>PKMM01018674.1:412632-508723 GCA_002933915.1 Eutrema heterophyllum
TAATTCTTTCACTTAGGTTCTTAGGTTGGTTCTTATTGCTAGATTTGATAAGATAAACCAAAGTTTAGTACTACACCTAGATTAGGTAGTTCTAGTTTGGCGTGACAAACCGAACTAAAGCTACACCCTATGATTTTTGGTCTCGTCCCATGCTTTAGGGAAGAGATTCGAGTAAGCGGTGTTAGTACTAGATTAGGTTTGTTCATTCGAGTCTTGAACTTAGGCATTTCACACCCGGAAGGAGTTAGATGAATTGCTTGAACCGAATCTTTTGTGAGCTTTGCATATCCTAGCCAATTGGCAATTGATGTCTAGGGTGTTTAGTGAACAATTGGACTTGTGATTAATGCTCATCGATTATTTTTGATTGCAAACGGGAGTTTAGCTTAATCAAGTAATCGATGAAGAGATTGATACCACGAGAGTGGGTTAGTCTTATGATTGTGTTCCATGTTCTAAGATAGCGTTTAATGCTTCCGAATGAATCATTGCTTAATTGTTAGTCATCTCTTCGATAGTTTAAGCCATGATCCAACGTTTTCTCTTTGCGTTTTATTTTCTTTCGTTTATTTTTATTTCTTACATTTTGATCTTTTTCTTCTTTCTTTTTTGTATAAAACATTAAAACGTTTTTGCTCTAGTTTAGTTTGTTTCTCGTATCTTTGGTGTGTAATCTTTATTCTCTGTGGGATCGATCCTAAAGTGCTACATCGACATACCGTTATGATTGCGGTAGTGTGCGCATTAGGTTAATTGGTGCGGGTAAAAACACACGAAATCACATAACATCACCAACGATCTCGTATAAAAGAGGTTCTTTTGCTTTATCTGGAATCTCAGCACTAATAAACTTGTCGATATCGTCTCCCGTCATTAGTTTTGATTCTGGATGGAGAAAAATAACAATATGTGCATGTGGCAATCCTCTTTTTTGAAACTCTATAGTGTATAAGGCTGCAAACATAAAATTAAAAACATAAGTATAAACTTGTAAATGATAAAACGACATCAATTATTATTATTTTTTTTTTGCAAAAATTATAACATTACCAGCATTTGCTACACCGAATGTCTCCTCTTTAGTCAAACTATACATCAATTTATCCAGTTTCATCTTAAAAACACGACAACAAATATCTGGCCTATCTTCTGTACTCAAATTGTGTTTACGAAGATGCCTGGTGATCTCGGGCCACTTGGGATTGCAAGTAATTATAATGAAAAGATCTGGATATCCATAAAACTTGCAAGTTGCCATAGCATCAAGATAATGCTGCATCATATACCTAGAACCACCTGTATATGAGGTTGGAATAAAAATTCTCTTGCCTTGATAAGATAAATCACAATCTCCACCTTCCGCTTTCTTTTTGATATCCGCATAGTTATCAGACGTAGATTCTTCTGATTAAAAAAAACATATCGCAATCTATTCATTTCAATCATTGTGAAAACATCCACTAAAACTTGTTGAAACAATTTACCGGACATGACTATTGTAGAAGCCTCTCCATATTGCTCTTGTATTCGAAATGCAAAGAATTCCCGCATAGTGATTTTCGTTCTTTTTCTACCAGCCATATCAACAAATCCAATGTCAATACCAAGTCTGAAACCATCTTCACCATAAGGAAATAGCAATGGATATTGCAAGGGAAAATAAGCTGGGTGCAACTCGCTGATTCGCTACAATCGACCCGTTTTACTCTCCAAGACTATATCACGGCTTTCTATTTTCACAACAAAATCTCCCGGTATCAAAGCTGCTACCTTTTCTTTAGAAGGCAGATTATGAGTCCTGCCATCGGACTTACGTTTGGAAACCAGTACTAATTTTAGTTTTTCATTACCCGAGCTATCACTGAATCTTTCACTCGCTGATCTAAAGGCCTCCACATGGGGATTATGAGTATCCAACATCTTTTTCAAACGCGCAATTATTGAATCTCTTATATCATTTGTTGGACATGTACGACTGTTTAAGAGCACGCGTAAGAAGTCACGGAGAGTGATATTATCCATATGTATAAAATTTAAGTTAATGTAACGTGAATTAACCATATGCATTGATCCTATTCTCGATCTCGTTGGAAGTATCGTGAATATAAAGCTGCAAGAACGCAAGTTTTTCACCAGGAGACGGCAGTATATCACCTATAAGATGATAGTTCTCACCGCATAATTTGAACAAATAAGGACCTTTCCCATTGTTAACATAATGATCGATTTGCCGCCTAAAGATGTGAATGAGAACATCATGTTATATGCTCTGATGAAATCACGATAGTGAGTCCTCCTCTCATCTTTATTATACAATAATGCCATCAACCTTTTTGGAGGATCTCGTAATAGCAGAATATCGACCTTCCCTTGACGACAACACATAGAGAAATTCAAAGCACCGTTTTTTAACCTTTTATTCAACCTCTCTCCGAACCACATGTATGCTTGACAATGATCACATCTATAGGTAGCATCACCATCGTCATCGTATTCTTAGGAAAAAACATTTAACACATTTACTTACATTAAAAATATTAGGAAAAATGAACATATTTATGATAACATAGCAAAATATAAATTAGCAGTACGTACCATTAACTTTTCTCGATGAAACACCACGTCGGGAACCAACCGAATCCATGGTCCTTTTTTTGGGTACCTAATAGATCAGTTTTTCTTTTTTGCTGTATTGATCCACCTAACCCGGATTCAAGAGCGTCGTCTTCGCTATCAGATGAGCTACTTGATTGATTATAACCATCTTCGTTCTCGGAATCGGTTGCGACAAAGCAAGCGAAATCAACAGGTTCTGCGATATCCGTTTTAAAATTAATAAAGATACCTCAGACGATGGTGACACATATGATAATATTCGCAAAACATCCACTAACCTATAGAATCATTGGACAATTTATTCCTCTTTCTTTTCATAATATCCATTCTCCGTTTTATTGCAAGTCTATAGTCTGGTTTCATCCATCTGGTATAGCCAAGAATCTGGGGATAAATTTCTTCTTGCGCAGGTCGATACCGAGAACATCGCCGATTAGCCGTCTTCGTCGCTAAGCAAATTCAAAAACAACTCTTAAAAACGTGACATTAGAGCATACAACTAATTAATGACAGATTAACGTACGTGCTGAAATAGCGCCAAAAGTAGATTTGCTCGAGTTGTTAGCACGACTCTTATATTGTTTCATGATTGGTGTTAGAGATTCCGGATACGTGCGTGAAAGACAAACTAAAAACCTAATATATAATCAAAAAATAATATGGATTAGGTTAGATCCGAGACACATATAAATTTATTTTCCTTTTTTTTTAAGAGGATAATAAGATTCTAAAAGAATGTTATTTACTTTTTTGATAGAAACCTAACATTTTTCTAACTTATGATATATAGGAATTTTTTCCCTAATAAAGGTATAATTATCGGGATTTACCTTTTTTTGTTTTTAAAGGCGTTCATACCATGCAAAGTTGTTTTGGACACACTTAATCGATTGTTAGGGTATAGACATGCGAAGACTATTAGCCATTTGTTTTCATAGCTCGAGGTATAGACCACGCATATATACGTTAACACTGAGAGCAAGAATCATATCTGATTTCGGAAAGATGGATTTAAAAGTCGATAAAAAATTAATAATATAACTTAGATAGCAACTTGTACAAAATATGAAGTTATGCGTAAACGTAAAAAACTCCAATTTTTTTAAAAAAAAGTTTAGAGGAAAAGCCTAAAAAAAAAAAAAAAAAAAGAAGCAAATTTGGATCGTGCTAGTGTCCTTCAGTAGGATCACCATGGATTCTATCTTTCTTCGATGAGGAAGAGATCTCGAATACATTCGTAGAGGTAAACTTTCGCTTGCACGAATTTCTCAAAGAGTTATAGATGAGACATCTGATACATCATTAGACATTTTTAGACCAACCGAGCAAGGAATACCGAAATCGTCACCATTACAATCGTATACAACGCGCCCGAGATGAACCGAGCACTTTTCTTCATAAGATAGCCTACACGGGGTAAAATTAAGTTTCTAGTTCCAAATCGAACATCGTAAGAAATAAAATACAATGAATAAATAAACAACTACCTTGCTCTAAACATGAAAACCGAATCAAAATCTCGATTCATATAAAACTTTGTAGCAGCGGACCCCGTAAAGGAGACAACATTGTTTGAAACACGGATCAGGACACTCGTCATGATGAGTACAATGTTATTGTCCGCAACGCCTCTATACTTATCTTCAAACGCCTCAGCTTGTTCCCCCCGTAACACGGTCGATGCATCAACCCCGATACTAACCCCATCAATATAACTACAAAATACATGGAATTAAATATGAAAGCAAATATCAATTATTGAACTATAATAATATTAAACCAATAACTTGTTGACTCATACAGAAAACCCATACCGTTCTATGAATATAGTTAATACAACCCTCCTTACGACTGATTGACTCTCGAGACGCACGTCAGTCTTATCCACGTGTTTGATATATGAAATAGTATCTATAGATAAACTAATGTCAAAACATGCAAGGGAAAAAACTAATTAATTTAACAATGTCAAATCAAAATCATACCGTATAAATTGGGGTCATCGTCGGTCAAACAGGAAAAAAATCCATAATCTCTCAAACGAAATTTTTCCAGAGGTACTTGATAGAGTCCGTGTTCAATAAAAGTAAGAGCTGAAACAAATGAAATTTTAAAGTCGTATATTCCGTACCGATCATGACACTTGTGTCCAACCGTCGATCAAGAATATCAGTGAAATTCCTTACATATTTCTCGGGCATGTCCAATGGGTAATCAACACACTTTTTGACTGCAGTGGTTCGAAGAAAGTTAAGTTTGAAAGGAGCATCACTGGTCCTACAATCACCCGTGTAAGACACAAGATCAAACGTATCTAGAACCACAAATTCACCCTCTCGCAGCGCACCAATAAATTTCTTCACCAATACTTCATCAACACACCCGTGTATCCTCGAACCCTATAAACAAATAGATAAAAGCGACTATTGTAAACACAAGCACCGAAACCAACGTAGAACAAAGAAGTAAATCAAAGGGAAAAAAAATCAACCAACGTATGAAAACAAATAAATAATTATAATAAGATACGGAATGTAAAACACAACCATACGACCAAGGCAAGAATCGGAAGAAGATCATACTATTATTTAAAGTAAAAATTCCTTTAAACCCCCTCCCCACACAACAAAATATGTTAATAATTCAACGAAATCCGGTAAATCCGTGTAATTACGCATTAAAAATAAACACAATACATATCTTAACAAAAATAAATATATATTCGATACCCTTAAAATACACCGTCGTAGTTATATTTTTCGGCGTAGATAATCACGATAATGCGTTGAATAAGAAGCCATAACACTGAAAGAAAATTGCTAACTAACTACTCAGATTGCATCAAACACTAATAAGGACGAAAAATATAGACAATTCCGTTTTGGACGAAATGTGATCGCGAACGAAGTAATATCTAAGATCATAGAGGCAAACGATAAAACATAAATAGAACGTTGAGTCTAATAAAGTCAATAAGAAACGCATCACGTACCTAAGTTGATTTTATAACTATTTGTTTTCAGGATACGCAAAGCGAACATAAGTATAGATCGTTTGTTAACAAATTAAATTTAAAAATATTATTCCATTATAAGAACACGGTAATCCAACCAACATATGAAATCATATTATAAGTTCACCCAACAGGAACCAAAAAAAGAAGAAAAAAGCAAAATTCTCAAAAAAAAAAAAAAAAACATAAAGCTTCAAAACCCAGCGAAACACCGTTCAATTTATAAGGAAACAAACGATCCATCAATCTCGAGGAAAAAAACCACCAAACCGCCGTGTTTTTTTATCTTGCATCCTGCGTACACAATCGAAAGACATTTCTTTTTAAAACGATAGAAAGAATAACACGTCTGCTAGAATACACAATAGAAAACACACTATAATTACCTCGCTTTAAAATCCTCTACTTCAGTGATAATAATAGGATTCACTACAATCCGAGTAGGCTCGATAGCAGAGATGGTTACTTTTCCTAGAATAAACCAAAACCGAAAGTTTTGTTTAAGACGACAAAGCCAGCGATTAGTAACCAGTATAAAGAAAATGTATTTCCAAATTAGTGATGATAATAAATACTCAAAAAAAAGGGTACACACCTGCGCAAAAATCAATTATACCCTATCTAATAACACAAACGACGACATCATTGCAACGGGCAATCCAGTCTTTATAAAACTTCAAAGCAAAATCACCCGATAGCTTACAACACAACCGGACACCCCTGAAATATTAAAACAGATGTTTAAAACAAACAAAGTAAAATAAAAAAAAAAAAAATAATGATAGAAAACACAAAGTAAAAAAACCTCAAGTTCTCCAAATCGAACGCGATGGTCTGGTATTCACTGTTGCACCCGAATTTAGCAAGCTCATCTATTGAATAACCTTCCCAATAATGGAACTTGCCAACATTGACAACCCGACCAATCAATTCTAAAAATTTCGTTAATAAATTGTTACAAAATCTAAAATATAAATAAAACTTATAAATAAACAAAATTCATGTAGCTAAAAAAACTAACCAACTAAGAAGTCATCACTGTATGATCGATCCAGGATCTTCTGAAAATCAACAAACTCGAAGAAATTCCTTCCACATGGGTGAAAAAGCTGGTATACGATAGTGAGAGAATGCAAGAATATCTTACAAAGATGCGAAGTGGTTCTAAAACATCCACCTACACGACAAACCTCAAATCCTTGAATTTTAACCCAAATCCCTTCGTATAACCGGGACTTAAATAATTCATAACAGTTATTAGGGACAGTGACATGTATCTTCTGGCCCTAGAAATAAAGAGAGAGAGAAAAAAAAAGTTAAATATACACATTAACAAATTTAAGGTCACGATCCCTTTCTAGTTGCTACGAAAAAGAAAAAAAAAAAACGTACCTGCTCATCACACAACACGACTTCTAAACGGTTTCCAGTTGGATATGAACTATGCGTCCAAACACGCAAGACTTTGACGTAAATTAATGACTCCTTCATCCCAGAAGTCAAAGGCGAGACACCTATAAGACATGGATCACATCCTGAAGGCCATGCAGGCGGTTCCAAACACGGTTCCACACCATCATCAGTCTCACTATCTGAATCAAACAGCCTACGACGGGTGTGTTCACTCACAGGGAGAAGCTTAACAAAGATACCATCTTTACGTTCCGTTGGAGTGCCGAGATAAGCAAGACTGACAGTGTGAAGACTATCGCTCGAGAGGATATAACTAACACTACGTTTGGTCCTCGGAGTAGTAACCAAACTTGGAGTCACACTATCATCACCCAGTCCACCGACTAAAAGCGGATCATAGTCAACCTCTTCGTCAGAAACAGAATGAGAATCATCACTTTCAGAACCATCATTGTCTGAAGTACCATTTTCTTCTTCAAGATCATCGAGATCAGCACCATCATCATCATCCTCCTCACCATCACAATTAAAATCGATATCCGTATCATCACCATTACCATCAGATACTTAGCAATCAGCATTGTCAAGATCCTCGTCATCATTATCATCGTGATCATCATCATCGTCAGTTTCATATTCGTCACCACTACAACCAAAACCATAAACAGTTTCGTCATTATCGCTATCGGTTGCTCCATAATCATCATCGTCAAGATCATGATCATGATCATCATCATCTTCACTTTCATCTTCCTCACCACTACATCCAAAATCAGTACCGGTTTCGTCACTATCGCCATCAGATCCCCCAAAATCATCATCGTCAAGATCATCAGCATCATCACCTTCATATTCATCTTCCTCTCCATTACAATCAAAATCAGCATCCGCATTATCATCATCGCCATCAGATTCTACATGATCATCACCTCCAAGATCAGTATCATCATTATTATCACCTTTCTCACCATCAAAATCAAATACATCGTTCGTATCAAGACCACCACCACCGGACCCTTCAATATCATCACCACCTCAAAAATTAGAAGCGCATATACGTTTAACCAACAACAAAACAAATAAACAAACCACAACTCTGAATCCGAGACAACTCGAATATAAAAGTTGTACGATAGTCAAAGGAGAGAAAACACTAAAATGAGATGTACATCACAAATACGATGAAGATACACGATTTTGTATATTTTAAAGTCTATAGTCTCTGACGTTTTTAAAAATCGTTTTTTTTTAAACCGAATTTATATTATCTAAAATTTAAATTAACTAATAAGAAGATAAATTATTTTCCGACGACGTGTCGGATGGGTTGGTTTCACGATATGTAAAAAGTTTGGTTTCACGATATGTAAAAATTTTCTTGACATTGAACATGCTGATTAGCTATATGGCCGAGTCGTTATCAATTTCTACTTACCAATATCCTTAGAGTGGACATACGAGACGGTATAGGTACGAAGTGTCGTAAGAGGAAGGCGATCACCAGCGTGATTATAACCAAACCTTTCATAACCCGACATAAGCAACGGCCGTCGAAAACCACAAAACACCATCTGAGCTAATCAACAAACAAAACATAAAAGAAAATCAAACAAAACCAATCATAAGGTGTGAAAGTTTAAAAATACTTGCGACTAGAAGAGAGTTTATATGCATCTAAAAAAGAAATCGAGATTCGACACAAACAAAAGGTTGTGAAATCTGCATATTCCGATAAACACACTCGCGACTAAAGAAGAGAGTTTATATGCATCTAAAAAAAAAGAAATAAAGATTCGACACATACCAAAAGGTTGTGAAATCTGCAGATTCCGATAAACACTAATCCAATATCAAGGATCACGACCGTGTTTCATAGTGAAAGTTTTAAAAGAGGTCTCATATATATAATAGTTAACATATTAGAGTTTCGAACCAAAACCACAAGCAATAGAATATTCTCCTTTTTTAGGCGCCATTTATATTGTATAACTTCCAATTTAGATAAGTCCATGGTTGTCATTATCATTAGCATTATATAAACAGAATATATTTACTTACAATTATCGAAGATGGTCGACTAACCGAGAATCGATATGAGGCCGCCACGTAAGATTATGACTTCACAAATAATAGTATGATTGTTACTTTATAAACATTACACGCTTTATATTATATACCAGCTTGGGTTTATTTTTTGGTTATTTATTTTGTGCGTAAATTTTCACGTTACTCTATAAACATCACACGCTTTATATTATATACCAATTTCGGTTTATTTTTTGGTTATTTATTTTGTGCATAAATTTTCACTTACAAAACTTATAGTTAATTTTCCTTGTGTGTAGATATTTCCAGGTGACCACAGTAGGCTGATGGTGCAACTATTGTGCGCTAATGATCAATATTATGCATTTGTGAACATGGTTGACTCCGGCGAATCTTACGTGATAGGTCATCGGCAAGAGTATATATTGTATATGGCTTGTTATGCATTTGAGAACTAACAAACTTTTTTCTTTGACCCTAGTCTATAATTGCAAGTATTAATAAAGCTATTGGAGCGGTTGAAGTAGCAAGCATGGACTGCCATAAGATTCATTCAATGCCCACAGCTTCATTCACCATCGGTGAAAGATTGTTTTCTCTCTCCACGAGAGATGTAAGATCAAATTAGTTTATTTGTGGTTATTAATTTTTATTTTTGGTCATTGTAGCGAATTTAATGATTTTTTTTTCAATATATAAAAAGTGTCTGGTGAAGATGAATGGACTTCATGCTAAATTATATTCTGAGTGTTGTCTGGTGATGATGATACATCGTTTCTAAACCCTTGCTCTTTTATTCAGTTTTAAACCGAGTTTTACGATTGTAAGTTTGGGAGACGAATCTCTGACTCTACACATTTTTGGAGAAGAATCTACAACCCTTTTGATATTTGCTTTTAATCTCATGATGTTTTCTTCCGTATCTTTTTTTTGTTTTTATGTCTGAGTAGTTTTCTCGTTAGGTCTAAGAGATTCAAAGGAGTTTTCTTGAATTACTAAATTTTTATAATAGGGATTTATCAATTGGTTCTACATATCGTTGTGTTCATTGTTTTAACTAGATTGATCACTTAATTTATGATCTTAGGATTAATTTATCCATCAAAAGTGTTGTTAGATTTCGTGAAAAAAAACATAAAAGAGCAAAATGTCCTTAGCGAACAAAAGCTGATGCTAAGATGCTAAGGCGGTTTATGAACATATCAAACTTGAATGTTAATGCGTTTTTAGAATTCTACAGAAATATTTACCACCTACTCTGTTACAGCACCGGTTAGTGTTTTAACTTCCCATCCAAATATCATCACGTGCTTCTCCGACGCTGCGCGGAGAGAGGATTCACGAAGCGGTGGTTTTGGCTGGATTTTCATCGACAATGTGGGTACAGAACAATGCAGAAATCATTTTGCAGAATCTTATGTAGCCTCCCCGCTTATGGCTGAAGCAATCGCTATTCATGCAGCTTTATCTCACGCACTAGAGAAAGGATACACCAATCTCTGCCTCAAATCAAAAGCTCAAGGCCTTGTCCGAGCAATCAATTCCTAGGAACAGATTAAAGAAATCTACGGAATTCTTTACGACATCTACTCCTTCTCAAATCCTTTTTCATCGTTATCTTTTGTCTACATTTCGCGTCTTCGCGTCTTGCCAATGTTTGGGCATATGCTTTAGTAAAGAAATTACTTCGTGATTTTTCTATCAACCTATCGTCTTTGTAAGCTATCTTCTTAATGCATTTGATGTTCAAAAAAAAAAAAAAAAAAAAAATTCTTTGTTCAAACGATAGTTTAAAATCTTGGATTTTAAGCATGGTAGTTAATGCCACGATAGTGGGTTGATTATATATCGGTGATTCGAATTCTGAGCAGCGTTTAAATGTTTTCTTGCTCACTAATCTGAATTGTGATTCTTGATTTCTTGCAAATTTCACTGAAGCCTAATACTTTTAATCAATACTCTGACATCGTTTCTCATTTTGTTAATTTACATTATTCGCATCAAACAACAACAAAAAAATCCACAATTTGTCTTAGCTCTCTACTAAACAAAAACAACAACAAAAAAGTCAACAATTTTTAGTGAAATCCTTAGTTTTTTTTTTTTTTTTGACGTCATGTAATCCTTAGTTTAATGTGGATTCAATCATTTAATCACTACTGTGATTTAACGTGCCCTTGCAGCAGTCTTTTGGAATTAAACTCATACATAACACTAGTTTCCAACCACATATGTATTAAAAAAAAATTATAGATGAGTTCAACTAAATTTCAACTTTAGATGAAAAAACAACACTAGTCATATTTTAGTAAATTGTTTTATATACAAGTATAAATTCATATAATTACTAATTTATGATATTATTGGAATCATATATTTACATAGGAGTTTTTAAAAATATATAATTTTATCATCTAATTTATTGTTAATTTTTGCATTGGTCGGAATTGGTAAGTTTACTGCGTTTATTACTTTATCCATTATTATTATTATTTTTTTTTTTAACATTGATACATATTATGAGAATTATTAAAGATAATTCTACAACAGACAACGTTATTTGTTCTACTAGGAACCACGATCACGATGACCGGCTCGACTTGCACAAAGCTGAAAACTTTATAAACGTGCCTCCATTAACCCAATATTAATTTATAGAATAAAAAATTGTATTAATGCAAAATAAAATAAATAAAATTATGAAAACGGAAACCAGTAACAATGTTCAATCTTTCAATCTTCGAGGACTAAGTCCAATTATATATATATATATATATAAAGTTATTTTTTCTCGCTCAACATTTTGCCATTCCAGCGCCTACCTAAATATCAAATATATTTAAAAAAGTAACATAAAATTAATTTAAATAAATTATAATTAAAATTTTTAAAAGTGGCCCAAATTCTTAAACTCGTTAATATCAAATAAATTTAAAACATATTTTATATGGGTTTCAACAAATATGGTTTACATGAAACAAAAGAAAAAAAATTATGCAACGAAAATTTTTAAAATTTTTTGAAACTTAAATATATTATAATATTAATCTTCCCCATAAAAGGGGCATGAGAACATAAGTTTCGCCAGTGAAAACTAAACAAAAACATGGCCAAAACTATGAAATAGACTAAGCTAAAATATGAATCTAAAAAATACAAGGACTTCGATATGTGGCTGGGAAATGAACAATCTAGCCAATCGCACGACCTCAAGCGGACACAAAAAGGGAAGAATTCAATCGAGTAACTGGGGTTCCTCTCGCAACGAGTCTTCAACAACACCGTGGCAGAACGTGAGCACCAGATTGTCCAGATCCAGCCGTCGGCTCCGCCTACAACGAAGTTTTTGTCTGCTTTCCTACTCCCAATGAAGACACAACGAGAGCAAAGACGAATCCCACAGCCAAATCAACACCGACTAGCATGATATATCATGGTTTTTACCCCTTTTAAGCCATGATATATGTCCGTTTTATAGATTCTTTCTACTATTTTGTAGTGTTTTAGAGTCTTTTACAGGTTTTAGCACGTTTGGAGCATAATTGGAGATATTGGAGCTTTCTGGAGCATTTTGGAGCAAAACAGAGATCATATAGCTGAGAAGTCGATTTGAAGCCTGAGTGTCGATCGATACTACTTTAGTATCGGTCGATACTCACTGCAGCAAGACACGAGTCGCGACTTTAAATGAAGAGTTGAAGAACTTTCCACCGATGGATTGAGCTCAAATTTTTCTACAAGACAGATCTATGGATTAGCTTTCATTTGGAAGTGGTTTGAGGCCATTCCAACGGTGCGATCAAAAGTTATGTCAGTTTTCGTGAAGACAGTCCAGTCTGGCGAGCAGTGACTAGTGTCGGTCGATACTCACTGCATGAAAACAGGAAACGCGACTTTTTACAAGTCTAGAGAGTTTGCACCTTGGTCCAAAAGTCTTTAATAATTACAAGAAGCCCCAAAACGTGTTTTAACATTATAATTAGGTTTTTCAGCCACTTTTGTTGGCTAAGCTTTATTTTACTTTTGTTCTGATTGAGAGAGATTGTTACAGGGTTTTAGAGAGAGACAACTCTGATCTCTTGTTTCTTATTGATTTCTTTGATGATCTATTCAATCATGTTGTTTTCATTCTCCATGTATGAGTATATCCACTTTAGGTTCAGGGTTCTCATAAGGGTTTTCTCTGAATGTTAGGTTAATTATTCAATTAGGATTCACCATCTGAATTAGTTCTTCACCATTAGGTTGTTCTCATAGCTAATTCTAGGTTGAAGAATCTGGAACTTAGATCTTGGGATAATTGGTTAGGCACGAGAGTGCGATTAATTACTTGACATAACCTAGGGTGAGCAAAATAACTATTCGCAAAGAGATTTGGTTTAGTTGTTTTGTGAACAAATCAAACTTGAAATAAAAGCTGGTTTAGACTTTAGGATTCGCAAAGAGATTTGGAGTTTTAGGATTTAGACTTAGATAGTTTTCGCAACGAGAGTTGGTTAGCTATACTTTAGTGATTTGAGTTCAAGAACCGCGCTAAATCTGAATCATGTTAGTTAGTTTATCTACATTCATTGAATTCCTGAGAAATGCTCTGAACCTATCTTCTTTCCCATTGATTCACATCTTATTTAATTTACGCACTGCTTTAATTTACATCTTTTTGGTTTAGCTTAATTCGAAACTATACAATATATTGTGTGAATTCTGGAGTTCTTGTGTTCGACCCCTAACTATACTGCAACAACTGCTTTAGTACTTTTAGGGTATTAATTTGAGCATATCAAATTTGGCGCTGTTGCCGGGGACTCAATTTCGCTATTAGATTTTAGTGAAGAATTTCGACTAAATCGTCGAGTATCGATCGACACCCTAGTGGTATCGGTCGACACTCGTCGCGTTTTTTTTTTAATTTTTGTTACTTACGTGCTTTAACTTTTGTGTTTCAGGTGTATGCCTAATCGCGAAACCAGAAGAAACAAGAGCACTCAGCTAGTTAATCTTTCCAACGAGGAACTAGCACTTTTGGAACGCACAAACAGGAAAGCAAAGACACCAGCAGAGATGAACAATCCATTGGTTTTGATTCGTGATGAAGCTGGAGCTTTGAGAGACCAAGAGGGTCAATTGTACAATGAGAGAGGACAGCGACTTGATGGAGAGGGAAACATCATAATCCCTCCCATAGCTGTCGATGAGATTGCTGCACGAGCTGCGCACAATAACGAGGTGAATAATGGGAATGCTGGGGTTAATCGTGTCAGGACGCTTGGAGAGTACAACAGACCCGATCAGTTCTATACCAATCGGTCTGCGATTCGTATTCCCACTTTTCAGAGGAATGACTTTGAGCTGAAACCTGCATACTTCACTCTTGTGGGTCAGCATCCTTTTCATGGTCTTCCTCATTAACACCCCATGGATCACATTGAGAGGTTTGAGGACTTGGTCACTAGCATGAAGTATAATGGAGTGTCCAACGATTACCTTCTCTGTAAGCTCTTTCCACACTCTCTTGGTGGAGATGCAGCTTATTGGCTTAAGCAGTTAGCTCATGGATCACTGACTACATGGGAGGAGACGAAGAATGCGTTCCTGAATAATTTATATGATGATGCGAGATCCGAAGAGCTCAGGAACAAGATTTCTCAGTTTTCTCAGGGAACGACTGAAGCGTTTAAGGCTGCTTGGATCAGATTCAGGTCATATCAAAGGGATTGCCTACATCACGGGTTTACTAAGGTTCAGTTGCTGGGTATCTTTTTCAGAGGGATTGATTGGAGGTATCAGATGGCTTTAGATGCTGCGAGTAATGGAAATTTCAACACCAGATATCCTGACGATGCTTATGTGCTGATTGAGAACTTGGCGTCTAGCAATAGCACAAAGAATGCAGACTTTGAGCGGAAGAAGCAGGCTGCGAATTTGGATGGATCACAGATTGCTGAGGTTCAAGCCAAACTGGATTCAGTGCACAATCTTCTGATGGGTAAGACGAAAGCTGTTCACTTTGCTGATGAGGATGAAGTGAAAGGTGTTAACTACATTGGTGGTACTGGATTTCAAAGTCAAAGATATCAATACCCACCTCACCCACCCAACACTCCAGAGAGCAATGTTGAGTCTATGTTTGAGCAGCTTCTTCCGGGACAGCAGAAGATGACAGTGGATTTTAATGGGAAGTTGGATGCTCTGTACACAGATCTGAATGGGAAAATCGAAGCTCTTAGCATTCATAAGAGAATGTTGGAAACTCAGGTCGCTCAAACTGCATCAGCTGTTAAGGGAAAGATGGTTCATGCACAGAATGAACAAGTCAATGCGATCACCTTAAGCAGTGATGAAGAGGTAGATCCAGGAGTGAAAACTGGCCTAACTGCAAAGAATCTCGTCGATGATGACGATGAGGCTCCTGAAATCGCCCCGGTATCGATCGATACCACCCAGTATCGGTCGATACCCGTCCAAGGATCTGCCAAGGACATCTCAGAACCTCCAGTGTCGATCGACACCACACCTGTATCGATCGACACCACATCTGAAGAGACGACAGAGAAGCCTTGTATCGATCGATACCATTCTAGTATCGATCGACACCCCTCGCCGACTGATCCGAAACTGTGAAAACACCCAGGATTGTCAAGGAAAGGGTTTACAAGCCTAGGGTGCCATATCCTATACCACCTAGACATCTCATGAAACCCATAACTGCGGAGAAGTTGCTAGCTTTTGAGAAGATGGTCAGGAGGATCTCCCACACTATATCTTTTGAGGAAGCTTTTGAGAACCGTCCTATAGCGTGTTACTTCGAAAATTGCAGAGAAACTGAGGAAGAGATCAAGGCACTCTTTATCAAGGCCAGAAGTACACCACCTCCACTGAAGCAGTTGACTAAGAGAGAAGAGCCAGGAAAATTTTCCGTTCCATGCTCCATCTCTGGAGTTGAATTCAAAGAGTCTCTCGTTGATTCAGGGTCTAGCGTCAATGTCATGTCAAAGGCAATTGCAGAGAGGTTGAGAATTGGTATTAGATCTGCTGAGATGACTCTGACATTCGCGAATTCTTCAACATCAACTCCATATGGTACCATCTCTGATTTGCCTGTTAAAGTAGGAGATTGTCTGGTTCATACTGATTTTCAGGTGGTGGAGATGAGCGAAAATTCAAAAGTACCTTTGATTCTTGGAAGACCGTTCATGGCTATAGTTGGTGCAGTTATAGACACGCCCAGTAAGAGAGTCTCCTTCTCATACATTAACAAAGAGGTCTCCTATAAAGCCATCCCTTCTGGAAGAGCTCCCAAACATATCTCTTGCATCACCGTCCACAGGAGAGACGTTGGTAGTTGATCTTTTGGAAGAGCCTCCTGACGAGCCCACTATCATAGACCTTCTAGATAGTCCTTCTATCATCACTAAGAAAGACATCAAAATGGCTAAGGCAAAAACCGAGGGGACACAAAACTTGCATCGACCAAGAAGCCCTGGTATCGATCGATACCCTGTTAGTATCGGTCGATACCCCACACGCAGTGCGCCCTCTATGACTTTAATTCCTCAGAAGTGTGATGGGGACTCGATTGAGTACAAGGTGAAGTGCAAAGGAACCTTAAAACCATTCTCCAAGGCTAGAGTCATTCTTACTCCAGAGCTGAAAGAGAAAGGAAAGGAGGTTATAGAGAGCATGTTGAGTAGAACTCTGAGTCTGCAAGTGTCTAGCTGTGGAACTTGCATGGGAGTGACTTCTCAACCTCGCCCTGACTGATCACCTGAGCCAAAGTCAAGCTAATGACTAAAAACAAGCGCTTGGTGGGAGGCAACCCACTGGTAAGTTATACATAAGTTTTTCTATTATTTTTGTTTTTGATTTTTGGTTTTTGGTTTTGTGTTTCACGTGCAGAAGCAGATTCAGAAGAGCAGTATCGATCGAAACCAACCCGGTATCGATCGACACCATCCACGCGACAAAGGAGCAGAAACTTGCTAAGAGTATCGATCAATACCAGTGATGTATCAGTCGACACTCATCACCATCTCGGGTAACTTCTTCGCTTTTCACCAATCCACTTTGCTCTTCTGCTTTCTTTTACCAACTCTAGGCTAGATAACACTGGGGACAGTGTTGTTTAAGTCTGGGGGAGGTAGTTGCTGACAACGTGTTTGTTTTTCTTAGAGTCAGTCATTTTTGTGTCAAAAATTGTTTTATGGAGTCAAAACCTATTGGAGATTATGATCTTGTTCTTGAATCTATTGTTCTGACTTTGCTTCTGAGTGTCCACTGTTACAGAATCAGTTACAGATCGACTAATGAAAAATCCAAAGGCTGACCAGTTAACTAGAAGACACACATGTTTCCAACAGAGTTCTTTTAAAGCCTGAGCCAAATTTCTGCACTTCATCGATGTGGTTAGTATTCACAGAGCTTGATTCCTCATTCATATCTAACAAAGGAACCCATGTGTTTAAAGTAATGGTATCTCTCTCCCCTGTTATAAGTTAATAAATAAGAGCATAAAAGATGAAATGATTTTCTCCTAAGTAGAGGGTTAGGAATGTTTCCAACGATCCCATTATTCTACTTGGTGAGGGATGATCACACAGAGGATTGGAAGCGAGGCTAGGATTTTCCTATGATGCCATTATTCGCCTACACCCTTTGATACATAGAGAGGGAAGAATCGGGGATTCGGTGGCAAACATCATCAATACTCGCGTCTCATACCTTGACATGTATATGTTAATCTAAAAAGAAAAAAAAAGAAAAAAAATAGAGAACTAAATAAGAAATAAGTCTGGGGGAGAGAAAGTGATACAAAAAGTGTGAAATTAGGTGGTTCCTTGTCATGATATTGTATGGGAAAGAATCTAGAAGGTTCTTGGTATTAATCACAGCGATGAAACTGGCGATGAAGGGTTTAATTGAACAATGCTGCGAAATAATGTGTGTAGTCTGGGGAAGCTGCGAATGTCTACGGAGAAGTACATGGTGGTTAGATTTGGAACTGGTTAGGTAACATTTGGGTGCTTGGGAAAAGGGTCATTGCAGTGTTTCAAGAACATGTGAGTCTCCGTGTTTTCAAACCTCTTTCTCTGGTTTAGTCTTCTATTTGCTTGAGGGCAAGCAAAAAGCTAAGTCTGGGGGCGTGATATATCATGGTTTTTACCCCTTTTAAGCCATGATATATGTCCGTTTTATAGAGTCTTTCTACTATTTTGCAGTGTTTTAGAGTCTTTTACAGGTTTTAGCACGTTTGGAGCATAATTGGAGATATTGGAGCTTTCTGGAGCATTTTGGAGCAAAACAGAGATCATATAGCTGAGAAGTCGATTTGAAGCCTGAGTGTCGATCGATACTACTTTAGTATCAGTCGATACTCACTGCAGCAAGACACGAGTCGCAACTTTAAATGAAGAGTTGAAGAACTTTCCACCGATGGATTGAGCTCAAATTTTTCTACAAGACAGATCTATGGATTAGCTTTCATTTGAAAGTGGTTTGAGGCCATTCCAACGGTGCGATCAAAAGCTATGTCAGTTTTCGTGAAGACAGTCCAGTTTGGCGAGCAGTGACTAGTGTCGGTCGATACTAACTTAGTGTCGGTCGATACTCACTGCATGAAAACAGGAAACACGACTTTTTACAAGTCTGGAGAGTTTGCACCTTGGTCCAGAAGTCTTTAATATTACAAGAAGCCCCAAAACGTGTTTTAACATTATAATTAGGTTTTTCAGCCACTTTTGTTGGCTAAGCTTTATTTTACTTTTGTTCTGATTGAGAGAGATTGTTACATGGTTTTAGAGAGAGACAACTCTGAACTCTTGTTTCTTATTGATTTCTTTGATGATATATTCAATCATGTTGTTTTCATTCTCCATGTCTGAGTAGATCCACTTTAGGTTCATGGTTCTCATAAGGGTTTTCTCTGAATGTTAGGTTAATTATTCAATTAGGATTCACCATCTGAATTAGTTCTTCACCATTAGGTTGTTCTCATAGCTAATTCTAGGTTGACGAATCTGGAACTTAGATCTTGGGATAATTGGTTAGGCACGAGAGTGCGATTAATTACCTGACAGAATCTAGGGTGAGCAAAATAACTATTCGCAAAGAGATTTGGTTTAGTTGTTTTGTGAACAAATCAAACTTGAAATAAAAGCTGGTTTAGACTTTAGGATTCGCAAAGAGATTTGGAATTCTAGGATTTATACTTAGATAGTTTTCGCAACGAGAGTTGGTTAGCTATACTTTAGTGATTTGAGTTCAAGAACCGCTCTAAATCTGAATCATGTTAGTTAGTTTATCTACATTCATTGAATTCCTGAGAAATGCCATGAACCTATCTTCTTTCCCATTGATTCACAGCTTATTTAATTTACGCACTGCTTCAATTTACATCTTTTTGGTTTAGCTTAATTCGAAACTATATAATCTATTGTGTGAATTCTGGAGTTCTTGTGTTCGACCCCTAACTATACTGCAACAACTATTTTAGTACTTTTAGGGTATTAATTTGAGCATATCATACCACCGACTCCGGTAACCGACACACAAACCTCACTCCTAACTTCTGATACAGCTCCGCCGACACACATCTCGACTTTTAGACACACAAACCCTAGAATCTTCAATCCGGCATAACTCTCAACGGCTCCGACCAAGATATCACCGCCTCAAGGAACTGCCATCCTCAGGCAGATCCAACTGCCTCACACCGGAAACCGCCTCCGAAAACTGGCACAATCCTACCTAGTCATGGGCATAAAACCCGACCCGAGAGGACCCGAACCGACCCAAAAAATGTGGTTTGGTTTGGATTTGGTTCTTCAATATAAACTGAACGGTTCCTCTTTATAATTGATTCGTGTTTCGGTTCGGGTCGGGTAAAACCCGAGAACCATTTGGGTCCTCGAATAACCCGAAAACATGTTATGCTCGAGATTTTTTCAGATGTTTTTGGTTTTTCGGGTTTTTCGGATTTTTTCGGTTTTTTCGGATTTTTTTGGATTTTTCAGTTTTTTTTCAGATTGTTTTGGATTTTTCGGGTAAAAACCATACCCAAAATTTTTCCGGTTCCTTTTCGGTTCTAATTTGAAATCTCATAACCGACCCGGATCCGAGAGGACCCGAACCGACCCGAACCAAAATTTTCTCATATCTAGTATGGGTCCAAACCATGTCTACCCGAAAGACCCCAAAACCCAAGAAACCCGAACCGACCCGAACCGCGGATCCGAATACCCATGACTAATCCTACCTTTAGACGCAAGCGAGCCGAACTTTAAGCCTCGCTAGATCCGCCTCCAAATCTCTGACAAGTCTTCTCCGCCATCCTCGAGCAGAGATATAACTTCACCAAAAACCCTTCGACTTCCCTTCGTCGAGGGCCACCAAGCTTCCGCAGCAACTCGCCGCACCCGTTAACCACACCGTAGCGCCGCTAAGAAGATTAGGTTGACTCCAAATCCACTGTCGAAACTCGATTCCGTCGCTGAGGAGCAAAACTACTTACCCACGACATGGTGATGAGCGCCAGAGCCGGAGAAGACCTCCGAGAAAGAGAAATCGAAGGAAAACTTTTGAGAGATACAATTTTCGGCGCGTATCAAACACGCACTTACAAGTTTTATTTTGAAAGACAAATTAGTTAACTAAAAAAACTTTAAAATATTAAACTAATTGCATAAAATTGACCACAGAAGAAACAAAAATTGGTAAAAATGTATACTATTAACTAAACAAACACATAGATAATCATAAATTTAAGAAATTAAAAAGAAAAACCAAAAAATAAACAACTAGACATATCTTAAGCTCACCGAAAAAATTTAATAAATACAAGACCAAAAAAAACAAAATAACATTAGACAATAAAAAAGTTTAAAAAATTATTTACCATGGCCGTGCATCATACCCTAGCCGTGCATCATACCCTAGTATTTATATATTGCTGGCAAGAAGAATAATAATATTAGAGAAAACAAAGACCCTAGTATTTATATATTGCTGGCAAGAAGAATAATAATATTAGAGAAAACAAAGACCCTAGTATCTAGTAGACCCAATAAAGAAGCACCAAAAGAAGAACACCACATATGATCACAACAAAACTCATACAAATATTATGCTCCAACCGAGAATTGCAACCTTTATGGATTAAGCTGTACCATTCGGCTCCACAGTCGTAACAAAAAACATGTCCACACCTAGAGAAGGACAAACAATGGCTCAAAAGGAGGATCACGATGGGACTGATTAATTCATGTGTTATTCCAACAACTACCCTGACAGTTAATGATAACAAACTGATTGGTGGAGGTCAAGATAAGTATAATGATACGATTGATGCTTATATCAAGGATACAGTTGATGAAGGAAGAGCTAATAACTTCAAAGATACACAATCTAGTCCTGATTGCATAAAGGGGCATTCAAATGATTTTGAGCGTAGTCCTGTTGAAAGTTTTGTGGACCAGTATTCTGGAAATGAAGATTTTGAAGGTGGATATAGGTCTGCGAAAAGAGTTAGGAAGCCTACAAGGAGATATATTGAAGAAATTTTAGAAATCGATGAAAAACAGCAAATTAATGAGTCACTGATCCCTTCAAAAGATCAGAGGTCTATTAGCGCCGTTTCTTCAGGAGGGAGAGTTGTTGTCACCAGGATGGTATCCCTTGCTGGTTCCAGAATTCTGGTTCCCTATGTTTCTCATGTGAGGAAAAGCCGTCCCAGACGAGGCTTGAAGATGAGCAAACTGTGAACATTGAGCGAGCCAAGGAGGTGGTGTTGAAGTACCAGGGAGGGTTTATAAAGAGTATAGGCTTGGAGATTATCATCCATGGTTGAGAGAGAGAGAGTTAGAGATCCTGAGTATTGGAACACCATTAGAAGCTGTATCTTGAGTTCCAAGACTTGTGCTAAGATTGAATCTTGGACAACACTTGATTATTTCCAAAGGGACATGAATTCTGTTCAGGTATCATCCACTTTTATATCTTGTACATTGCCCTATGATATGAATCAGCATCCTCAGCAATTTGTTATAGTAATCCAATCTACATATTTCTTACCAAGACAAACTAAGGCTTTGATTGTTTTTGTCTTTTCGTTTTTATTTGTCTTTACGTTTACATGTTACTAAGATATCATGGTTATGTTTAAATTGAATGGCAATATTTAAGTGTATCTTTTATCAAGAATTATGTTGTAAATTATCGCAAACACAAACGAAATTTCTTTTTTCCATTTGTGTTTTGCTTTTCTTTCTGTTTATATATTTTCAAATAATTAAATTTTGTTTGTACAACATGGCTTTTAGCACTACGGTATCTTTTCTTTCTGTGCCCATGAGTGAAAGTGAAGCAAACAGAAACATTGACAGAAGAGAAAATGATGCTGAGATCAATGAAGAAACTGAACAATTAGACAACCTGGTTAGTTTCTCCTTGACTGTACAGGACCTTAACATATTTGGACCTCTTGTTGGTGTACATCTGTTGTGAATTTGTTTGTGATATAGGCCGAACAAGAACAGGTCATTAAACAGCTCAAAGAAGACCAGCTCAAAGAAGGTAGTGGAATTGATTCTAGATTTAAAGCTTACAAGACGATTTGATGGGAATCGATAGAACTAAGAGGTACAAGGTAAAGAAGAAGATCCTCCTAAAGAATTAAACCGAGCCCTAGGATTTATCATTTGGAAACGAAAGTGTATCCAGGTTTGCAAATGGGCCGCTTTATTGGGCTTAGATTTTCAGTCCATAGTAATTGTTAGACCGCACCCTAATCCTGTTAATTACTAATTAGTTTTCAATTTTAGGTCCGCAGTTTTTTTTTTCCTAATTAAAATGTCTTCAGTGATTAGCGTGCCATAATTTGTTTTTAGGAGTGGTTTGTGTATTTAAAATTGATTTGAAAATCCAGTCAATTTTTATGTCATCAGATCACTGGTTTTAAATGTGTATTCATTTTCCCTTTATTTGATTTTAAATTGAATGTTATCAAATGTTTGAATTCAAATTAAAAATTCTAGAAATTTGGAAAAATTTAGAATTAAATATACAAATGCTTAAATATCATAGTGAATCTTAACCTTTGGAACGGATTATACAATATTAGTTCAATTCCACATGTTTGGATTTAAATTTCACTTGTTTGATTTTTAAATTAGTGAACTCTATAAAGGTTTTTCATTTAACTCTTAACGATTAATAAAAAAAATCGAGGAAAGATGTAGATTCAAAATATTTTTGTTTGTTCATCAGTCATGACTGTTAATTTTAACCAGGGTCTACCAAAATGGACCCAACACACTGAGTCAAAAGCAAGAGGAAAAATAATGGTAACGACCAGTAAATTAGTAGTTAGTGTGCTTTAACAAAAAAAACAAAAAATAGTAGTTAATGTTCCATTTAATTTGAACAACTCTATCAAAGATAGCAATAACTATATATTAATTATAATAACCAACAAAAAAAAGCTATATTGTTAATTAACCAGTCCACCACGTCAGTTACCACCTGAAAATGTGCTAATTTTCGCACATGCTAAACACTTACTACTAGTACGAGTGCTTGAGGAAGAAAAAAAAAAAAAAGAGCAGTGCAACTTTTATTTTTGCCGTACAGCTCATGCCGACAAACGTCACATTACATAAACATGACGCCATCTATCTGACTGTGGGCAAATCGAGCTGGGCCTACGACATATCGGGCCCATGAGGACACTAATATCATAAAATAGTTGTTCTGTTGGATTTGGTTTCGGTTTAACAAATATATGTTTATGGCTTAATAGCTTTACATTTTTTTTTTTTTTTTAACATTACCTTTACATAAAATTTGAAATAAAGAGTTATTCAAATTCAATTTTTCTTTAAGAAAATGATTCACTGTACATCTCGTGATTTAAAAATATATATTAGAGTCTTGATGTACTATTTTAATAGAATTCCATTTTTACTGTTATCTTAAATTAACCAATGAAGTCTCGGATCAATGAAAGTGGCTGAGAGAGAAGGCAAATACTTGGCGAATCTACTAAATGTGATGGGAAAATCTGGAGAGAAAGAGCTGGTAGCGCAAAGGAAATGGAACTTGGAGAGCCATTTGTGTATAAGCATTTGGGAAGTATGGCCACAATTGGGAGATACAAAGCGCTAGTTGATCTCCGTGAGAGTAAGGTATGCAAAAAGATCATTCACTTTCACATTCCCCTCAAAACACACATAGATGATAGCTAATTTTTGGGGAGAGTTTTCTTGGACAGGAAGGAAAAGGGATATCAATGGCGGGTTTTGTGAGCTGGTTCATATGGAGGTCTGCGTATCTGACTCGAGTCGTCAGCTGGAGAAATCGTTTATACGTCGCTATCAATTGGCTCACCACTTTTGTCTTTGGCCGTGACATTAGCCGTATCTAATCCAAATCCTCCACATTGCTACCTTTCTCTCTCTCTCTCTCTCTCTCTCTCTCTCTCTCTCTCTCTCTCTCTCTCTCTCTCTCTCTCTCTCTCTCTCTCTCTCTCTCGTCTCTCTCTCGTCTCTCTCTCGTCTTTTCCACTTTATAACCACCCCTTATACGGAAATCAGTTATGTCGTTTTCCGGAACAACTCAATGAGGTCAATTCAGCCTTTGGAAAGACATGGTTTTGACTCTCGAATGAATATTCGGATTTGACTGATAATGAATACAGCAATATGGAGAGAGAATACGTATTGAGAATTCAGTTTCAGAACTCTTGATTTTTTTGTCAAAAATAATCAAATTTATGTGATTTTTTAAAAAGATTTCAGTAATTAAAAACCAGTCAAGTATTTTATCAATTGGTCATAGACTACAAAAATTGGTTTAGATTTTTACAAGATTGCATCTAAAATCCCCCGAAGCCACATGCAGAACACCTGGTAGTGAGACCCAATCTTGAGTGAAAAAGATACCGCGGTTTCGATCTTTTTCAACATAATCATCGCGCAGTAAATCAATAGATGATGAGAAGATTCCATTGAAAACAAACGGAAATACATCCCACTTCATGTATTTTGAAAAGGAAAGATCGTTTAATGCATATATATTCGGAAGTTGAGCAAAAGGAGTTTACAACAAAACTAGGAGAGATACCTAAACTCAAAATGCCAAAAAAAGTTGTGGCAAATTGGTAACTCCTAAACAAACTTATGTACCAAGTGATACCTCAGCTAGTAGTAACTCTATTATACATTTTAATTTACAAGCACAAAACTCCAAACCATGCCTCTGATGACAAAACAATCAGAATTATAACTACTTTCATTTATATATATGTAATCACATCCACCTTTTCCGGCAGCTCTACTCCGGTAGCTAGACCTCTAGAAGCAACCAGTTTCACGGCGAACGTAGAATTTGAACCGTACTTCTGCCTTGCTTCAGCAAAGCTCGGAGCAAGGACTGTCTGCATATACTGATCAACCGTTCTCTCTCAACCGTTCTCTCTTTTTCGCCCGATGATAATGACGACCAAGAAGCCGCCAGAATCTGAACGATCGCTTCGTTATCTATCTCTAGATGTGTTTCGGTTCCAAAGCACTGCTCAAAATGTGAAACAATGTTCTCTTGAATGTTCTTGGCTAACCCATCGAAATCAACCGGCTTAAATGTCACTTTACCGTCTACTTGTTCGATGAAATCATCGAACCAAGCGGTTGCGTCCTTTGATTCATGATCGAAGTTAACTTCTGTCTCATTCACAGGAAGATTCAGATCCAGATATGAACGTTGCGCCTTCTCTGCACGCAACTCTGTTTCTGGCTCATGTTTTCTCTTCTTTACCTTAATTTTAGTAGCACCGACTAACTGTATCTGCAGTTTCCAGCTTCTCCCGCTTAGAACTCTTTCCTCAGAAAACTTCACAGGTACAAGGTAAAGAAGAACCATTCGGAAACACGTTTATTGTTGAAATGTTAACAAGACGAATGTGAGAACCAAGTAGAGATAACTAATTTAATATGCATCGAAAAGGCTATATATGTAGAATACACAAGAATCAGCTAGATAATTTCTTAAACAAGACGTGGCTTCATTGATTTTAGTATGCAAAACTACTTACCCGACGAGGAGAGGCCCTCTCACAACACAACACGGTGATGAGCGCCATAGCCGGAGAAGACCTCCGAAAAAGAGAAATCGAAGGAAAACTTTTGAGATATACAATTTTCGGCGCGTATCAAACACGCGCTTACAAGTTTTATTTTGAAAGACAAATTAGTTAATTAAAAAAACTTAAAAATATTAAAATCTTCCCTTTAAAAAATTAACTAATTGCATAAAATTGACCACAAAAGGAAAAAAAAAATGGTAAACCATTCACTAAACAAACACATAGATGATCATAAATTTAAGAAACTAAAAAGAAAAACCAAAAAATAAACAACTACCCATATTTTAAGCTGACAAAGAAAATTTAATTAAATATGAGACCAAGAAAAATAAAATAACATTAGATAATAAAAAAGTTTAGAAAATTGTTTACCACGACAATGCATCATACCTTAGTATTTATATAGGAAAAGTGATTATTAGCTACACGAAGTATTGCTTGTCACATGACTACACATTGCAACTTTAAATAACGTATTTGTAACTACACCAAGTATTGTTATCACATGGTGACATGCACCAACTAACATAAGTTATGTTGCCAATATCATAATCATCAAATTACAAATCTTTAGCGTTAATCTCTGACGGAATCCATCTAAATCCAGCTGAAACGGGATTAAGTCGGTTTATACCCAACCTGATTTCAATCCAATTTTTTAATTTTTGAGTTGGGTTAGAAATCAATTTGTATCGGATCGAGTTGAAATCATGTTAGATTTAATCCTGATTTAGACGGATTTCGTCAGAGATTAATGTTAAAAATTTGTAATTTGATGGTTATGGTGTTGGCAACATAATTTATATTAGTTGGTGTATGTCACCATGTGATTACAATATTTGATGTAGTTACGTATATATTTTTTAAGTTGAGATGTGTAGTTAGGGATTGTAGCCGAAAATCATTTTTCCATTTATATATTGCTGGCAAAAAGTAATAATAATAGAGAAAAAAAAGACCCTAGTATTTATATAGTATTTATATATTTCCTTATAAACGTGTCTATCATACCCTAGTATTTATATATTGCTGGCAAGAAGAATAATAATATTAGAGAAAACAAAGACCCTAGTATTTATATATTTCCTTATAAACGTGTCTTCATTCATCCAATATTAATTTATAGAATAAAAAATTGTATTGATGCAAAATAAAATAATGAAAACGGAAACGAGGAACAATGTTCGATGCTTTCAATCCGGAATCTGGTTTAACATCTCCTAGAACTTAAATCAATAAACAAAAGTCCAAAAAGTCTTCGAGGACTAAGTCCAATTATATATTTATATATTGCTGGCAAGAAGAATAATAATAATAATAGAGAAAACAAAGACCCAATTTTTTTTCCGGGAAAAAACAAAGACCAAAGAGTCGGCCAACAAAAGTCAAAACCCAGCTCCTAAATCTTACATTTTGATGATCCTCGAAGATCATCTTCCTTAAAAGCATCAAAATCTCTGAAAAACCCCACTCAGAGATTAATGGGTTGTTGCGGCAGTAAAAACCTACCACAATCGGAATCGGATCTCGTCACTGATCGAGGGCTAGGGACCGTACTGGGGAAGCCATTGGAAGACATTGAAAAGCATTATAGCCTCGGGAAGGAACTGGGCAAAGGTGGTTTTGGGGTAACCTACATGTGCGAGGAGATCTCCACCGGAAAAAGTTTCGCCTGCAAATCGATACCCAAGAGGACACTAAGCAGCGAGGAACAGAGAGAGGCTGTGAAGACGGAGATTGAGATAATGAAAGATCTTTCAGGAGTTTCCAGCATCGTACAGATTCATGGCTCTTACGAAGATCGAGACTTCGTACACATCGTGATGGAGTTGTGTGGTGGTGGTGAGTTATTCGACAGGATCGATGCTCTGGTCAAGTCCTATAGCCATTACTCGGAGAAAGATGCTGCTGGGATCTTCACGTCGATTGCGAGTGCTGTGCAGATTTGCCATTCGGTCAATGTGGTTCATCGGGATCTCAAGCCAGAGAACTTCTTGTTCTCCAGTGAGGATGAAGAGAATGCTAAGCTCAAAGCAATCGATTTCGGCTGTTCTGTTTACATCAAAGAAGGTGACTGCCAGATATTGATCATAATTGATTGTGATGAAATGATCGTTTCTATTTGTTTCAATCATTTAGCAAAACATATAACCCAGCCTTGATCTTAGGCGTTTCGATAGATATGTCAGCGTTTGGAATCTAGAAGATTGTCATGAATGTTTTGTTAATTTGCTTCAATCATTACCAAAACTGGTGACTTTTAAATGTTCCAATGCATAGAGGTAGGACTCAAAACCGGAAAGACTCTTTTAGTCTCGAGACTCTTTTAAATTTGATCATATTGTGTGAAGTATGCCTTTTTTTAGTTAGTTTGATTCTCAGATTGTTATTTTCAACAACTACAGGAACGGAATTGAGGGATAGAGTCGGCAGTATTTACTACATTGCTCCTGAAGTATTACGAGGGGAAAACTACGGGAAAGAAATCGACATTTGGAGTGCAGGTGTTATATTGTACATCCTACTTAGTGGAAACCCCCCATTTAAGACTGGTAATAGCTTAAGCTAACTAAAGACGTAGAGTTGTTCTTCTTCTTGGGTGGGGTTTAATCTGTAATTGTGTGTTTTTTCATGTTGTAGAAGATGAGATTATGGAAGGCAAAATTGATTTTGAGAGCCAACCATGGCCTTCTATATCTTCGATTGCAAAAGACCTTATCACGAAGATGCTCACCGGACACCCAAAGAAACGAATCTCTGCTTCAGATGTTCTTGGTAAGCCTCTTTGTTTGTGATTCGAAAGAAATCAAATTGAAGTTTTTTTTATTAGAAGGCATGATTGTTAGTGTTTGGTGGGTGGTGTGAACTTTCTTACAAAAAATCCAGAATGAGCTTATAGTCCGTTGCTTAGGCCTTAGAATGACACTGTGAATCTTGAAGTCTTTATCTTATTCTGTCTGAGATGTGAGTGTGAGTTTATGGTTGCCTCTAACTTGCGATCCTTGTGGTTTATAGAACATCGTTGGATCAAGAGTGAAGCTTCGGATAAGCCTATTGATGGCGTTGTTTTATCCCGTTTGAAGCAATTCCGAGCTATGAACAAGCTTAAGAAGCTAGCTCTTAAGGTAAAAGAAGTAGCTAAAAAAAAATTAAGGAATTTATATTTCTTTATTACCAATTGTGCATCTTCCTTGTTTTCTCTTGCCATCTCTTTGTGTTCTCTAATCAATTGAAAAGTACATCTCATATTGCCTTGTGTGTTTGGTTTGCAGGTTATCGCAGAGGGTCTATCGGAAGAGGAAATCAAAGGTCTTAGAACCATGTTTGAGAAGATGGATACCGACAAAAGCGGGTCAATCACTTATGAAGAACTCAAAACTGGGCTGAACAGGCTTGGGTCTAAACTCTCTGAAGCTGAAGTTAAGGAACTCATGGAAGCCGTGAGTATCATAAATTAACCTTCTCTTTTATCCTGCATTTGTTGATCTCAAAAAAGAGAGAATCCGAAACACATAATGATATATTTTTTCAGGCTGATGTGGATCGTAATGGAACAATAGACTACATTGAGTTTATCTCAGCGACGATGCATAGACACAGATTGGAACGAGATGAACATTTGCACAAAGCATTCCTTTACTTTGATAAAGACGGCAGTGGGTAGGTTAATGGAAGCAATCTCTATCAATCATTTCTTGTGTCAAGGGAATCGAAGATTTGAAAATGTAGTGAGATAGAACATCAATGTGAATGGCTTGTTTATATGTTAGGCACATAACGAAGGATGAATTGGAGATAGCCATGAAGGAGCATGGTATGGGAGATGAAGCTTGTGCCAAACAAATAATATCAGAAGTCGATAAAGATAATGTAAATCGCCCTCTGTAATATCCCGGTTCCTTTACTTTTCCCGGTTTTAAAATTTAACCAGTTCTGAATCTTGTAATGAATTCTGCGCAGGATGGAAGAATAGACTACGAGGAATTTTGTGCGATGATGAGAAATGGAAACTTGCAGCCACAAGGGAAACTTATACTTTGATAATAAGCTCTTGTTTTTGTTAAACCCGGGGAAGAAGAGTTGTTGATCTTGAGAAACTGTCTCTACTGTTATACATCTTCTTGTAACCAATCCACTTATTCTTGAAAAGATCCTTAATCCCTGTAATTTTCTTGAGAAGCTCCCTTAACCCTTGTGAAGACTTTAAATGGTTTCAAACATTTGATAAGAGCGAGAAATATTTTCATTTTTCATTAATTATTCTCTTTGTCTTTCTCTTGCTCTTTAATTCTACTTAGTATAGTCCAACTAATTAATTTTTTTTTTAATCAAACCGCGATTGAAGCATCTAGATGAGCAAACGAACATGGTCTTACTCTCATAAATCAATGTAGAGCTCGAAGTAGACCCAATTAAGAAGCACCAAAAGAAGAACACCACATATGATCACAACAAAACTCATACAAATATTATGCTCCAACCGAGAATTGCAACCTTTATGGATTAAGCTGTACCATTCGGCTCCACAGTCGTAACAAAAAACATGTTCACACCTAGAAAAGGTTACATAGGAAGAAGAAACGAAAATTATATGAAAACACAACGTGACGTTTTATATATATATGCAGCAACATAATCAAATGAAGGGATTGTTTGCTTCAAAGAAGCTCGTAAGAGAAATACATACATACATACATACCTGCATTTTACGCGGCCGCATCCGCTAGAACGTTCAATCATCTACTGGCACTTGACACATTGACGCCACCCATAAGCTTTTGCCAAAGACTTTATGAACTCTTCATCATCATATCGACGATTATTATGACGACGCGATTTCTTGTAATCGGTGCACGATAGCCTACTATGCCATGGAACTTTGCAGTGGACACAGAAGGAGCCACTGCATTTGAAGCATGTCCTAAGTCCCGATTCAGAACATGTAGACAGCTCGGTTTTGGACATTAGATACGAGCATCTTGGGTATGGACAATAAACCCTCTCTGTAAAAGGAGTTACGTCTTCTTTAATCCTCTGTTTCCACGTAAGACTCTGTTTTAGAGTCAAAAGCTTGCCACATCTAGCAATAGATAGCTGAGACTTGCAGCGATGCTGAGGACAATTCGGTATCGTTCCGTCAAGCAGCTTCACCTCTATATGATGTTTCACACATTCAAAGCAAAATCGATGACTGCATTTATCAACAGAAAACATGACATCAGAATCAATGTCGTCGAAACAGATAACACAAGCCTCTTTCTTAGCTTCCTTGGCTTGACGAGGATACAAACTTCTCCTTGGCTTAATCTCAGCCTCCATGGAGGTCATGTTGTCGTCTAACCCTACTTTTGTTTTGCTAAAACATCGTTTGTGTATATTTTATCTGTTATATACTTAAAAAAATATAATGAATAAAAAAAAATCTGCATGAAGCATCGATCCTAATCTATAAAAGTTGATAGAACCGCAATATTTACAGCAATGATATTTTTTTTATTATATATTTTACTTGCGTGATACGTTGATCATAATCTATACGCGGGTATCTTTCATAGATTTTCTATTGCTTTTAGGTGTTTTATTTTCTCATGTTGTTTTGATACTTCCAAATATACAATTTAACATGAGTCAAAAAAAATCTATTATTTGTCTGAGAGTACAACAGGTTCGTCACCTTTTGTTATTGAGTGGTGTATAACAAAAGAACCGTACAATTGTATCCTGAGATTTTGAATGCATCAAACCGTCATAGTACAAGCAAATTTTAGAATTGGTGAAAGAATGTTTCGCCTCCGCACAAAACCATTCTTTGTGCATCGTATACTGATATCGATTGTGGTTTCTTAATTCTGTTTTGTATCAATATATTTTATAATTATTCAATTTTGTCTTATTTTGGAAGCCGTGTGGTTTCTTAATTCTGTTTTGTATCAATATATTTTCTAATTATTCAATTTTGTCTTATTTTGGAAGTCGTGATTCTACGGTCTTAATTCTTTAATTTTCATTATTATACTTACAAAAAGGTAGTTAATTGTGAAGGTTTCGATAAGAACAAGTGATCGATTCACAATCTCGTGTCGATTTGTTATAGAATCGTTTTTGCCTTACATCAAAAACGATATTGATATTTATTTCGATGGGTTTTCCGGCAAAAAACGTCTGTCGGAATGTTTGGATTTCGCAATAGAATCGTCACCGTGAACATTATAACATGTTTTGAAGTTGAAGTTGTCAAACATGAAACGTTTCTGTTTCTAACCAATTTTACAATTCACCATGAATCAAAACAGAAAAACCATTAACGAAACGCAAACTGAAAATCTTTTACTCATGTAATTCAACATGAATCAAAACCAAAAGAACCCTTATACACGAAAATACATTCATAGAGATGAGTTAATATAATCAACAACCCCAAAACAGTAGAAATTCGCAGGAATAGATTCACGGTCACTTGTCAAAATTGAAGTTGGTTTTAATAAGCAATAGAGGTCCAAAATGAGTAATTTGTAAATCTTGAAAACTTAAGAATTTACCGAAGTGTCAAAAATTGTCAAAGTCCCACGTTGGAAATTTAAGGTGAAATCTTCTTGTATATAAAAAAATGGAGAAGTCCTAATAAGGTTCAAAACCTTAGGAAAATTTTATGGAGAGATGGATTTACCATGAACTCGGGCTTGGGTTTGAATTTGGTAAGATGGATTTTCGGTCCAATAACCTAACTTTTTGTCTCAAGGTTTTGTATGTGTAATTAATCACTACACGAAAAATAAATATATGAGTGTTTAAATAATACAAAATAAATTATATGAAACGTTGTGGGTTTGGGATGATTTCATCTCCTCTTCTATGGAACGTTTATTGTTGGAATGCATATTTCTCTCACAGATTTGGTTTCGGGTCTCATGTATCTCGACACTTTTGGGTCCAATTTCAATTTCAACTCCAACTTCCTTGTTTCCATGGCTTTTGTACTGTTTCTCTTGTGCTGCGCGGTCAGTCTTCGGATTGGAAGGGTGCTCTACAGAGACTTCGCTCTCGCTTTTCAAAGGCTTAGCAAATCGGCGCCAGATCGCCTATGCTTTTATAGCTGATTTTACGATTGATAACCTTTCACTAGTTGCTTTTTCAATCACGGGCATTAGATAACTGTATGTGGTCTTTGTTTTCGATCGCGTCATTCCACTGCTTAGGTCTAATGTCATTGAGATACGAGGACTTCTCGACAATGTTTGTTGCTTAAGTATAATGATTGTTTCTATCTTATGCTTTTATGTTCTTCGCTTGGCTGTTATTGTCGCGGATTTGCTAGCCATGTTGGCTTTGTTATCATCTTTTGTAAACAATTCTTCCTTTGATGGAGAGTAGCTATCTATAAAATATTGTTCGAGCAAAAAATAAATAATACAAAATAAATCTTATTCGAATAAGAATATGAAAAAATTAAATGTTTGGAAATATGTGACAAACTTTAGTTAAAAACCAAGTAATAGAATAAAAAAAATAGGAGAATCAAAATGATATATATGTTGTTAGGTTTCTCTATAGATGGTTTCGTGTTGGCAGTCTCAACCTTATATTATTTATTTTCACGGGAGATCTAATTTTGTTTTCTATTTCGTTGTTTAAAGTTTTTTTTTCACAGGTTATAAAATATTAAATTATAGACATGCGTATATGCGGGTTCTAATCTAGTATTAAAATAAAAGACCAATATTACTTTGAATATCTGAAGACCAACTTTTGGAGGAGAAAGAAAGAAGAAACCAAGTTACTATATAGCCAAAGAATCAAATTCAAAATCCCAGCTCCTAAATTTTACTTTTTGACGATCTGGGTTCTCTTGTCTCCGTTACTCCTCTCCAAGTTCGTCTTCTAAAGATTCCTAATAAAATTTCAATGGGTTGTGCGGCAGTAAAAACCTAACTCGGTCGAATCTCTTGTCCGGTCGAGAGCCAAAGAACATACTGGGGAAGCGATTCCAAGACGTCAAAAAGTGGTCTTGGGACGACCTACATGTGCCAAGAGATTTCCACAGGCAAGAGTTACGCCTTCAAATCCATAACCAAGAGGAAGATCTTAAAACATGATTTAAGGATATGGATACAGACAGAAGCGGGTCAATCACTTATGGAGAACTCAGAACCGGGCTGAATACAACTGGATCTAAACTCTCTATGACCGAAGCTAAGCAACTCATGGAAGCCGTGAGTATCAATTATCAGAAACCGTCTCATTTTCCTGCACTGCATTTGTTGATCTCAGATAGAGAAAATCCGAAACACCACATAACAATAAACTCTGTTCAGGCTGATCTTGATGGTAATGGAAGACTCGACGTAGACGAGTTTATCTCAGCGACAATGGAAAGACACATATCGGTTAGAGATGAGAATTTGCACAAAGCATTCCGATACTTTGATAAAAAGACGGTAGCGGGTAAGTTTAATGAATCAATCATTTTCCTGTGTCAAGAAGAATCATAGATTTGAAAAAATGTAGAGGTGAATTGGCTTGTTTATACAATAAGATACATAACAAAGTATGAACTGGAGGCGGCCATGAGGGAGCATGGTATGAGAGTTGATACAGCTAATGTAAATCGTCCCCCTATAATTTCCCGGTTGAAGATTTAACCGGTTCTGAATCTTGTTATGTATTCTGCGCAGGATGGAAGAATAAACTATGAGGAATTTTGTGCGATGATGAGACATAGCAAATTGCATCCACAAGGGAAACTTCTTAGAATTTATTAATGTGCTCATAAGCTCAAAACCCAAAAACGCTACTCAGAGAAGAATAGCTAAACCGGTGAAAACAGAGGTGAGAGTTGTTGATCTTTGAAACTGTCTTACTGTTATCTCTTCTTGCAAACTGTTGTAATCAGTCCTCTTATTTGTAAGTTTTCTTGAAAAGCTCCTTAATCCTCTTTCTTGTAATTTTCTTTAGAAGCTTTGCTCTTTATCAAAGTATTGGAATGCTTTGATATAGACTTTGCTTTGTACGGTTTGTAAGAAAAGCATACAGAATTCATATAACCGTACAAAGAATCTAATACTTTGTCTCATCTCATTTACCGTACAAAGAATTTGCAAATGCTTTGTAAGAAAATAATCTGCAAATTCTCAAGAATAGAATTCACTCTATAAGCCTTCATATTGTTACTCTTTCTTGTAATTTGTGATTCTTTAGTATTTGTTTTCCCTTTAAATTATGTATGATATAACATTGGTTTCAAACATTTGAAAATCTATTAACTGAATATCAATTATATATATTTTTTTGTTTACTTATCATTATTATTAGTTTTTAAGAACAATCCATATATTTTAAATAATAAAAATATTCATACAAAATATGAAAGTGAATACAGGCTGCAGACTGTATTGAGAATAGTTCTTTTGAAGGTGATAAAGAGAAGCAAGTCAAAGTTTTGAGAGTAACTTGCTTCTTGAATGGTGCATCATGTGGTCTAAATACTAAATGATTGTCTGGAAGCTATCATGCTATGTTCAAAAGTAAACAAGTTAAAGAAAAAAAGAAATAGATTTATGAGATTCTCGCTTTCTATTTTGTTTTAGCTATGCGATTTAATTATTCTTGAGTAGATTTAAAAATTTAAAAATTTAAAATAAATATTTTTTGTTTGTATTTGTAAATTCTCAAACTTTCTAATGGTATTATTATTGTTTTACCTAATAAAAAAAATAGTTTTCAAATTTTTTAAAACAAAGGTTAGTTTGTAAAATATATATATTTTTGGAATATTGAATTAAATTTCTCAAGACGGAATATGAATTTAAATATTTAAAAACCGATGACAAAATGACAAAAAAAAAAAAAGTGGAAGCCTCTGGTTAAGTGGTTGATCAAAGAATTCATTAATGTTTGTAAATTAGGAGGTCCAGGTTTTTATTTTCAGATGAAGCAAATCTTCATATTAATAAGAAAATCTTCAGGTGCAAGTAAAGCTGTTCGTTGTGAATCGGGTCGGTTGTCCGTCGTAGAATTGTCTACTTCTCGTAATTGTCTATATCTACATCGGAGAAGAGCATACTTGATCAACCATTCGAGGACATCACAAAGCTTTACACCCTCGAGGAGAAGAAACTCGGTGTCGGTGGTGAAGGTCAATTCAGTATAACCCGCAAATGCGTGGAGATATCTACAGGTAAGACTTACGCTTGCAAATCGATACTCAAGAAGAAGCTAAACAGCGAAGAAGATGAAGAGTCTGTGAAGAGACAGATTCGGATTATGAACCATTTATCTGGAGAACCCAACATCGTCGAGTTCAAGTATGCTTCCGAGGATGAAGATTCCGTACACTTGGTGATGGAATTTTGTGGCCGTGGAGAGTTATTCGACAAGATCGTAGAGTGGGTCAAAGCTCAGAGGTATTACTCGGAGAAAGATGCTGTTGAAATCATCAGGCCGATTGTGAATGCTGTGCAGGTTTGTCATTCCATGGGTGTGATGCATCGTAATCTCAAGCCTGAGAATTTCTTGCACGGTGAGGATGATAAGCTCAAAGCAATCGATTTTGGGTGTTCTGTGCTCATCGAAGAAGGTGGGTTTTGGATCTGAGTATGTTAATAAATGTTTTGATGGATTCGAATAAGATTGTTATTTGCAAAAATATGCGTTTGTTTGCTTCAATCATGAGCAAGATTTGGTGACTTTTGTTCCAATGCACAAGACTCGTTGATAGTTTTGGATTTGGTATGTTAACGTTTTGAATCTATAAGATTTTCTTGTACAAGTCTCATTAGTATCGAAAATCTGCGATTTTTTTGCGTACGGATGGGACTCAGAACTGAGTTTATGCTGTGTTTTTGTTCAGATTCTATGTGATATTTTCAATTATGCCATATTAGTTAGTTTGATTCTTGTATTCATATGACTGATGCATTGTTTGTGTAACCAAACAAATACAGGACAAGTATACCGGGATAGAGTGGGGAGTGCTTATTGCGCTGCTCCTGAAGTATTACAGGGGAATTACGGGAAAGAAGCTGACGTTTGGAGTGCAGGGGTTATTTTGTACATCCTGCTCTGCGGCAAACCTCCCTTTGTGACCCGTAAAATCTTAAAGCTTACTTGGTTTGTTTCTTCTTTGGGGTTTGAAAATGTTATTCATATGTTACTGTTGTATGTATATTGTAGAGCCTGAGGAACAGATGGTCGATGAGATTCAGAATGCCTTCTATATCTTTCCCGGCGAAAGATCTTGTCATGAAGATGCTTATCAGAACACCAAAGAATCGACTTTCTGCTGCACAAGTTCTTGGTAAGCCATCTTTTCTAGATTGTTCTTAGAGCCAACACAATGTTCTATCTGTTTGTGTTTCTAGAAAGAAATCAAATTGAAATCCCATATTAGAAGAAGCTGGAAAGTGATGTGGTTAGTGTTTGGTGGATGTGATGTAGATGAGTTCCAAAAGAAGTCTCAAGAATCATCTACAAGAATCCAAAATTATGCTTACTATGTTTGTGGAGGCTTGTTTCCTCGAAAGAAATTACATTGTTTAGGCGTTAGAATGACACTGTGAATCTTGAAGTCTTGTTCTTGTTCCATCTGTAATGCTTGACTACTATCCTTGTTGTTTATAGAACATCCTTGGATCAAAGATCGGATAAGCCTATTGATGGCGCTGTTTTATCCCGTTTGAAGCAATTTCGAGCTATGAACAAGCTCAAGAAGGTAGCTCTAAAGGTAAAGAGTATTGATTCCCCCATGCTTTCCTCTTTAAACAGCTTACTAATTTGTGTGCTTCTGTTCAATGGAAACATTTCATATCCTGGCAAATGATATTTCTTCCCATCTTTGCATCGGTTTGTGGTTTGCAGGTTATCGCAAAGAATCTATCAGAAGAGGAAATCAAAGGTCTTAAAACAATGTTCAACAACATGGATACCGACAAAAGCGGTACAATCACTTATGAAGAACTGCAAACCGGGCTAACTAGACTTGGCTCTAAACTCTCTGAAACCGAAGTGAAGCAACTCATGGAAGCCGTGAGTTATCATCACCGTCTATGAAACCTCCATTTCTTGATTACTTTTTGTAACCACATAGTGATAACTTCTCAGGCTGATGTGGATGGTAATGGAACAATCGACATAGACGAGTTTATCTCTGCGACGATGCATAGACACAAAATGGATCGAGATGAGCATCTTAAAAAAGCATTCCAACACTTTGATAAAGACAACGACGGGTAAGTTTCTTCCATTTTTGATCAGACAAATCAATCATCGGTATATCATACTTGGTGTCAAGAGAATTATTAGTATATCTATCTACATTGCATGTTCTTCTGAGGAACAATGAGATAGAATCTTAACAATAGGCACATAACGAGGGACGAGTTGGAGATAGCAATGAAGGAGCATGGTGTGGGAGATGAAGGTAGCATCAAACAAATTATATCAGAAGTCGATACCAATAATGTAAGTTAGTCCCGGTACACGATCCAACATCAAAGATTAAACCGGTTATGAAACCTTGTAATGAACTCTCTTGCAGGATGGAAGCATCAATTATGAGGAATTTCGCACAATGATGACAATTGGCAGCACAGAGCCACAAGGGGAAATTCTTCCGGCCAATTGATCATATGCTATTGTTCTTGTGTTCACCCAATATAACGGTTTAGGGAAGATGAACTAAACCGAAGTAAACCGATGTGAGAAACTTACCCGTTGTAGGGAAGACAGTTATTTATCTTGATTCTCCTTTTTTTTTTTTTTTCTGTCATTTGGTTTTTTAAACTAAAATTTTATCATATGTTTCCAAATAATTAGTTTTTCATATTTATATTTGAATTATATTTACTTTTTATTATTTAGCTATTCATATATCTATTTTTCCCAAAACAACATTGACGAAAATGAGAAAGCAAAAGAAAGCTAGGAATGCTTCAAATAAGGCCATTAATTAGAGAGTTTGATTTTGTGTAGAGAGAAGGAACGAAGGAACTTGAATTATACTTCAATCAATTAAGAAAGTGTGTTTTGTAAGAACAAAATAATCAAACTTCGTATAGTCTAAAGTAGATATATATCTCACGAGTTTCTCTCATAACCACGACTATGCTTGTACTTATAATCAAAATCAATGCGTCACATTAAGATATATATTGAGACACTAAACTTTATATCTTCTTAAGGCACAATGCATACATTTTCATATAAGAAATAACTCTTCAGCGTTAGTTAATACATAATAAAAATATATAAGGTAGAAATACAACATTTCATCAAATAACAAAATAACAATCTTCCAAGACCATGGGACAAGTACATTTCAACAATACAAACATACCTTAATACTTTTTATACAATATTCCGATAGGTTTTGGAAACAATTCTAGCATTAACATTTCAAGCAGAACATCTCTTAGTAAGCGTGACTCTAAGCCCATGCTTCATGTGAAGAGCAAGACGAGGCTTTGGCTCAATCTTATGTCCTTTGACGACCTTAATGTCATAGTTTTGTAATATCTCCACGACTACGGTTTTCATTAGTCATAGCTAAATGCTTTACCAGGACAAGTTCTTGGACCGGCGTTAAACGCTAAGAACTTGGAAGAAGGCACATGTCTCAACCCTCAAGTCTCTGAAATCCATCTTTCTGGCTTGAATTCCAACGCATCTTCTCCCCATACGGGTCTCATCCTCCCTAACGCGTAAATAGGGATGATAATGTTAGAGTTTGCACCAATTATGAGACCACGTGGAAGCACATCTGATTTTATGGAAGGCTTTCGTTGGAACGGAATTGGTGGATATAGCCTCATTGTTTCGCACAACGCACTATGTAGATACACCAGCTTCTTTAAATACTCTTTGGGATCAATAGCCGACCATGGCTCTCTTGGAAACTTCCATCTTTTGGTAGATTTGTGTTGATCTCTTGGCGAATCTTGGCTTCCACGTGAGAGTTTTTAGAAAGAAGTCCGAAAACCAAGCGAGAGCAGTGGAAGTGGTATCTCTCCCTGCGAAAATGAAAGTTAGGATGGTACGGTGTCTCTGAGGAACTTATCATCGCTTGGTTTCAAGAGCTTGTACTTGCTTGTGTCTAGCTTTATGTGGGATGTTAAAAGATCTTCGCTTTGTCCACTGGAATGATCATGATAAATTCCTCGCGATCTTATCTCTTCTCTCTTTGCTGATATATATTTCGCACACACCCGATCAAAAGTGGCACCAGCTTCTGTCAGCTTCTTCTCTTTTACCAATCCCATCCAGTTTTGCAACTTCCACAATAATCTTGGTATGATATGCCTAAACACAATGGCTTCCCCAGCATTGTCGAAGGCTTTTGAGAATTCAACCACGGGCATTTTAATGGAGAGAGATTGAGGATCAGACCCGGTACTTGTAACCAGGGTTGTGTCGAACATAAACCTCTGGAACACATCCTGCAAGACCACGATAGTCCCTTCCTCTGAAAAGTGATTGAAAAGAGGAAGAAGCACGTCCTGGATGAGTTTACTTGTGGTACTCATTGAAAAGTTTTGAAACCCTTGATGATTGAGCATGACTTGAGAAGACATCCTCAGATCCTTCCATAGCTCCGAGTCAGTGTTGAATATAGTGTTTCCCTAAACATCAAAACTCTCTTTGAACTCCGGTCCTTTATGTAGTTGGAGAAATTTGAGCTTAATATATGATGGGTATTAGCTGGATCAACCGTGACCAACGCGTCCATTCTAGTGAACCATGGACCCTTGAATACGTCAAGTTCGAATTCTCAATAATCCCCATGGCATCATCGATCCGATTAAGCCTCACGAGCACAGCTGGAAGCATCCCAAGAACTGGCCACTCCCAAGGGTAGCATTGAAGGATTTTCTTGATGTGTACATAATCAAAGGGTTTCTTGCTAAGAAAGTAATAGAAGATGAGAAAGCAAAAGAAAGCTATGAATGGTTCAAATAAGGAGATAGCAGCCATTATACACGTTTGATTGTGGGTAGAGAAGGAGCAGAAGAAAGAACTTGATTTTATACACACATGATATATAGTCTACGTTTAAATATTAAAAAAAAACAAAACAAAAAATGACCTTTTGATTCAGATCTGTCATGTTTGAAAACAGCGTGACTTTACTTAGATAGTTAGATAAATCTTAGAGAATACGAGACTTTAATGGTATCCAGTGGAAGTTAACTTAATTGAAAGGTTTTCTTGACGATGAAGTAACTAAGGAATTGAAGGGTTTCTTGAAGAAGAAGTAACCGAATATGGGATCCTAATAAATGAACTTTAGCATCATTAAAAAATTTCATATTAGCCATAAATTAAAAGTAAAAATATTCATACAAACCCAAAAATGTAAATGAATAAAAACCTTTCCTAAGATGAAGTGAAATATATGATACCGGTACAAATAACTGGTTAAGCTGGTGAAATCAATGTCTCAGAAAGTGAAAAAAACCGGTTTTCGAAATTGAGATCTTACAAGTTGCAAAATACAATGGGAAGTCTCTGGCTGCATCATCGTCTTCATCTGCATCTCACATCGGCGACAAGATGGCGAATCCGAGGAGCGTACCATTTCACCTTCTCTATATGTTCTACTGTAACTTCCCAGCTACGACCTGAACCATGAAAACCCGAAGATATAAGCCCGAGTTGTTTTCTGGTATTTAACCCAAATCAAGAAACCCAGTTCTTGTTCTTCTCGGTTAAGCTGGTTTACGAGTACCAAACAGAACTTCTAAAAACCATTTCACCTTCTCTAAATGTTCTATTGTAACTTCCCAGTTATTCCCTGGAATTAACCAAATCAAGAAACCCAGTAAATCACAGTCTTGATTCAGAAACCATGCCCTTTCTTTCAGGTCAAAAAGCTTTTCAGTTTTCACAACTTTTGTTCCAACAAGCAGACATATGCAAATAATCTTTTACCTTCGGCTCTTGCGATATCACTTAACGATTTGGAGACATGCTCGGCCCAAATGCTCACATCTGAGTCCTTGACGTTTCCATGCACATGGAGTATTCCTCCCTCGGGCCTGCAAGTTCCAATACCAAGAACAGAGACATTAGTGAAATCATATCGATTGGTTTCTCTATCTGATGATAAAATTCTTGGATCGTATTCAGAGGTTCGAAGAAGAGTGGAGCATAAGAAACAGACATCCCTGAGTGAGGGGAAACGACAATAGATCTAGGGAATGAAGTGTCGAGAAATGCACAATAATGTATTAGAAAGAAAACAAGAATTGCTTCTATTGTGTTAGTTCCAGATTTTATGTTGCAAGTTCTTGTAAATTATGTCAAGAACCAGTTCAAGGAAAGTAAAACCACCTTAATGCTTGAATAGCTGTGACCCAGCTTCCTTCGCTTGTCGGGATAAGACCAAGACAGACTCTGTCAGCTACTCCCTGAGAATCAAAAGATTTTGAAACCCGAAATCTATTACTCTAGCGATTTATTCAGCCCAACACTTAAAACATGAACAATTTGCATATGATTGAATAGATAATAAACAGTGTTGGAATATCATCAACCGTACTTTGGGTGCAGTGATCCGGTTATCCCCTTCAAAAATGATACAACGGTCAGAAACAGAATTTGCTTCAACGTTATGTCGAAGTGCTTCAATAGCATGTGGATTCCATTCACAAGCATATACCAGCCTTGCCTTTGCCCTGCAAACGTATAATAAGAATGAATTGAAGCTGCAAGAGATCTAGACTGTATTGGTTTTGTGGTTGTAAGAACTTTTTTTTCCCTACTTCATTTGTTTAATGGCCTACCTCACAAGGAATGGGAGGACAAAATATCCAATTCCAGCAAACAGGTCCACCACAACTTCATTTTCGCAGGCCATGTTACCCATACGGAGCTTTTCTGAGAGATTACCCCATGAAAACATGCACTTGGTAGCATTAAAAGAGTACAAGATCCCATTTTCGCGATGATCGACCCATCCATCGTCTCCCACAAGAATTTCCAATGTACTATCCCTTGTACCGTTGGGTTCCACTCGTCCCTGGTAAGCAAATGTAATCGAGGTGAGACAAAGTGCTTACTACAATTGGGGTGAGACAAAATGCTTACAACAAGTATACAACTATTAAATATGCAATTTTTTAGGTGCATCAAATAGATAATAAAACCTTCATATCACACGAGCCGATGAAGTTGTAAACTAAAGGTTTCCACTTAAACAAGTCGGTGTATTGTTCTAAAAGTGACATACTTGGCGTGCAAGACGGTTGGCACTAAGCGATATAGCAACAGCAGACCAAACTTCCTCAATTATAGAGCTCCAAGCTGGATCCTTAAAAGATGTTACAGGAAGCACAACAATATCCCCAAGCCGTTCCCATCTACCAACAGAGGAACACACAATCGTTATCATATGCAAGTGAAAATGACTTTTTAGTCCCTGAACATTACAAAATCAGCATTCTGGAACACTTACCTCTGTGGAAGCTCATCCAAAAGCTCCTCCGGTAGACCTTTCTGTTTAAGTATAGACGTGATAGCTTCTTTCATTCTTTGTAACGGGGACTTTGCAACTTTTTTGGCTTCAACAGCTACATTAAAGAGTTTTCTAGCACCAAGTTCCTTCAATAGATTCAAAGCCACTGAACTGGATATCTCCTTTAAAGATAGACCCTTTGTGAGCTGGCCGGTAAGGTAATTATCTTCTAACCCTTCTAAGTCCTTGCCCAAAAGCTGTTTTTCATGGAAAAGTTCAGAAAACTTTTCAGTCACGGGGAAGCAGATATAAAGACATTTTTCGTGTGAATAAACCTTCCTCTCAAGGTCTAACCATCCGAAACTTTTAAGGATGTCCTTGCCAAACTTTGCATACTTTCTTTCTAACTGTATCACCCAGGGTTGAGACAGAGAAGTTTCAGTCTTGAAATGTGCATCGTTTTTATTCACTTCTATAGAAGCCTCTTCAGGTTGGGGAGGAACATGATTTTCACTCATAGTCACTGATTGAAGCAAGTTGATTTTCACTGGTTCACTAAACTTAGTCCCAAAAGCGTAGCAAGCAGCCCCGCCCCCAATTACGATAAGATCATCGCCGAGAACACTGGCTGTACTTCGGACAAATAATTCTTTGTTCATAAATTCCAATCTGACACTCCTCCACAATCGGTGCTTCAGATCTAGCAGAGTCAAATCTTGGCAATTTTGTGAAACAGGACAACCTCCAATTATGCCAATGATATGCTTATACACAAACATCGAGTGGGAAAACCTGGCATGAGGCCATTTTCCAGAAACCACTTCAAGTTTCCAAGAACAGCTTTGGACATCAAAGCTGTATAGATCATCGAGTACCTTTTCCCCATTGTACCCTCCAAACATGAATAACTGTGACCCATACGCAACCATAGCATGAGAGTGGCGTGCACAGGGCCATTGACCTCGTTGTTCAATTTCTTTCCACTGAAGGTCCTTTGTATCCAAAACGTGCAACGATGATAATATCTTATCATTATTAAGCCCACCGAATATGTATACTTTTGAGCCAACACTGGCTGCTGCATGCCGATGCCTGCTCAATTCAAAGAATTTGCATTTAGAAGGAAAATTCGAGATTACAATTATCTGAACAAGCAACAAAAACATATAATAAATCAAAGAAATGAAGCAACATAGGCATCAAACCAAGTGCAAAAAATAGAATTACAAAATATCACGTTGAGGGCATCTCAGAGAATTTAAGTTTAAATGATACAAAATACACAGTTCATAAAAGCATTCTTTAAAGAAGTAAAGTTCATCATTGGCAATAGGTCAAAGACATGTTGAAGAAATGGACACATAAAATTACATTATACCTCGGAGGAAATTCACTTCCAATGCACCTCTGTGAGCTCCATTCACACTTACATATATCAAGCATCCACACATCATTCAGAATATTCAAGGGATCAGCCCTTCCTCCAATTACAAACATGAGATCACCAACCATTGAAGCTGTGTGGCCAAGTCGTGGTGATGGAGATTCATTGACTGCAATCAACTTTAAAGTGCCACATGAAGGGTCAAGCAACATAGACTCGTTTCTTCGAGCATGTCTACCAAAACCGCCAAAACCACCAAACACGATAACTTCTTTTTGGTCTGTTTTATCTATCGTACAAGCTGAATGTCCCCAAAGGTGGAGCTTTTCAACAGGTTCGCCGATAATGGATAATGCTGAGAGCGGCATAAGATCTTGCTGAAGCCCTGCCAATGATTTAGATACGGAAACTGGCTGTCACGTTTAAAATTTGGAAAGTTATCCTGCGCAAACCAAGTAGACATAACTCAAATTCTCGACCAAGTATACACTGCCGCTAGTTAAACGCGACATTTTAGATTGTAACATGTCCAATTCTACTGCATTATTCAAGCTATCACTTAGAGATACACGCAAATCTATTATGTAAGATTAGAACATGGCTCAACGAATTACCAGGATGCAAGTTTCCGTTGTTGATACTTATCTCATGAATTCCAGCTAGATTCTCGTAATTATCATCGTCGTCTACATCATTTGCATCTGGATTCTTGAAACCATTACTTGTCAGAGCTAGACTAAACCCATCGGTTCGCTTCCTATTAGCATCCATCTTCTCATTGGCAATGTCAACAAGGAACTTCACATACTCTGGTGAAACCATCAGCTTCTCTGTATCACCGAAAGGCACCTCCATTCGAATCGAGCACCGTATGGCTATAATTACCCTTTTGCCATCGCCGCAAGATGTGATTCCCGACTCTCTAAACCCGGCGGAGATAGCAGTCGCCACAAGAAATTGAGCCGAACCCAAATCCTTGCATTCCACTGCAATGATCAGCGGCTCGAATCGGAAGACTAATTCGCTGGGCTGGTCAAGTGGGTCAATCCGAGTTGACTGTGAAGGGAAAAGGAGAGAAATGACCAAGTCCGGATCTGCCGGATCGTGCGTGATGTAAAGCCACGAGCCGCCGCGAGCTTTCTTCTTCGTTGAAGCATTTAATTGCGGTTTGGGCTGGGAAAGGATAGAGATTCGACCTGAGCAGGAACTGGTGGTGAAGTAGGATGGGTGATGATTGATGGTTTCGAGGAGAGGGACGATGGGTTCATCGAGATAACCTTTCGGAGATTTGTCAGTCACCGATGAACGAATTGACGCTAGCGTCGCAGCTTTCCTCTTCTCAAACTCCATCTCTCTCAGTTCTGGTGGAAAAACCCTAGCTAAGGTTTCGTAAACCCCCTTTATATCCGGTGACGAAGGTGAGTCGCACGAAACGGTCATAGCCGTTGTCGTTTAGATAGATTGATACGACAGCGTTCTGTGATGAAACTTTTTAAAGTGTGTCGAATCCGGTTTTGGTCTCAGACATTCCGGTTTTGGTTACAGAATTCAACTCACTCCTTCAAATTAAAATTATTATAATTCAACTTACGATTTGGGTGGATGGTGCAGATTTCGTGACCTAACCACTAACACCAAATGTGTGGTTTTTTTCTTTTTTTTTGTGGTAAAATGTTAATTTTTATATCATTTTAGTTTTTGACAAAAATTATAGAGATACAACAAAGAAAAATAGATCGACCCTAAATAAAACAACGATAAATGATACAACAGAAAATGTGATATCCGGCAATAGAAACGGCTAGGGAAAGAAAAAATAAACACCAAGACGATACCAGACGAAAAAACAGCAATCACACGCCAAAGCACAAATCATCCAGTTTTTGCCGTAGTTCATCAACTACACACCAAATGGGTAGTTGGTGAAGGTCTCATGATCTATCCAAGACAAAAAAATCTTATATAAATACTTATCGTTATCTTTTTTTTTTTTGCTAAACTACTTATCATTATCTTTCTCTCTTTTTTTATTTTCTATGAAGTTTCATTGTTAAAAAAAAAACAAAAAAAAACAAATCAAACCCGAATACATCTGATGGGTTTGGACCAGGCAGTTGCAGCAGAAAATGCAAATCAGATCATGTATGTACGAAGAAGTGTTGCACTGTTTTTACCTTTCTTCTTCGTTTTCATTCTTCTCAATAAAGATATTTATTTATTTCACAAAATTTCAATTGCATAATTTAGCTGACTAAACCAAATCAAACCGAAACACACTAATTTCTATCACTTGTTATCAGATATTTCCTCTCATTGGGAGAGACTCAAAACTTATAAGCATTGGTTGGCTGATAAACAAAGCAAGTAGATATCCCACACCCAAAAAAAAAAAAATCAAAAAATCAAAGATCTCGGATCATCCACTTATACAACGCCACGTCAACAAAATGGGTCCTACATTGAAGACTTCAAAAACACAAAGGTAAAAAACCTTATCTCCAAACCTCATCCATTACCTTCTCTTCCCTCCACTCAATTTCTCTTCTTTCCTTTCTTCTTTCTACAATCAAAGAACAGAGATAAGGTTAAAGCAAAACACTGTCTGAATAAACAACAAAAACTAAAAACAAAAAGAAGAAAAAACTTCTCTTCTCTCTGAATTAGATCAAGAACAATGGCTTGCACTAATCTAACAACAATGTGGGTTTCGTCAAAACCATCTCTTTCTGATTCCTCTTCCTTATCCTTCCGGTCTGTTCTCAACCCACTTCCTCTCCCAAATCACAATTCCTCTCCTTCAAGATCTTCCTCTGTTTCTCCAATCCAATCGTCTCTTCGTGAGCTCAGAGACCGAATCGATTCAGTCAAAAACACTCAGAAGATCACCGAAGCGATGAAGCTCGTCGCTGCAGCAAAAGTCAGGAGAGCTCAAGAAGCTGTCGTCAATGGCCGACCATTCTCAGAAACCCTAGTCGAAGTTCTCTACAACATCAACGAACAGCTTCAAACCGATGACATCGATGTGCCCTTAACCAAAATCAGACCGGTTAAGAAAGTGGCGCTCGTTGTCGTAACCGGAGATCGAGGATTATGCGGTGGATTCAACAATTTCATCATCAAGAAAGCAGAGGCAAGGATCAAAGAGCTTAAAGGCCTTGGTCTTGATTACACAGTGATTAGCGTGGGGAAAAAGGGAAATTCGTATTTCCTCCGTCGTCCATACATCCCCGTCGACAAATACCTCGAAGCAGGGACTTTACCGACGGCGAAAGAAGCTCAAGCTGTGGCTGATGATGTCTTCTCTCTGTTTATAAGCGAAGAAGTCGATAAAGTCGAGCTCTTGTACACAAAGTTTGTGTCTTTGGTCAAATCAGAACCCGTGATCCACACGCTATTGCCTCTATCTCCTAAAGGAGAGATCTGTGACATTAACGGGAACTGTGTGGATGCTGCGGAAGACGAATTGTTCAGGTTAACGACGAAAGAAGGGAAACTGACGGTTGAAAGAGAGACTTTTCGGACACCAACTGCTGATTTCTCGCCGATCTTGCAATTCGAGCAAGATCCTGTTCAGATTCTTGATGCCTTGTTGCCTCTGTATCTTAACAGCCAGATTCTTAGGGCTTTACAGGAGTCATTGGCGAGTGAGCTCGCAGCTAGAATGAGTGCAATGAGTAGTGCTTCGGATAATGCCTCGGATCTTAAGAAATCGCTTTCGATGGTGTATAATAGAAAGCGTCAAGCTAAGATTACTGGTGAGATTCTTGAGATTGTTGCTGGAGCTAATGCACAGGCTTGATTTGTTTGGGAACCTCTTTGATGATCTTTGATATATGGCACTCTTTTTTTTTAATTTCGTTTTCGTTCGTATAATGTATAATTGTCTAGAACTCGTTATGATCTTTTTTATTATCATGCAATTACAAATGCGGTTGTATTTATTTTGGCCTTTCATTGGATAAATTATAAGAAATCTTCGTTGAAGATTTGTGGTTGTGAATGAGGAGCTTTTGTAGGATCCTTTGAAGGAATAAGATTTGTTTTTGTAATCAATTAGTTGCATAATCCTATTCTATTCATCAATGACATTAGTTCATGGGTGATAAGATTATATTGATGTCAAATGATTTTAGTTTTTTTTTGGGGGGTCATCTATTGTCAAATGATTTTAATGTAGAACAACATGACTTCATAGACTCGACTAAATTCAAAGGAAGATCAAATAAATAAAATGAAATTCAATAAGAAAATAGATGAGTTCAACAACAAACAATCATTATCTCCAATAAATACTCTATAACTTCAAATTTGAGATTTTATGCACTCCAAAAGATACTTCAATATTTCATATTTTGAGGTCTTGAATAGTGATACCTCAAATTTGAGGTTTCATGTTTTTTTTTCAATTGTCTCCTTACAATTATATATTTCAAAAATAATCTTAATAATTCTTCTCTTTATCATTTTAGTTCTTATAATTTTATGTTTCATAAATATTTCACATATATTCTCATAAATTTTATTTGTACATATAAAATTAAATAAACACCTTAAAATAACAAAGCTTATTTATCACTTCGAAACGTTTCGATTGATCATATATGAGAGCATTAAGGTAGTAGTTTTATTAAGTAATTTGGTATTATTTGTAATTTATGAGTTAGTGTGTGTGTGTTTTATTATTATTTATATGTAATTTTATATTAACGTTTTATTAATTAATACTACTTGTAATGTTTTTTAATATGTGTTTTATAGTTACTTATAATTTTTATTTTAGTTAATTATGATCAATAGTGAGGACTATAATGCAAAATATAATTGTTTTTAGGTTTCATTTAAGGTTTACCAATGGAGAGCAACACCTTCGAATCGCAAATTTGAGGTTTTCCATACCTCAAAAATAGAGTATTTCTTGGAGATGCTCTAAGAGTAATATTATAAACTAGGTAGGTAGGCCGCGCCTTGCGCGGTCAGATAGGTTTCATAAACTAATTACATCATTACGTTATTAACTTTGTTACCGATAAAAAACCAAACACAAATATAACAACAATGTTAGATTTATGATCAATCAAAAAAAAAAAAAAAATAACAACCAATATTATTCATTAAAAAAATACAAAATAAAGCAATATCAATCATAAAGCTCGAGAACATATTGAATAATGTTTTATTCACTCACACATTGTATGTAAAGCAATTCTTTTTATCTCTCCATCGCTAGAACTCTCTTTCCATTTTGTCGTAAGTGTCTCTCGCTCTAATCGGTTATTCCTCTTATTTTCCTTCTTCTTTTTATTGTCTTTGATTTATTTTTCTTCTTCTTCTTCTTCTTAATCGTCTTTGACTTCTACTTCTTTTTCTTTATCATATTTGTCTTCTCCAACAATTCTTCTTCTTCTTTCCCTTTCGGTTTGTTTTCGTCTATCTCTTCCGGTTTTCCTTCCTCATCGTCTTCGTTCTCTGGCTTATTATTCTTTTGGTTTTTCTTCGTCCCGTCTTCATCCTCAAATTCTTCTGCTTCGCCTTCTTCTTCTTATTCTTTATATTTCGGTTTATCTTCTCCCTTGTATTTTCCTTTTCTCTTTTTCATTGTCTTTGGCTTCTTCTCCTTCTTCTTCTTCATCACTTTTGTCTCTTTTTACTCATTCTTCCCCTTCTTCCAGTTTTTATTCTTCTTCTCCAAATCCTTTAACTTTCTCCTCCTTCTTCTTCTTCAACGTCTTGGTCTCATCCGCCTTCTTATTCTACTTATGGTTTTTCTTTTTCTTTGTCTTTGTCATCTTCCTCGTCTTTTCCGACTTTTTCTTCATCATCTTAGTCTTCGTCTTCATGTTCTTCCTCTTCTTTTTTTATCATCTTTGGCTTCTATGAATTCCTATTTTTTTCACTCTTTCACTCTTCCGGTTTTTCTTCGTCATTTTCTTCTCCCTCTTCTACATCATTTTCCTTCTTCGTCGTCTTCTTTCTCTTCTGTTTTTCTTCTTCATCGTCTTTGACTTCTTCTTCTTCTTCCTTATTTTTTTTTAACTCTATGGCTTTTTCTTCTTCCGGTTTTTCTTCGTCCACTTCTTGTTCCAGCTTTTTCTTTGTCCGACTTTTCTTCGCCCTCTTCTTCATCATCTTCATATTCTCTGACTTCTTATTCTTTCGTGTTTCTTCGTCTCATCTTCGTCTTATTCCTCGCCATATTCAAGTTTGAATCAAAATCTTCCATTTTCGGTTTCCCTTACTCTCTCTCTTTATCTCTCTAGATTCCTTACTTAGATCTTCCTTGGTTCTTCCTCGATAATCTCAAGCATGTTCTTCTTCCTCTTCTTCTCCACCATGAAATATAAAGTCCACAATAGATGGGTTTAGTCTTGTCTCCTTCTACTTCTCCTTCTCTCTTTTGTTTTCTTAATTTACCTTCAAACATCTTCCCCATCTCTTACTTCTCCTTCTTCATAACAATCACACATTTCTTTGATGCCAAAACATCTTCATTTTTTCAACCATTGTTTCCTTGTAGCTTCTATGATTTTCCTCGAGCATTTCTAGCAGGGTTTGGAACCGGTTCAGTATTGTCGAATTCAATATTCTCTAAAATTTCTTTGTTCATACATAGATATGGTTCGTGGGTCGTTGTCATTTTCTCCTCGAGCAATGCTTGTTTCTCTAAACACTCTGTAATTTCAAGTACTCTCCTTATTAACACAAGATTTAAGGGTTAATATTAAAAACCCAAACAAATAAAATAGATCTGTTTCGAAGTCGTGATTGAAGATGTGCTAAAACGCATAATAACGAGTCTATCAATTATGACTGATTAAGAGGCTTACATTAGAATTAAAAAATATAATATATATAAAAAGGAAGTAAAACTACCATTACCTAAAAAACTACATTTACATGTTCTTGAAGGCTTTAACTCTCTCTCTCTCCCTCTCTCTCTCTCTCTAAATTAGATCTCCATTTTTCTTTCTCGAGAATCTCTAGCATATTCTTTTTTTTCTCCTTCATGAAAAATAAATTCCACAATAGATATGTTTAGTATTGTCTCCTTCAACTTCTCATATCCTCTTTTGTTCTCTTAGTTTACCTTCAAACATCTTGGCCATCTCTTCCTTCTCCTTCTTCATATCAATCACAATTTTTCCGCCGTCAAAACAGCTTCATCATTTTAACCACTATTTTCTTGTATTTCCGTGCACGAAACCACTTATTTAAACTGTATATCTAAATTTGAAAACAAAATTACAGCAAAAATATAATTATCATATCAACTACATTATAGTATCATATATAAATAAAATGTTATCCTATCTGTGTTACCTCCGATTAATATAATTTATAAAAAAAAACAAAATCCTAAAATATGGGGTTTCCTCCTCTTTTCCTTATTCTTCTTCAACATCTTAGTATTCTTCGTTCTCTTTTTCATCGTCTTCGTCTTCTCTGACTTGTTTTAATTTTATCGTCTCCATCTTCTCCGATTTTTTTTTCTTTCAGTTTTTCTTTGTCTTCTTCTTCCTCTTCTTTTTTCTTCTTCGCCTTCTCGACATCCTATTATTCAGGTTTTTCGTCATCTTTTACTTCTTCTGCTTATCTTATTCTTCCTCTTCTTCTTTTTCTTTATCTTTCGGTTTTTCTTTTTCTTCATAATTTCCTTATTTTTTTCATCGTCTTGGGCTTCTTTTTTTTCATAATCTTCGTCTTCTTCGACTTCCTCTTTTTTTTTTGTTCTTCGGGTTTTTATTCGTCGATCTTCTTCTTCTTGTTCTCCAACTTCTCCTAATTCATTGGTTCTTATATTTCTTCCAAGCGCGGACATGGAACCATATATTTAAATTGTATATCTAATTTTGAAAACCAAAATTGCACCAAAAATTAATTATTATGTTTACTACATTATAATATCATATATAAATAAATTGTTATCATATGTGTTATCTTCGATTAAAAATATTTAAAAACAAATCGAAAAATATGTTTCTCATTCTTCGATTTCGTCTTCTCTGGATTTTTGTCTCTACGTTTACTTTTGATTTCTCTTTGTCTTCTTCTTCCTTATCCTTCTTCATCTTATAGCGGGACAATATCGAGACAACAGTCTGTACTTTAACCTGATTTATATAAGAAGAGCTATGTCATTAAATGAAAGTTTATCGACCAGAGAAGCACACATGACCTTCAGAAACTTATCAAACAACCCAATATTTTGACGGGCACATCCAAAAATTGACTTAATCAGAGAACAATTTAGGGAACTTGCTAACACTCGGAAAATCATCAAAGTGAGAAAATCACAGGAGAAGAAATATCAAAAGAAAGAAAGAGAGTCAGTGAACAGTTTAGGGAACTTATTACTGGAAAAAACGTTTTGGAGACTATAAATGCAGCTGCTACTGCTATTGCTTCCTCTGATGATCGTGTTCGTCAAGCTTCTCCCAATTTGAGCGAGTCTTCTCCATTTCAATTTCCACGGAAGTAGCTAATTTTCTCTAGATTTAATAATGGGAAACTGTATGATGAATTTGTGATCGGAATCGAACAATTTATAGGCGAAGTTCATCAATTCCCAATTACTATAGCCTTGTTTCTCTATTGATTCTGATTTCTCCGTTAATGGCTTTCTTTATGGAATTACAAGTGTTTATTCTCCGATCATTCACAACATATTCATAAATCATCTTGCAAAGTTTGTTTATCAGTTGTATTTTTTCAAAATTTTGGATAAGCATAATGATCATAGAACCCTATGTTATTTCAATTTCTTAAAATCAGATTTTATAATTTTCAATCTTTGAAAACAGAAGAAGCGAAAATGGTGGAATCGTTGGAGTCTCTTCATATGTTTCAGACCTTCAAGACAGAGAAAGTGAATAGGAAAAGTTGTTCTTGCTACTGAAACTGATTACAAATGTCTACTAATTTCACATCAAATTCTCCTGGTTATCACGACCCTCCTTTTATAACTCCTCATTCATCTACAGTTTCATTTTCCAATCAGAAACTCCTTGTGAAACACAATTCCAGTAAAGGCAAAGTTTAATCACAAGATCAAACAAAACCGAAATAAGAGAGGTATGACCTTATGAAGATTATTATGACTATAAAAACACAAGAATTTTTTTTTTGTTTTGAAACATAATAATGAAGCTATACTAAGTAGAAAATGAGTTGAGGCTTATAGTACTCAAGGATCTTATACCTTCTCCATATGCTATGAGGGATAGACTTATGTGCCTTATTAACACATGTTAATACTACTAAAAATTACGATGCAACTGAAACTTGGATAAACGATATGAGATGCAAAGCCCAACATCAGAATTCGTTCAAACATAATCCAACGATTACCCGAGAATCCAAAGGATAAGCTCAACTTAGATAACCTAATTTATTTCAATCAAGAGATTGTGACTCCAGCACATCCACCATTCTCCTTTAATTGAAGTGTCTGCAAGGAAGATGCCATAAGATTAAGCAAGAACATGTCAAAGAAACCCCATTATATAGACCAAATACAGAGCACAAACCTATTGCAATTCTCCAGTTTGACCTTCCAAATTCGTGCCCCCAAAAACCGTGATTTTTCTTCGATTTTGTTCTCCAGTTTCACCCTCCAAATTTTACTCAATCAAACACACAAATTAAAAGATAATGTAAGACTTACAATTAAAGAGCATATGTATCGTGGCTCATATAGGCAATGCAGTCATTGTTGGGAAGTGGGAAGTTCTTTGATACATATGAATCAAGAGCTTGATGCTACTGGCGCGTTAACTCGACCTGACCGCCTTATCCACCACCCAACGTCTCCAATATACACTGCACACCCACATTCACACCGTCCACACCATCGGCAACCAAGTAGCTATGAAGCTCGTTGTAGAATCTATACACATACTTGGGGTTAACCAAACCCAACCCTTGAAACGCCATAACATCCGTCTTCCACGTTGTCTCGTTCTCCACCACTCCATTTGACACCATCTGATACTTCATCGAAGATCACCTTTTTATCCGCTCGATGTACCAAGTCGCTTAATCCAAATTGATTACTCTTTTCTGCTTAAAGATCCACGTCCACGCATCCTACTACGACGATAAATGTGAATTGTAAACTTATCACTGGTCACTATTACTACGATATTATTAAAACTAAAAGTCAATAAAGAATATATTCCATACTTAATTAAAAGATTCCAAGTTAAATCATTAACCAGATAATAATTTAAAAAAGCGATAAATATGATTAAATTCAGATAACCTCTAATCTAGGGACTCTTCGAATCAAAGGACGATGGTTTCACGTAACTTTAGGACAAACATAGACATGTCACTACAAACGTCACATTTTTTTCTTCTATAATTCCTTTCAACCATTTTTTAACCCCTAGTTCTTTTTTAGCTTTACAAACCGGGTCCAATTTTCTTTTTATCCGCTCGATGTACCAAGTCGCTTAATCCGAACTGGACTCTTATCTGCCTAAAGATCCACATCCACGCATCCTATCACAAAGATAAAAATCATAAAATTATTTTTAGAACTACAACTACTCATAGACAACAAACAAACAACAAACGAACAATAATCAAACAATAAATAACATCAGCTCACATATCTGTTACCATGAAAACTAATACAAACCTAAATAACATCAGTTCACTAATATGTTAGGAAGGAAACTAACACAAACCTAAACTAAAACATGAAATACACACAAAAAACTTTCTGTAACCCTTACTTGAATTGTATCTTGCGTAAGAACCCTAGAAGAGCCCATTGATCAGTTAGTTAATCCTCCACCCGACTAACCTCGTCCATAAATTTCTCTTTCGCATTGGCTCCACGGAAATCCAAATAAAACCCTAGGGCGCAAAATTAGAGACGACGGCTGCAACAAAGATATAAGTAACACAAAGGAAATCTAAAACCTAGGGAGATCGAAAGCAAAAGAGATGGAGAGAAATATATGTAACGTTAAAAGGAAGTTAGAGAAAGATTCTTAAGATCATGAGGTTTACGAAATTGATACTCCCTAGATGTGTGGTTGCGTATGATCGCAAAATACATCCCGGCATATTAATCATCTACACATAAAAAAAATCGATCGATCAGCTCAATATAAAAATTAACGAAAACAAACAAATAAGAAATTAGGATGCAAATTACACCATCATGAACAAAAAATACATATGATTAACAAATCAAATAAGATATAAACGATGAAAAAGACCTAAGAGAAAACATGAACGACGCAAATAAAAGAAAAAAAACTAATGAGGTAAAAACAAAGAGCTATAAGTTGATATATATAGCCACCAATCATTCTAAAAATGGACCCTAGGATTTTCGAGAAAATGGATCCAAAAACTAATAAATTAAAAGCCCAAAAATCGATAATCGATACGGCAAATTATAAAATCTAAACAAACTTAATTTGAACTGATAAAAAATGTACTAACCGAGTTTTCGCTTATACTATATATGATAATACGAAATTATATTTTTTTTAAAAGGCAATTCTACAAAATAACATCCAAAAACTTCATATATTTAGCCCGCTCGGTTGGAGGCCGCATAAAATAACATTCAAGCACAAATGAGTAATCTACTCATTGATTGATCAAAAGACGATTAAAAAAGAGAATCCTCTTATTAAAACACAACGCATACCTTCACCTCACCGGAAAAAGTTTCCTAAAGATCGGATTTTTTGCCGATCTTTGACAGAATCCTCGACGGAGATCGCCGGAGTTCGATCCGGAGATGAGCAATCCAAGCAGTTCGGGTTGGGGCTCAAGCTCGAGTTTAAGTCAGTTCGGGATCGATTTGGCCATATTATGCGGCGCGACTGAAATTGGGGAGTTGAAGCTATTCGAATAAGTTTGGGGAAGGTAGTGGCAACAGATCGTTGAATCGCACTGAAATTCTCTCACAATCCAGTAGAATCGCAAATATGCTTGAAGAAACCGAAGTTTCTTACCTGTAAGTGATCTGTCTCGTGTTCTCTCTTCAAGCCTTCTAGTTTTTATTTTCGGCAACTATGTTTCGTGACTGGGAATCAGAAACTAGTTAGAGATCTTCCTCAATTAGGCTGGCTATCTATTAGAAGATATTCAGTTAATCTCAGGTTCCTCAAACAGAAATATATACAAGCTTTAAGATCTTCATTTGCTCTTGTTCTGATTAGGTAAGTATCGTTTATGGACTAAACTTTCATAAAGAAATAAGTGTATTTCCTGGATTTGATTGCTAGATCAATCAGAATATGCAACAGCCTCTTAAGGTCAGTTTCATTTCGATCAATGAAAGAAACCGAGATTCTCAAATCAATAAAAATTACAAATTAGTTACTTGTAAAAATTAGTGTATGTTTCTGTTTGTTGTTGTAGGCCGAGTCCAAGAGATATGAGAATGTTAAATATAAGGACAGATCATGAAGTGGAGAAGCAAGGAAAAATTTGGAGAGATGCAGAGAAGAAGCATACATGGTATGATGGCCCTCCTAAGGTCAAGGTAAGACCAAATCAGCTAAGAAAATCTCAATACGTTGATTTTCTGGATTTAGAGGAACTGGCATAGTTAAGGAAAATATATATACAGTATTATTAACTTATATTTTTGTTGTTTGAAGGTGAAAATAAAAAGGGTATTTGCCATATATGAACATATAATTGACATTGGGTTGTCTCCCGAAGCAGCCTATGAGCTTTTCACTAATCCAAACACTTACCACTCTTTAGTGACAAGTCATGGCGCCAACTTCTGGTTTTTTTTTTTTCTTTTTCTTGAATCAGTTATTCATACTTGTTTGTCTATTTGTTTATTGTTGCTTGCAGAAATCTTGAGTTTTATTGTTAGTGACTGAAACAAGATTTGGAAACAAAACATAATGCTGAACTAAAATCAGAGAAAAATCTCTTTTCTCTCTTCTCTCTCCTGCGACTGAAATAGACCTAGGTCTTTGATTTCGTGTGTTTTACCCGCACCAATTAACCTAATGCGCACACTACCGCAATCATAACGGTATGTCATTGTAGCACTTTAAGATCGATCCCACAAAGAATAAAGATTACACACCAAAGATACGAGAAACAAACTAAGCTAGAGCAAAACGTTTTTATGTTTTATACAAAAAGAAAGAAGAAAGATATCAAAATGCAAGAAAGAAAAATAAACGAAAGAAAATAAAACGCAAAGAGAAAACGTTGGATCATGGCTTAAACTATCGAAGAGATGACTAACAATTAAGCAATGATTCATTAGGAAGCATTAAACGCTATCTTAGAACATGGAACACAATCATAAGACTAACACAATCCCGTGGTATCAATCTCTTCATCGATTACTTGATTAAGCTAAACTCCCGTTTGCAATCAAAAATAATCGATGAGCATTAATCACAAGTCAAATTGTTCACTAAACACCCTAGACATCCATTGCCAATTGGCTAGGATATGCAAGGCTCACAAAAGATTCGGTTCAAGCAATTCATCTAACTCCTTCCGGGTGTGAAATGCCTAAGTTCAAGACTCGAATGAACAAACCTAATCTAGCACTAACACCGTTTACTCGAATCTCTTCCCTAAAGCATGGGACGAGACCAAAAATCCTAGGGTGTAGCTTTAGTTCGGTTTGTCACGCCAAACTACAACTACCTAATCTAGGTGTAGTACTAAACTTTGGTTTATCTTATCAAATCTAGCAATAAGAACCAACCTAAGAACCTAAGTGAAAGAATTATCCAAGATCATCCTAAATCACCATTATCTAACCATCAAGACAATTTACTAATGATGCATAAACACTTAATGCACATTCATTCTTTGGCAAGGAACACACACTAGTAGCTTAACTCACTCCCGTGATGTTAAACCTTTTGTTGGTAATTTGAATTAGCTAATCTCCCGATTGCAACCAAATTAACAACAAGCATAAAACGTAAGTCCTTTTTAGCCAACAATTCACCCTTAATCGCGATGGCCATCGGTTAAGAACGAAAAGCACGTTTAGAAATCTTCTAGACAATCTACCAAACCTCTTCCGAGTGTAAATCGACCATGATCTAGAAATTGAGTAGCTAATTCAACTCTAGCATTAAGATTACTTCTAAACATGTGAAGAAATGATTATCTAAGCCTAAACATCAACAAGCAATCATCAAACCATCCAAATCAAGCCTAATCATGATCCAACAAAAAGCTATTCACAAGAACACCAAGAACATACTAAGACATGAAGAACACAAAAAAGTCAACTCACAAAAACAACAAGAATCACAAATCCAAACCGATTAAAAGATAGAAGAAGAATCAAATAAAGATAATATGAAACAAGATTGAAGAAATCTTCAAAAGTGTGGATTATACATGAAAAACAACCCAAGAAACTCTAGAGAGAGTTCTTGGGTCGTCACACACAAATTATAGAAGAAGACTTATGTTTTTATTGGACAAAAATGACTTAAATAAAAAAAATGGGTCACTAAAGTGCCGGCATCAGTTATGGGGATCGGTTTGTAACCGATCTCGCTTGTTAAAATGGTGGCGTCGACCTTGGCGATCGGTTTGACGATTTCGGCTTGACATCTCTTCACTAAATCGGCCATAACTCTTGAACCACAGCCCTGAATGACACGAATCCAACTCTCACGAGAAGCTAACTCAATTTTCTATCTGGTGTCCAAATTTGAGATTAAGCTGGATACAGGAAGGCTTTCATACGACATGATCTTTCAGCTGCTTCGGATTGCCGCTGCATTTTCCGGTAAAGACATGTCTTCACTAAATCAAACGCATCTCGCGAACCGCTGATGGGAATGACATAAAACCACTTCCATTAGAAAGCTAACTCAATTTAGCATAACTTTCATTAAGAGATTCCAGTCTAATTCAAAGGTCAAGGTGTTCTTCCGGTTGGATCTTTCAGGCACATCGTCTTGATCAGGAAATGTTGATCGGTTGTCGGGATCGGTTATCAACCTGTATTTTGCTCCTTTTGGTCCTTTTTCGATCTTCCTTCGAACTCCAAGTGTCTCCTTTGATCCAAGCTGCTCCAAGCACTCCTAAACACCTGAAAAAGGTTCCAGCAAGCAAAAAACGACACAAAACTCTCTAGGACTTCTAAAATGCAAGTTAAAACCAAATGAGACTCAAATGCATGAAAAGATCCCAAAACTATACAAAGTGGGATTAAAAACCTATGAAACTAAACCTTAAAAAGATGTAAAATATGGTGTTATCAGTCTTCGGCGCCGCCTTCATGGCCGGAGATACCTCAATCTGGCCTCCGCCGGAGCCTCCTAACTCCAGGTCCCTCTTAAGTTTCCCTCATTTGTCCTCGCTTTCGTCTACTTCGGTTCCTCTTCACTTTGGATCCTCTCCTCCCACTTCTGGACCATGGACTTGACTCGTAGCGCCGGTTGTGGTTTTGCCTACTACTACTGTTCAAATAGAACAGATTGATACTCACTCCTCGATGGACATTGTTGTTCCGGAAAACAATGATCCCAATAGTACTCATCATATCCAATCTTTCACTGTTGATGAGACTATGCAGGAAGCTTCAAGTGCTTCTGCAACAGATCTGCCTACTACACCATCTACGGATGGAGGTCTTCCCCTACTAAAGAGTCTTCCTTGCCTGTTGAAGCTCCTGGCCCAAACATCTCTGAAAACCCCTCAGATCTTCCCCAGACTTCTACGGACAACACTATTGCGGCATCTGTCTTGAACTCGTCCCAGGAAGCTGTTACTAGCTGGGCTGCGAAAGTGCAAGCCTCTGTGGATAAAAAACTGAAAAAATTCTCAAACCCTAGTCTCTCTCCAGATGGTATCCCCATAGTACAAATTCCATATTCAGTGTTTCAAAAGGGAGCTGACATTCACTATGATTTTGTCCTGGGAATCTTCATGGGCAAAACGCCTTCCTTTGGCCATATTCAGAGCATCCTATCCCACATCTGGGGCAGAGGCATGAAACTTGAGATTCATCTTCGGCCTGACTCAAGATCGATATTAGTTCGCATTCCTAATGCTACAATCAGAAGTAAAATTGTGGAACAAGAGATTTGGCACATATGTAACTCCCTTTTCTATGTGGCTCAGTGGTCTTTTTCTCTAGCCATGAAACCACCGTCCTTCACCTCCATTCCTCTTTGGGCTCACGTAAGAGGCATCCCATTCGACCTTTATACGCAAGAAGGGCTAGGTAGGGTTGCTGACCTCCTAGGTTTCCTTGTTGAATGTGATGATTTTACTAGAAGAATGGTAAACATTAACGTTGCCCATATAAAGGTGAAAGCTGACTGCACCAAACCATTACCCACTTACGCTGAGATTGAAAGGGAGAATGAGGATATAGTTCCTATCTATGTTGACTATCCATGGACTCCTCCAACTTGTCCTTGTTGCAAAGAGATGGGCCACCTGGAAGCTTTGTGTCCTACTGCCTCTTGGTCTGCAAAGGGTAAACCTGGATCCCAAAAGGGTGCGTCTTCATCTATAGATAATTCAATCGTGCCTCCTTCGGTTCCTCAGTCTACTGTGCCCCCTTCGGTTCTTCAGTCTATTGTGCCCCCTTCGGTTCCTCAGTCTATCGTGCCCCCTTCGGTTCCTCAGTCTACCGTGCCCCCTTCGGTTCCTCAGTATACGCCAGTTGCTGACCCAAAGCTAGGAGGAAACAACCCCATTGATAGACCTGCGTTCCAAAAGGTGTTTAGGAAAACTGGTCAAGCTCAATTCATCAGAAAAATGGGTGATTTACTTAAACCTGACATCCCAAAGGTTGCTACGTTTCGTAACCCTTTCGCTTGTCTGTCTCTTGTTGCAGAAGGCTTTGATTTTATGGCCTGTTCCGAGACTGCTGCGTCTTCTCAAGCCACAGTAACTCTACCAATTGGTTCTTTTACTCAACCAGTTCCTACTAACCAACAAAGGCCTTCTCTTCCCCTTCTTCCACCATCTCAAATCAACCAAACTATCCCAGAAAGAAACCCACCTTTATCATCAAAAAATCATTTCCCTCTTGCCTCCTCAAATTTACCAGCTTCTACATTACCTTTTTGTCTTCAGGCTGCTTCCCTTGGCACATGTCCTTCGACTACTACCCCTGTAGTGGGTTCTCTCATTTCACAAGGAGAGTCTCAATTATAAATTTTTATGTTAGAGAGCATATTTTTTTGGAATGTCAAAGGTTTAAATGAGACTGAAAAACACCCTGACTTTAGGCGTTGGCTATTATCTAACCATACTATTTTCGGAGCCATTCTTGATACTCATGTTAAAGAACCAAGCTTGAACCAATTGATGAACAATGTCTGCCCTCACTTGTCCTTTGCATCTAATCACTCTGATGATGCAGATGGACGCATTATCTTGATATGGAAAGCCCATGTTTCTGTTACTATTTTGCATTCTTCAAGACAGTCCATGACCTGCAAAGTTTCATGGCATGGTGTTACATCTTTTTACTTCACTGCTATTTACGCAGCAAATACAAGCGATGAAAGGAATGACCTTTGGATTGAGCTGATAAATCTTCAGTCTTCGACTATTATTTGGAACACTCCTTGGCTGATTGGTGGAAACTTCAATGAAATAATTCACCCCTCCGAGCACTCTTCCCCGACTGTGAATCAATTTAATGCTGCAATGATGCTTGGATCAGCTAGAGGTAAGAGACATGCGTTATCATGGCACAAGATTTTCTTGGACCAATAAACAACATGCTGACCCAATTGCTAAGAAACTGGATAGAGCTCTTATCAACGAGTATTGGATTACCTCTTTCCCTCAAAGTTTGGCTAAGTTTCTGGCCCCTAAAATCTCAGATCACACTCTTTGCCTTATCACTATGGATTGTCCCATTCCTCAGTATGGCACATGCCTTTCAAGTACTACAACTACATAGTTTCTCACCCTGAGATCCTCGAAACTGTGATCAATGCTTCGTGTTCATTAGAAACGGAAAGCCATTCTCTGTCCTCTGTCATGTTCAAACAAAAGGAACTACGGCGTGATCTGAAAACACTGAATAAAGATAACTTCTCAGATATTCATAAAAGTTTAGGAAAGCTTTCCTAAATATGGTTAAAGCCTTTTTTAATACGATATGTAATTGTATAAAATTGTTGTTATGAAATATAAAAACTGTTACTAAGTCGGTGGCAAAAAAATGAAGTATCTAAGATAACAATTGATATGGAAGATACTGAGACTCAAAGATTAAGCAGAGATGGTGAGCTTATAGTACACGTAATATATACTAATAAGAAAGTTCAAATATTTTAGGAAAGCTTTCCTGAATCGTTAATTAACCTTTACCATAGACTTAAGAAACCTTAATAATAGAGTTTACACTAATAAGAAAGTTATGTGGGTTCATGTCATGATAAAATGTAATGTTTGAATTTGAATACAAGTAGTGATGCTTTTAACATGATATAAAGTTGTTCTTAACGATTTAGGAAGCTTTTTAAAACATTCTGGAAAGATTTCAAATATTTTATAAAGACTTTCTTGAATCGTTAAGAAATCTTTACCATAGACTTAAGAAACCTTAATAATAGACTTTACACTAATAAAAAAGTTATGTGGCTTCATGTCATGATTTTTTAATGTTTGAATACAAATAATGATGGTTTTAACATGAAACAAAGTTGTTTTTAACGATTTAGGAAGTTTTAAAAAAAATCATGAATAATTCCTATTATCGTTAAAATAAATGCAAACTTTGATAATGGTTCTACACCATACTTTTTTTTGTTTAGACTTGTATGGTTTTAGAAAGAAAAAAAGGGTTAGGCCTTGGGATCATTTCAATGGGCTCTCAAACAAAAATTGTGACACATCCCGTTTTAGGAAGTTTTCCATATGTTTTAGGAAGACGTTCCTATATTTTTATACAATCATTCTAAACACGATTAATTTTTGGTTTTGGTCGTGGTTATGTGTTATTGGAACTAAATATTCGTTGAGAGTTTAGTTATTCTATAAAAATATACTAAATCAATTATGTGTAAATATTTAGAAAGTCGTCCTACTCATTTAGGAGGACTTTTCTAAAACGTATAAATGAGAACTTTTGTGTTCATTTACACAACTCCTCATATTTAGGAAGCCGTCATACACTTTTAAAAATGCTTTCATAAAATGTATAGATGATAACTTTTGTGTCTATTTATACAACAAATCATATTTATGAAGCCGTAATACAAATTTAAGAATGCTTTCCAAAAACATATAAACTAGAATTTTTGTGTCCATTTATACAACAACTCATAATCATAACTAGATATAAACCCTTAAAGCTAACCAAAAACTTTAACATACAAATCACTAATGAAAACATATATAGTTTGATGGCGTTTTTAGGGTATTTTTTAATAATCAAATTCAAGATTTTGAAAATACAAAACAAGTAGAGCACAAAAGCATTATCTTTAATGTCTGATGAAATCATGTTATGATGGTGAGAAGAAATTCAAATGCAACTAAATGCACACGACTCAGAACGATATCACAGAAATACAAAGAAAGAAGAAGAAATTCAAAAGAGGCCAACGAAATTAATATTCCCTTCGATATTTAGATGAAAACACATACAAGAATGGCACGTTGCCTTATGATTCATAAGTAACTTTGTGTGGCAAGAACACAAAAGTGATGAATCCGGATTCCGGAATCCTAACATAGATTATAAATTGAGGCTAAACACATAATCATAGGCTGAATTCAATGATGTTTACAGTTGAATGATAAAGTCCTCCGACTCTGGATTTTGGATGACACCTGAATGTGTGTATCTGCCAAAGATGAAGAGAAAAAGTGAGAAGGTACCAAATGACAATTTTCTATATATCATTTTTTCCCTACAACTGATCAAACAATGACTTACTTAATGTCACTTGAGCGTGATATAGTGGAGAAATCTAATGCTAGTAGCCCGTGTACTGATCCAACTGCATACCCTGCTCAAGAGCAGCATTAAACATCATCAGGGATTAAGCTGAATCTGGAAAGTAAATCTAGTTTCTTTCAATGGAGATCTAACAACTGCCATTACCTCTGAAACAACAAATGGAAGTGATGCGTAAGATGGAAAAGTTGGTCTGAGTACGCATATCACATATATGCATTGTTGTTTCGATGCATCCCACTGTTACACCAACATCAGCCAAATAAAAGAAAACCTTTTTCCATGTCGTGTATCCCAGACTCAGAACGATATCACATAAATACAAAGAAAGATATACCTAACCACTATCGACTTCATCAGCCTTGGACTCCGGGGCTCTGATGCCTTAGTCGAGACCCAGCTATCGACTTCATCAGCCTTGGACTGAGACTGAGATTCGAAGAATCCGCCACCTCTCTCTCTCCTCTCGAATCTGTTTCCCCCGACGGGTTTCTTCCCGGCCGCCCAGTTATCAGTCTCATCCGCACGCGACGGACCTGAATCCCTGCCAGATTCCATGTCCCTGTTAAACCCACCGCCTCTCCTCTCCCCCATCCTCTGAAACCTAAGACGAACTCCACCTCAAGTCATCCCTTCCAGATCCATAGCTCCGGAAACCCTAGACGAAATCAGTTTCGTATTGATTTCTGGTGATTCATTATCGTTTCCAGTAATTGAAAATCACTCAGTTTTGGTTGATCGATTTGATCGATGTTGAACCATCGAACAGCAGCCGAAGAAGACGATCTCAGACAAAGTCTGGATAATTTTTTTTTTTAAGTAAGGTGAGAGTAAACTATGGGTAAAATGGTTTTTTATCTTTTAAATGAATGCTATAAACTAGACATTTTAATATAGGTGTTAGTTTAGTAAAAAAAAAAAAAATTTAAATGAATAATAGTTATATAACGTAAATGGTTAGAATTATTAGTTAACTCCAATTATTTTATTTTTTTCTGGCAAAAGTCAACTCCAAGTCTCCAACTGTTATACAATTTGTTTAGCCTTAGCGATTGAATTTACTAGCATAATTCGTAAATGCATAATAAGTCATTTAATGTTTTGTAGGTCACCCTCAACATCCATTTAGAAAAAATAAATAAATGAAAAACATATAGGCTTATCGGATTACATGTGTGTTAAGCTTGATTAACATGCGGGCCTATTAAGACCGGTCCGTTTATGACCATATTTTCCTAAGTACAAAAATTTGAGATGCAAACCTACAAAAATCAGGACCATATCGGATAAGCCCGCATGCTTTTTAGCCTTTATTAACATTCCAATGATCCATCCAAGGCTCTCTTTTACTCTCAAAGAAGAACCATGCTTATACAACCTTAGCTAAGTTTCTTCTCTCACATTTTGAGATTCTTTTTCTTAACCATAAGACACATTAACTTATACAAATTCGGCCTATTTTTTCTTTGCAAAACTCATAAACTTTTATTTACAAAGTGAATGTTTTTTTTTTCTTTCATTCTGGGACCGTTTTGGGCAGGTATAAATTATTGAGGGATTTGCTGCAAATTAAAAGACCTAAAATTTTGGGGCAGACGAAAATACCGCCGTGCATTGGAAGAAAGAAAAGACACTTCGCGAAACCCACGAAGCATTTTTACAGCTAACAAATCGATTGTCCAAATTAAAATAAGTTTTTACCCCACAAATTACAGCTAGTATTTTTTTTTTTTTTTTAATTCGGAATCATCTCAAACTCATAGAAAGATCCAAACTAATTCTCTTTCGGCCCAACTTTATTTTCGTGCGCAGATACGGGTTGGGTGGCCAAACGGAATCGAATCCAAAATCTCGGATTGGGCACATATCCATACCCCAGAACACATTAGTTTACAACTAATATTTAGTTACAGATACTGATACTAATCAAAGATTTGTTTAAGAAAACTCTTCGATCAACAATGATTAAATTACAAACAAAATTTATCGGATTAGACAAACGACTAGTCAATAGATTTTACTTTAATGCCTTGTTATTGATTTATTTATTTTTTTGTGTAAACCGAGTCGATATAATAATATAGCTCAACAAAAAATACATCCAAGTTTATAAGCTAATACAGCAACGACACTTGTCAGTTGTCATCGAATGCTGGTGAATAATGCGCAAATACAAGTATTCTACTAAAATTTGCTGTCGAAATTAAAAAAAGAAAGCTATGTATTTTGAAGTTTATCGATATATAATTTTATGCAGTTATTTTTTTTGGCAACTCAAAATGGGCTTATAACAAATCAGTTTGACTTTTTAATAGGTACTATCACTTTTTAAGTCATGATTCGACCATTGTTTCGTTGTATTTGCTTATTTGTTCCATATGCTTTCTATTAATCTATTTAATTCGTCAATTCTATACGTTTCAATGTTTCATCCACTCTAAGATGCTTACTACACTTAGTTGTGTTTTTTTCAAACTTACCAATAAAAACTGTTTATGCCATCATTTAATATTCAAAATACAAAATTGTTGTTTCTTATCTTTGCTTTAAATTTGATAAAGAGTTTTTGAACAAATATTCTTTTTTTTCCCTCTTAACTCCGAGTATTTTTATTTTATAAAAAACTAAAAAAATGGTTAACGGATGTTTTATCAACGTTGCTCTCGCATTATCATACTTCTCCAGTTCTCCTATGCTATTATTTGATTTGTTTTTTGTTATATTTGCTTATCTCGTTTCATCTGTTTTTTATTACTCTTATCATTTTTTTTAACCGTGGAATGATCCTAGGTTTTCTAAGCCCAGACTAATCTCCACGAAGTGCGCAGGCACTCCACGTCTTCTGGCCAAGGTGACTTGAACCCAGGACTCTCCCTAATGATAGTTACTACTGGGCCAATGCAACTTGGTTTATTAATTTGTTTTGTCGGTTCTATCTATTTCTTCCACATTGTACAACGATTCTTCGCTTGTTTTTTTCTTACAAACTTACCAATTCAAAACTGTTTATTCCAATATTCAAAATTTAATAATTTGAATTAGTAGGTCTAAACAAGGTCTTGTTTCGTATATAACAAAAATAGATACATGAATATGTGTACCTAATCTTTTTGCTCGTTTACCGGAGTAATTTAAAGTGAAGCTTGTGTTGGTGAGAAGGAGAGTTCAAACTTTAAAAGAAAGGGATAAGGCCACAAGGGTTACTGAAACTAATAAGTATGTGTAAGGTGATCTGTCCACACAATTCTACCCTCTGAATATATATATATATATATATATCGTAATAACTTCGTATAGCATACATTATACGAAGTTATACGACATAGTTAAGGAAAATATATATACAGTNACTCCGAACCCAAACAAAAATTAAGCGACCTAACAAGCGAGAATTTATAAGGTTGCACAACGAATCCTCATAATAAAATGGAAGGTTACATTGGATTACTCAACTCTTTCAGTTTAAAAACACCGAGGTCTATGCTGACCGTAAGAATACCATAACTTTCACCTTCTTAACAAAAACCGGAGATGATCCAAACAATTGGGAAATAATTTTGACAAGTTTTTGAAAGATAAGGAAACTGTTGACATCGTCAGAAAAGAACGGATAAGAGACAACAAAAACAACGATTAGAAATAGTAGATCTATGAATTTGACTCTTACACCAAGATCTATGAATTCTACCCTCTGAATATATAAACCATGATTTATATTAAATCATATAATAGTTTGTGTTAGTATCATCGTTATGTTTAAGTTCAATATAATATATGTTGTCGACAAAATCTTTTTTTTTATCTTATTGGCTGCGATCAAGTGCAACGGTTCCAGTAACCGTAATATGGTTACAACTAAAATGATAATAATTAGAGTTTAAGAATATTTAAATTATTAAGTTATCTACAATTTTTAATTTTTTTGTTGTATATGTGTGGTTGGTTTAATATATATATATATTATTTTTTTGAATTATTGTAAACTGTTTTAGTATATGTATATACAAAATGTTTAGGAGTTTTTTCGTTATATGGAGAAACTTGTCTTCTGCACAAGTAATAAAACGTCAGAATCCGGAAAACACGATATTAGGATGTTTTTCAAAGACTCTCTGACATTCAAATCAGTAAACAAGAAAAAAAAATCCATGATTTTGGGTGTCAGATTCAGAAAGAATCGAAAAACGGGAGAAGGGGTTAAGTAACTTTGGACCCGAAATAAGGGTGGATCCACAAAGTATTTGTTGATTGACGGGCGATTTTGAATGAGAATTTGAGTATAAACGTAAATGGTCGAAGAGTGATGATCGGAAAAGTGATCGGAATGATTGCGGGTTTTACCCCGAAAGTTACGAAGGGTTAAGTCTTTTTAGAAAGAAATGTGTAGTATGATTTGAATGTGTAAAAAGCTCTATCCCTTCTTTGTGGAGAGAAGAGAGTATTTATAAAGAATATATAGTCCATGTAGTATTTTGGGTCGTATATCCATGTGTTGTGTCGGGTTTCGGATCCTCTGAGTTGGACATCGTACGGGGTACTCGAGTGCTTTTCTTATTGCTTATGTCCATCTATCAAATGGCTCTATCCGATGATGTAATGCTCGTACATATCCGACTGGTTTCGCGCTGCCAGATCAGGACGTCCATTTCGCTCTTCCCTGTGCATTGTTGATTAGTCGCTTTCACATGTTTACGTGTCTAAATAATAGGTTATGAGTTGGGCGTGAATATTTATGGATGTTGTTAAACATCTAAGAATGGAAGGAAAATGAAATGAATAATCCCGCGTATAATAAGTTCTCCTTTACCTTTCACGATACTCGTTTAAAGATTACCAGGTTGTTGTCTTTTGCCTTCCCGAGTATTTCTACTAAGTTATTGTTGTTTTACCCTGCCAGTGTGTTTGGCGGGGAGTAGACATGTTCTTGTTGAATCGATCATCTCCCTACTACCACAGCCTCTAGATGACATAAGACGAGTTTGCGGACTCGGGAAAATGTGACTCTTATTCAATTTCGAACCATTTATTGCGGTTCGAGCAGTGATTTTGGGAAAAGATGGCCGTATATAACATGTCATAACCTGTCCAATGGTTTGACCACTCAGCCCCGTAACTGCACTCTTCTTAGTGGTACACCTTTAGGTCTAGTGGCCGCATTCTAGTCCATCACACTTGGCATTACGTGATTTGCCTTCCTTAAAAGGAATTATTTATTCCGATCATAAAATAATTATTTATTTTTATCATTTAATTTTATTGTCAATAGTTTGACATCACTAAGTTAACAAAGATTATAGCATCTGCCCCAACTGTAAGTGATTACATCAAATTAAATTGTTTCAACCATTGTAACTATTGAAAACTTAAATAATTAATCTGAAAATAAATTATCAGTTTTTTTTTCTATATCTTCATTGCTAAACTTTGTTAAGTTTAAAAAAACTTTATATGTTACTATTAGGTTCCGCGTGATACGCGAATAAAAATTAAAGATTTAGATACTAAAATTGATAATATGTTTAATTATGACCTGTATAGTTATATTCTAAATTAAAATCCCGTTTAGTTATCCATAAATTACGTTTAGTAATTCGTATTTAAGAAAACTCAAAATTGATTCATATTATCCATAAATCTTATAAACAATTCCTTTAAATGAATGAGAGGGTTCCAGAATTATCAAACACATAATAACAAATTTTTCGTCTAATTAATTTTATATATTATGAATCGTGTATATATATATTTTTATTTAACACTTTTTATTTGATAGTTTTTATTTTTTCTCTTACTTTACTTTTTCAATGTTATTAGTTTCCATTATATAAAACACAATTATTTTTCCTTTTGTTATTTTTATTTGGTATTTTTTATTTGTTCTTTTTCTTTACTTTTTCAATGTTATTAGTTTCCATAATATAAAACGCAATTCTTTTTCCTTTTTTGTTATTTTTTATTTTTAAAAAATAAATAACTAACAATTAGAAAGTTTAATTTATATTATTACTTTGACACATGTCGCAATCTAAATTAACAACAACACATATCACGATCTCGTGAATGAGAATTATCTTACGTGTCATACTCACGTTGAGAGATCCAAGTTTATATAATAAGATATGTATATAGTTTTTTTTTCTAGTAACATTTTTATTTTATTTAGTACAATTGCATTATTAAAAGAGAAGCATTTTTTATAGCCAAACTAGAAAAAATCCATATAAGGTTATATGGATAACTATACCAATTGCCTAAACAAATATATTTAGTTCAATTAAAGATTGATTATTTGGTTCAATTAAATTAAAGGTTAAACTAAACGATTATTACTATACCATCAATTATCAATTACATCTGTAAATAAAACCGACCAATTTCCTCAGATTCAAACAATTCTCTAATAAAATTACGATCCTCGGATCCTCGGTTCATCGTGGCTACATTTGCAATTTTAATGTTTTGGTTTGTTTCATTTCTTTGGCAACACTTGGCGACATTATCATTAATTCAGATTAATTTTAAACTAAAATCATTTTGTATATTCTGTTAGATATATATATTATGCGGAATATAGCAAAGGTTCAAAGAAAACAAAATATAGCAAATGTGTGTTATAGAAATAACATGTTTGGACACAAAAAGTGTTCATGTTTTACTAGTATATATGATTTTCTAATTAGTATAGTATTATCAATAATTAATTTTTTACAAAATCTAATTAGTTTAAGATCAAAATAAACATATAAGCTTTAATTATTGTAAACTAAAAAAACAAATTGCAAAAAAACTCAAAAATAAACATATAAACATATTAAAAAATCTAATTAGATTAAGATTAAAATAAACATATAAAGTTTAATTTTAGTAAACTCAAAAAATAAATTATATGTAAATTCAAAATTAAACATATAAACATATTACGAAAATTAAATCTACAAAAAATATATCTAAACACAAAAATAAAATTTAAACATATAAATATATTACAAAAATTAAATCTACAAAAATAAATTATATCTAAACACAAAAATAAATATGTGTCTCATATTACAAAAATTAAATCTACAAAAATAAATTATATCTAAACACAACAATAAACATAAATTATATTACAAATTTGATAAACAAAAAAAAATATATTACTTATACGTTTTATAATTTGAGCATTGGAGAGCTATCGGAAAACATCATTCCATCATATTTTCTGGACTTTCACGTCTCTATCTGTTTTATAAGAGACTTGTTCCCGAGAGAACAAAAAATTCCTTAACCAAGTTGGCACGAACAAAAATTTCATGATCCTTTTTTTTTTTTTTTGTCAACATGCATGATCTTCACTTATTGTCCGGATAAGTGGATTTTTTTATTGGACAGGTCCACATGTTGCTATTTGACGCTATGTTATGTACCTTAAAGAATAAAGCTTATCTTGAAGCTAAACCGGAATTAACCAGTGCAACCAAAAGCAAACCAGTAATAGAAAAATTAGTGAGAAATTAACCAAAAACTTGTATTCGCAAATCAAATGGTTAACTTTGAAGTGTCTTTGATAACTAAATATAATGTCTGATAACTAATCTAGGGCCAGCTTCTGTTATGATTTCTCTCTTCCTGTTTTACTGACTTGGCTTGCCACCTGTCACTCAACCGGGTCAATCTCGGAAGTTCGTCCCCAATGTTAAGTATATGAACATGAGTTTTCTAGAATTTTTAGTGTTTTGACACTGTAATTTTTGGTGTACAAATTCTTAAACTTTATTATTTTTAAAAAATTCTAAATCTTTAAGCGAACTCAACCAAAAATGTCCACCAAAAATGTGGCCAGTATATTGCATTTTTTTTTTTTTGGTGTGTACACTCTTCCAATAGTTTTCATGCAGTAAATAAATCGAAGAATCTAATTATCAAATAACGTAAAAATGAATGCAAGAAGTGATGTCTCTCTTTTCTTTTGGATAAGATGGTAAGTAAAACTCTAATCAGGTAACGTCATTAAAGGCGCTTTTGAGTTAAATTTATTTTCGTCCTCTTATTTTTGGGATAACATTTATTTTTGTCATAATTATTTTAAGTTTACCGGAAAAAGAAATTTAAAAAGTAAATAATTTGACATAAAAGCAAGTCCTTTCATATAGTACATTTTTTGTCTTATTGTATGAATCAGACTCTGTCAATGATTTGGCAGGTCTCAGTAGAAAATAGTACCAAAGGCTACTACTCTTGTAAGTTGTAATGCAAACTGTGATTTATATTTATTTTTAAGAACCATTTAGAGACTATAGTACAAATTATTGCATAAATGTACAAAATTATTATACTTTTGGAGTCTTCTGAAACCTCTGTCTCTTTGAGAGGCTCTTGTAATCTTTGAAACTTTCTACATATACATCACTTGTCTTTCTCTGTCATTAGCCAGCAAAGAGAGATGGTTTAATGTTTTGAGATTATCTCTGCTTTCACATTCTTACAGATATTCTCACTTGACTCAAAACAACAACAAAATTTTAAAAGCAAGAAAATTTGCATTAGGAGTAGATGAATTTCTTTCTTGGCTCTACTTATTATCTGGTGACTTGATCTATATATATATATTTCTTTCTTTGTCTCTCCCTCTATATATCTATGGAATCAGGAGCAAGAAGAAGCCAAAATAGTAACAGACGGGTTCCTTCGATGAGAATAGAAGGGGAAGAAGAGTTTCAAGAAGAAGATGTGTGGTCCGTTTTGAGAGAAGGAGAAACTTCAGGTCCTGATATGAAAATACGCAAAAGTCATTTCTCTTCCTCATCTTCTTCTTCATCTTCACCATGGAACATTCATAGAAGCAAGGGGGTCTCAGGGGCAAAACAGTCATCTGCACCTATGAATGTCCCTGACTGGTCCAAGGTTTATGGTAACACAAAGAGCAACAGAAGGAGCAGCCATATGCATTCTAATGATGATGACGATGATGATGATGATGATGGTTGCATGGTTCCTCCACATGAATGGGTTGCAAGAAAGCTAGCAAGAACACAGATCTCATCCTTCTCTATGTGTGAAGGAATTGGAAGAACGCTTAAAGGAAGAGATCTAAGCAAAATGAGAAACGCTGTTTTGACAAAAACTGGATTCTTGGAGTAAGTAGAATAAAAATCTCATCATCATCATCATCATCATCATCCATGTGCATGAAGCATGAATCCCATAACTCTTTTTTAGCATTATCATCATGAAAGAACTCAACTTTATGGTATCCACATCATCATCATTATCAATGTCATTGTCGTCATCATCATGTGGGGATCACTATAGCAAGAGTCTTTTGTTAAGCTTTTTATTATTGTATTATTGTTATTATTTTCAATGTGTTTATTTAGAGTAGATAAGTATCATAGTGATGATGATGACTTGTCAGCCCTATGCATTGGGGCCCATTTTATTTTCTTCTGTTGTTGTTTTTTTTGTTTCTCTTTGAAGTTTTTGTGATCTTAAATTAGAGCCTAGCTAGAGAGGGCATATTAGGACCTTTAATTGGAGCCATCTTTGAGATCTTCACCATTTTTGGTGAAAGTTTTTGTCTTTTGCTATCAATAGTTTAATATTATATATATATATATATCTCTTTTTAGCTAACATTAAGTTGTTTGAGCTATGTGTATCTTCTGATAAATCGTAGAATAGCAAGTTCTTTTGATAATTTATGTTTCTGATAAATCTACTATCGAATAATTCCTTCATTTGGTCCAAATTGAGGACTAAACCGTTTAAATGGAATGCCGATTTCATGCAAAAAGAACTAAACCCTAAAAAATGCTGAGTATTCGATTCTGGAGACGTTTTTAACCACAACAATCCATCTAAATTTCAAAATGGTTATATACTTTTAAGGATTGAATGCATGATTTTCTTGTGACGTCTTTGATGAATAGTTTGGAATATACTTTTTCCATTAATTAATAACTGAAAGAATATATTTTAATAGCGGTGAATGATTCGTCGAACGAAAAGCGGTGGACACGTATGGTAGATGAATAGTGAGATGAATAATGTAACGAGAAAACATCAAAGGTTAGAATAAAAAAGACGTTTTTATTATAAAATGTTGAAAGTACTGAAGATTTTGTTATCATAGTAGAAACTATCTTTTGTTTTATAGAAATCTAAAAACATACGATGGCAAATGGCAAATCAAACATCAAATACGTTAGAATCAACTAACGTTTTTATATAAAAAGAAAAATGGTGAGAGTACTATTAGAGATATTATTCGGACTAACATGTTTATTTAATTTGTTTTGCAAATAAACTAAAATATTATTCGGACTAATTTGTAAAAATCTATAATATTAAAAATATAATTCTAATATGCACTGACTATGATTTTTATGGTCAGTCTATAAATTCTTTAAAAAATTAATTTTTAAAAAAATAATTTTTTTTTTCTTATTTCAATTATTTTTTTTTATTTGTAATAAGAATTCATTGAATAATTTACAAAACAAAATTTATTTTCAAAAATATATTTTTAAATAATATTATAGAGATTCGTAAAAAACAAAATCGTGATTATATAAAGATCCACAAAAAGTTCCAAACCCATATAAAGGCCCAACAAAAGCCTACGAAACTCAATACACTATAATCCGACGTCGTCGGTCTTGCTGACGTAAGACAAGCGTCGTAATTTCCTTGTAAGTAATAATTAAGTAAATATTAAAAATCAAAGTAAACACCCAATTGACAAGTTTCGGTGCCGTGCAGGAAACAATCACTAAACCCTAAATCCATCGTCGATTCCTTTAAATATTCGCTTCCTTCTTTAATAATTTTGATCCTCTTCTTCTTCTTTTTCAATCAAATCCGATTTTTTTTGTTTTTTTTTGGTTCTGATCATCAACCCTAGTTTTCCAACTGATCATCTTTGGGTATGTTTAATTTCGCCTTTTGTCTTCTCAATTCGAGTTTTTGGGTTCTGGATTTTTATCCCTATTTAATTTGGCCAAAGTTTTGATTTTGATTTTTCTTTTAATCATCGCAGATACCGATTGATTCAACATGGCGAAGAACTCCTTCAAGCTTTCTAATCCTCTCGGTCAGTTCCTGCAATTTTTGTTTTTGTCAATTTCTTTAGGTTTTGCTTGATCGATTTTGTTGCTTTAGATTGTGTTATGATTCTGATCTTTGTTAATGGAACTCAGTTTTGATTAGCCTGATTAAGAGTTAATTGGTTCTGATTTTACTTTTGCATATGGTTCTGATTCGATCTTTGATATTGGTTTCTCTGCTCGTGTTTGATCTTTCCTCTAATGATTACATCAAATTAATTACGTTATTGACCTAATTGTCGAATCTTGAAAGATGGATAGAGTTACTTGTTAGTTTCTGTGATTGAATCTTTATGGTTTTGATTTGTTTTTTTTTGTTTTTGTATCTCAGAGATCAGAATGGCTGAATCTACTCGTATCAGAGAAAAATACCAAGACAGAGTTCCTGTATGTTTTCTTAAATTTTCCGGCTACATTACAAAATTAATTTTCTTAGTATGTTGTTCTAATTAGAAACTGAATACAGGTGATTGTGGAAAAAGCTGGACAGAGTGATGTTCCTGACATTGACAAGAAAAAGTGAGTAATATGATTCATATCTCTCGTTGGATCCCAAATTAGCTTCTTCAATCTATTTGATGCCTCATGGAATTGTGATTTTGTTCGGTAATCCTGTTATTATTGTTGTTTGAACCCCTCTTTCATCGATGTCTTCGATGCACACCCTTTTAGTCACTAGCTGATAAGTTAGACATTGCAAGGTTTTTTTTGTTTGTTTGTTTTGGTTTGGTTTGTAGTCGATATGAGTTTAAACCGAGTTTCTAAGTGCATATTGCAACACATTAGCTTTCTTTTTGTTGTTGTTGGTTTTAATGTTAAAGTTACACTTAATTATCATGTTTCTCTGATCTTGTTTCTTCTCTTAGGTATCTTGTACCGGCTGATCTTACCATTGGACAATTTGTTTACGTTGTGCGGAAAAGGATCAAGCTTGCAGCCGAAAAAGCCATCTTTGTCTTTGTCAAGAACACATTACCCCCAACCGGTAAAGGATTTATAAAATTTTAAAACTTTCTGAATCTTTAACTTCTATGATTCCTGTCTTGAGATTGTCTCTCTTTCTCTCTTTTCTTGTTCTTAAAAAAAGCGGCATTGATGTCTGCAATCTATGAAGAACACAAAGACGAAGATGGGTTTCTCTACATGACATACAGTGGAGAGAACACATTTGGATCTGCCTGTTAGTTAGCTCTGCTTGGACAGTTTGATCTTCTTGATGTACATGTACATTCGTTTTTTTTTTTCTAGCTTATGCTGATTTGTCGACCTTAATAATGTCTTTTACTTTCTGGGTTTCATCTTCTTAGCTCTCTTTCTCACTGGATTTGAATAAAGATTCTATCATCAGTTTGATTTGATTTGACTCTCTACTTACCTTGTTTTGTTTCCTCTGCTTCATTTATTGGTCATGAACAAAACCTCTATCATAGTTTTTAAAAATTGTAAATGAAGAATTCCTATATTTGTCTTTCATTTATTATCAAAATTGATAAAATGTGTTCATACTAAAATAAAATAAAAGATCATTAAGATGTTTAGCAAATAAGCATATTATTATTTTGGAGGTTTGTATCGAGTTATACCGAGGGGGAGAGTATGTATAGTTGTTTTTGAGAGTTTTATTCCGTTTAGGCATTTATGTTTATTGACTTTTAAAAATACTCTTTTCTCTTTGAGATGAGCTAATGAGACTACTAAAAGTCCAGTTTGTAAAGACGGTTACTCTTTCTCTTTCTTCGCCGGTGAAGAGAGCACAGAATTACGAGTTGAACCGGTTCAAGGCTAAACCAGAAGAGGGATTGAATGTAAATGTCCGGTTAAGTTAGTTCGTTAAGTCTTCTTGTAGATGTGTTATTATCTCAGTATAAAAGACAAAACACGGTTCCAATTTGTAACAGAGAAACAGGGGGGAAACATACGAAGTGAGAGAAATAAGTTGAGAGAGAGCTTGAAAAAGCCTGTATCGATTCTCTTCGTAGAAATCTGTTTCTCGCTTTCGTTTCCTCGATTGATTGCAACTGAGAGAGAGAGAGAGCTTGATGAAGCTTGTATAGAAATCTCTGTGTCTCGCTTTTGTTTCTTCAATCGGATTCCAACTTAGAGAGAGAGAGAGAGGCCTTGAAGCTTGTATCGATTCTCTGCAGACTCAGTAGAAATCTGTTTTTCTGTTTTCGTTTCCTCAATTGAGTGCAACTGAGAGAGAGAGCGTAATCGGAAGATCCTTGCGTATAATCCTTACAGGTATCTCAATTTTTGAGTTGATTTTGGTTTTATACCTCTCTCTCAGGTTTATTTGCTTTATGCATGATTGAGTAATTGGATTATCCTTTTCTTTGGATGGTAGATATTGCTGTTTGCTGCATTTGTTTGCTTTCTCACGCATTCATGATATGGGAGATTGAGTAAGCTCTCTGTATCTGTTTCGTGACCAATCAGAATCAAGCGATATGGATCAAGTTCTGAACCATTTTGAGAGTTTCGAAGAGGCGTTTTTAAACAAGGATTACGATGCATGTACTGATTTGTTGTCTCAACTCATGGAAATTCTGATAGAAAAGACATCCCAAGGAGGAGCAGAGTTGTCTAAAACTCTTGCTGTCATTGATGTTACTAATGATTTTAAGACAATACCTCTGGACATGGAGTATATTAGAGCTAACCCTTGGGGGCATATGACACCGCCGAGAAATGTGAGTAGAAGGATACAAAATGATGAGAATACAAGGAATCTGATTGAAGACACAGACACACTCTCTAAAGAAAACAACCATGATGAGCCTGTCCGTCATTTAAAGCCCTAGTATTAGGGTACGTAGTGCCGTTTTTGAATATGAGCTCTACAACGTTTACCAAAATACCCCTGATTTGAAAGTACCTCCGCGTTATGTGATTGCATTTCGTGGTACGAACCTTGCGTCAGAAATTATCTTCTGTGATCTGGAACATGACGTCCGAATCATCTTCAACCGCCTCCACAGAGGCGCCAGGTGTGTGCACGCTAGCAATCAAAACTATGGTGGTCAAACACCACGAATCAGCTATCTGGCTCGCTGGACACTCTTTGGGAGCCGCCCTAGCGTTGCTGGCCGGAAAGACCATGATAAAATCTGGATTCCTCCTCGAGAGTTGCATATTCAACCCCTCCATCTCGTCTATTCCTCTAGACCAGCTACTTCCGGGAAAGATGCTTAAAGGTGTGTTTCGAATCGCCGAGAGTGCCATCAAAACCACCCTAGCCATGCCCATGGTCTTGATGAAGGATCTACAGGTAAATAAATAAAATTTATAAGAAATTGAAATGTTTTCTCTAAAATATCCAGTACTAGTTTAAACGTTGATTATCTGACAAGAAACTGTAGATCTTCTCTTGATATTTTTATCTTTAGCTATTACAGGTTCAAGAAGACGATAAAAAAAAACAGCATCGTGGATACCTTATTTATATGTGAACGCAAAAGATCCAATCTGTTCAGAATACATTGGTTACTTCGAACACAAAACCTTCATGTCCAGGATCGGAGCAAGCAAAATCGAGAGAATCGGTGCTAGAAGCTCAATTAGGAGTCGATGGGCCGAAAGAAAAAGAACATCGTCACCGTCCGATTTGTCAACCGAACCTCTTCACATTCTTCCATCAGCCGATATGACTGTGAACAGGAACAAACCGACTGAGTCTGACACAGCTCATGGGCTTCACCAATGGTGGGAGAAAGACTCGGCCCTGAGGCAAATTGGGAAAGCTGCTGCATGAGGACCTGCCCTGAGGGCAAATCGGTAGAACTGCTGAATTAGGCCCTACAATAAATAACAAAAATGTATTGGTTTCGTTGAATCTGTTCAGGTGATCCTGAGCTTGGAACCCCCTATCAATCCTCTTCCAATTTCTTCTACTTTTTTTTTTTGGTTTTCTTAGTTTTTCCTTCCATTTTGTGTTCTTCCCCGTATTTCATATCTTATTATTTTTGCTTTATTTTGCTTTTTTTTTTTTCCTTTTCTTGTGTTTGATCTTTTTTCCATGTAATTGTTTATATTATTTTTTTGTACAGTAATTGTTTATATTTTTTTTCTTAAAACTACATTTATGTTTACAAAACAAAGATGATAAAATGTTATAATCGTAGAGTAAAACTTATAAGTAATTAGCCAAAACCATACCATTTATTTTAATATATGATATTTAAATTTACTAATAAAGAGTTAATTTGTGCGATAAGCATATTTTGTCTAAAATTAACCATGTTTTGGTCCAAAATTAAGTGAATAACACATATATACAATATAATATATAGAGTGAATAACCATTTATAACCTATTTGGTAAAGAAGACATGAAACTATCTCTCCATTAAAAGGTTTTTAGCCTATTCCACCGTAGACTATTATTCTCCTGTTTATTCATACACGAACTATCGATGATTAATGTTAAAAACAGAAGTATTTATCCAAAACTGTAAACGGTATTTGTTTTCCGTTAACAAAAACTGATGTGATTTAACGGTTTGGTCTGGTTTGCGATTAAAACCAATTTAATTTGTTTTTTAATTGCTGAAACTAAAACAACGTCGTCGTTTTGGTCTCATTATCATAAAATCATCTTAAGCACAAACCAGGAATCGAACCCAGGTCCATATCGCAGTAGGTTGATAATCTACTACTAGACCAATGGTGCTTCCTTGTATATTCAAACACATAATTATATATATACGAAATCAAAATTCCTCAAATCAATTTCTTTTTCCTCGATTCAATTTCTTCTTCTTCCTCGATTCAATTTTTTTTTTTTTTTAATGAATTCGATTTCTTATAAATGATTCTGAGCTTCGACTTCTGCTCCAGGACCACTGGGTTTTCGAGTGAAAGCCATCAGACACAAAATAGATTAACTATATCGAACGGGAAAGGCACATCTTCCTTGTTGGAGTATTCTCTTCAAACCCTAATCGGATCATGAGAATCAGTTAGAAGAAGAACAAAGTCCCACAGCACAGAGATCAAATAGCACAAAAAAATATCATTTCTTTGATGAACCTTAAAAAAAATAGAAAGCAGATCGCAAATGGAAGATACGAGGTTGCAGCTTGATTGCAGGTGGAAGAAGATGAATCAAAATCGAGGGAGAAAATAATAAAATTATAGAATGAGACACGGGAGATCTAGAAACAAGGAAAGGTAGAATCATTTTTGAATATATAGATCCATACCCAGATTGTCGTCAACAAACACGATTCGTTGTAGATCCATGATTTTAAGACAAGGCAAAGAAACTGACTTGGGCGGTTTAGATACTAGGTGTGGGCCGGATCCGGATATCCAGGAATTTTCAGGATATCCGGATCCGCCGGATCCAAGTTTTAATTATCCGGATCCGGATCCGTTGCTCCCAGATATCCGGATTTTGGATATCCGCCCAGAAATTAAGATATCCGTCGGATATTCGGATTCGACAAAAAAAAAAAAAAATTAAAAAAAAAAATTAAAATAATGATAAATTAAAAAAATATATATATATTATTTTTAAAGAAAATAAATAAATTTGATATTTTTAATTTTTTTAAAATTTTTTTTAATATATAAAATCTTTATATATTTAATATTTTATTTATAAAATATTATTTTAATATATTTAAAAAAAACCGGATCCGGACCTTAAAATCAGGATATCCGGATCCGAGATTTTACTATCCGGATCTGGCCCTCCGAATATCCATTTTTTCGGATCGGATCTCAACGGATCCCGGATCGGATCTCGGATAATATGTCCCACCCCTATTAGAAACTGACTAAGATTTTTTTTTGTTTTCTCTTTCGACTATGAAGAAGAAGAAATTGAATCGAATTCATTATAAAAAAAAAGAAATTGAATCGAGGAAGAAGAAGAAATTGATTTGAGAAATTTTGATTTCATAATTATGTGTTTGAACATACAAGGAAGCACCAATGATCTAGTTGTAGATTATTAACCTGTCACGGTATGGACCTGGGTTCGATTCCTAGTTCGTGCATAAAATAATTTTAACGATAATGTCGTTATGGTCTCAACAATTAAAAAAAAAATTAAATTGGTTTAATCGCAAACCAGACCAAACCGTCAAGCCACAGCCACATCAACTTCTGTTAACGAAAAACAAACACCGTTTACGGTTTTGGTGAAATTGACCGATTTTCATAATTTTATGTAGTAAATTCAAAATTATAGGTACTTCATGATATTTTTAACATTGATCGATAGTTCGTGTTATAAATAATCAAGAGAGTAATAGTTCATGGTAGAATAGGCTAAAACCCCGTTCTTAACCCCTCTCTCTCTTTTCTATGTGAACAAAGAAAATATTTTTGAGCCTATCATATTTTTTGCTTGAATTCTTCACGTAAATTGATCCAATTTTGCAATCTTACTAAATATTTTTTTTCGGCATATGTTATGGTTTGAAAATTTAAAAACGAACAAAAAATGATTCGTAAAACGGATAGATGATTGTAAGTGATAATGCTTTATTAAATATATAACACATAGAATATATACTATTTTGTTCTATTTTACAGTATAATTTTTTAACTTGAAAACAATATTCCCTCCGTTTCAATATAATAGATTTTTTAGAAAAAAACACACATATTAAGAAAATAAATTAATTTTAGTTATTAAATGCATCATTTTTTGTGATTAACAAATTTCAATAATTCTGAACCAATAACATTTCAATAACTCCAATTAATTTTCTTGAAGTTTATAATTTATCATTATTAACTAATAAAAAATGCATAGAAAATCAAAAAAAAATTTCTTTTTGAAACAATTTTTTTTTCTAAAACATTCATTAATTTGAAACGGAGAGAGTATGAATTTAAAATCTAAATTCTTTTTTTTTTTGACAAAAAAAGAATTTATACTGGTACTCTAAATATAAATTCTTAATTTTGAACTCTAACCCTTATCATTTGAACTCTAAATCTGAAATCCTAAATAGCTAATTCAAATATTAAGTTATACACCCTTAAAATTAAATTATAACATACCATTTTATATAAAACACATAGAATATAAAATATATTTTTTGTTATATTTACCAATGTACAGAATAAATTAAAAAACCACTTGTCGATTTTTACGTTTTATCGTTCCGTTTGTTTAACTATGAGTCGTATGTACTCGGTGGAATCCTATTTTTAAAACGTGAAAACGTGAAAACCTGCATACCATTCATGGGCTAAGATATTTAGAAAATATTTGTAACTTAAAATTAAAATTATAAATAAACTGTAGTAGATTTATTTAACAAACTTTTAAAATGATATATGAAATGTATGTTAAACATTTTTTTTTTTGATCTCGATATGGTCATCACTCATCAGGTACTTTTACTATGACCTGATATTTTTCTATATATACGATCAATTCATGGGTTTTTATTCAAAAAATTTGAACAGTACATTGGGCTAGTTGAAATGTTTTTTTACGAAATATTTTCTTTTATTGACAATTTGTAAATAAAATAATTGTTGATACTCTTTTGCACGTTTTAATGTTAAAGAGATGGTCCCACTTGCACACACAAAAGAAAAAAGGTAAAAAAAAGAAGAAGAGATGGTCCCATTAATGTCTTCAGATCCATATAATTTCAATATCTATAAGAAGCTGGACCATCTCATCTGTATAAAAGCTCTATAGTTTCTTTCCTCGGATTCATTTTCAGATTCGACTCGATTCCGATCTATCTTTCAAAAAAGCGAAAAGAGGTTTGTTGTTTTCTCGTTTTCTAGTTCGTTTCGGAGCGTTGGTACAACATCTTTACCAAATATTTTGGTTTTATTTTCTCTTTTCCTCATTTCTTTCCCGCATGTATCAAAGAAAGTGATTGATGATGATGAAATCAAGAATAATTGATGTTTTTCTACAATATGTTTCAGATGATAAGGTAGAGAAAACATGGAAGAAGAAGAAGAAGATTATATGGTCAAAGAGGGGCTAATGGCCTCTCAAAGAGAGATCTTCAGCATTTCTGGTCCCATCCATTTAACTTCCATCGATTGGTATTGTCCATTTCATCTCTTTCAGTTAATTGCAAGTTTGCAACCACATAGTATCTTCTTCCAAATCCATTTCACAGCAAAAACTCATCACTAATCAGCTATTTGTGCTAATTCAACGGTTTAGCCATAGTCAACTGTCAAATTCTTTAATCTTTAAACTTCCTCAACAAGCTGTATATTAAAATATATATTACATTCAACCCCAAAAAAACAAACTAAAAGTCAACGTCTTTGATAGGAATAATTCGTACCATAGAACCTCGGTGGCATCATGTTTGGTACAAGCAGTGTACACATTGGAACGAGACAGACAACAGAACCGGATTGGTCTCAAGTCCCAAGCCAATCATTGGTGGGAGTTTTTCAACTTCACTTTAGCCGAAACCCTAATCGACCAATCAGACGGCTCCATATACGGCGCCGTTTTCGAATACAAACTCTTTTCATACAATTACCATAATACCCCTCATTCGAAAACGCCTCCTCGTCACGTGATCGCGTTCCGTGGCACGATCATGCAGCGGCACTCTCGGTCACGTGACCTTAGGCTCGACGTACGCTGCATCCGCGACAGCCTCCACGACAGCACAAGGTTCGTGCATGCCATAGAGGTGATCCAAAGATCGGTGGCTAAAACCGGCAACGCAGCCGTATGGCTCGCCGGACATTCTCTCGGCGCCGCCGTGGCTTTGCTCGCCGGAAAGATCATGACGAGATCTGGTTTCCCTCTCGAGTGTTACCTATTCAATCCTCCTTTCTCCTCCATTCCGATAGAGAAGCTAGTGAAGAGCGAGAAGCTTAAACATGGAGTTCGATTCGCTGGTAGTCTAGTCAAAGCCGGAGTAGCCATCGCCGTCAAGGGTCGCCACCACAATAAGGTACTCTATCCATTTAAAATTAAGTGTACTTTTAATAATTTCACGTGAATTAAGAAAAACGACGACATTTATTGAACCATGGTTGTCTTAGTGTAGTTTACTAGTTTGCCTTAGTGTTTTGTGTCGCGATCCGGATTCAAATCCTTATAGATAATGCATGCATGTTATTGACATTTTGTACTGGTTTGTCTTAGTGTATTGTGTCACAATCCGGATTCAAACTCTTATAATGCATGCATGTTATTTACATAAAATAAGAAACAACAAATTGGAGGAAGAATATACTTTTGTTTCGATGGGAAATTGCAATTGTTGCTCTACTTCGAGGTTACTAGTTCGAATCTTACAAGAAATTGGATCTAAAATATTATTTACAGGGTCAAGAAGACGATTCGTTTATGAAACTAGCATCATGGATACCTTATTTGTATGTGAATCCGTCAGATCCAATCTGCTCAGAATACATTGGTTATTTCAAGCACAGAAACAAAATGTTTGAGATCGGAGCTGGAAAAATCGAGAGGATCGCTACGAGGTACTCACTTAGGGGTCTGTTGTCCGGAGGAGGAGGAGGAACTTCGTGTTCGGATTCTTCATCGGAACCTCTTCATCTTTTACCATCGGCGTATATGACGATGAACACTAGCAAATCGCCTGATTTTAAAAGAGCTCATGGGATTCATCAATGGTGGGATCGTATGTTCAATGGTGAATATATTTTGCACCAGTTTAATCAATGACTACCGCTTTCGTTGCTTCAAATAATGCTTGAAATCTTTTTTCTTTTTTTATTTGTTTCAATTTTTGTTTTTATTGCTATGATCTGTAGTTTTGTGTACGGTTTGAAGGACAATAGAAGTAAAATAGAATCAAAAGAATAGAAAAATATGAGTTTGTATGTCCGTCGAATACTTACAAGTGTTAGAAGTTCTTAACATGTTTTAAAAGATGGAAAAATGGAAAAATCGCTTAAATCATTCTAAACAGATTGATGCATATTTGTTCTAGCAACTCCAATATGTGAGTTAAACTAACCAAAAAGAAAAGCACTGTGAGAAATTTTGAGAACATAATATATTATATGTATATATGACTTGTTCATCATCCAGAACTGAGAAAAGATTGTCAGATTCCAGAATCAGGAACGTTATTGGACCCAAAACACAGAAGCATGGAGCTTCTATAAACCCAATCATTACAAAACCACTGTTACCAAAAGCTAACGTTATAGTTGAGTTCAAAGACAGTGACACGTATTTATTGTTATGGACATTAGATGAGGATGCGATAAAGATATTTTCAGCTCCGAGAATACTGGTGGAGACAGCGATCCATAATGGCAGAGACGGTGCTGATAAACTCCTCTTCGGTTGTCGCTGGGGACACTATGGCTTCTGCATCAAGGATGATTTGTTCGATCATAGATTCTTTCTTGAGTGTTTCTCTGCACATTATGCTTCCGATGGCAAAAGGTGTGAGACCCTTCGCAGCACCTTTCTTGAGAAGCATGGTCGAGATGCGGAAGACACGGGCACATGAAGGCGGAATCTCCCAACCGTGGAATCTCAGAAGTTTGATGTCTTGCTCAGGATCCAAGGACTTGATGTATTCCAATGTCTCTGAAGAGTATGGCTCTTTTGCTTGAGGCCAGTATAGCCACTCGAATGTGCAGTCTTCAAACTGAACAAATAAGATGGTTTTAGTCTGAAATATTCTGCAGCTGATTTCAATTACTGTTTGGTCGAGATTTTGAAACCAAATTATGAATGTCGAATTTTGTATATAGTAGAGTCGTTTACCTTATTTGGAAAGCAGTAGCCGTGGTCAATTGGAGTAAGCACGATTTGGCCATCTTTTCCGTCTCGGCTAACCAAAATGTTGCCACCGTGACGATCTGCATTAGCCAGCCTAATGTCTAGAACAGATATCTTGTGAACCTGATAAACTGGGAATACTCGGTATCCCATATCTTCACAAGTTCCAACATTACTCACAAACATCTGCAATGAACCAATCTTTGTGTTCTCGGGAGAGAAACTGTAACCATTGGGATGGTTGAAATCTTTGTGCAAGCATGTGACCATTGTTGTTGGTGGAACTCCAGCGAAACCAGTTTGGTCATGAGGAAAAGTTTGTGGTCCAGTCATGGGATAGTCCAAAATGTAGGCTGCTACTTCTCTAAGAGCTCCTTCACCAACCCGTGTGCCTTTCTTTAGTCCCTCCCCGTCAACTGAAACAGGCAGTCCGTGCGGATTGTTCACAGCCATTGGCTCCTCATCAATGGGCTTGAAGACGGAGACATATTTGTGTCCAGATGAATCTTGCATGAAGTAAGCTCCCCCTGATCCATCAGATGATTTTATCGGGCCATTTCCCTTCTCCAAGCCCTCTATAGTGTAGCTGATAAGCTCTTTGAGCAATGAAGGCAGTTCAATTTCACGACTAACAACAACAGGCTCCACGAAGAAATCTTTAGGCTTTGCTTGTGGTGATATGTATCTTCTTCTACCATCCACTGAGTTGTGCTTGTGAGTTACATCTTCAATAGAAACCTCAAAATCCTTCCCCACTGGTTTTGCTCTGACTTTAGCGGATTTCCTAATTAGCAAGTGAATCACATTCTCTCCGTTTTTACAGAGATCGGTGATGAGTCTCTGGTCATCTAGCTCTTCACCATCTAACGTGAGTTCATAATCCCAGGTTTTCCCGAGCTCGTTTTCCTTGGAAGCTATTTTCTGCTTCACGTAACCAACATTTCTACTCCTCTCAACAAAGAGCTCAAACTCCTTCCCGACAAAAGTCTTTACGGAAATGGCTTGGAGATCGGAAAGCCTAATAACCAAATGCAACATTTTCCCATCAGCAAGACCATAATCTCCAATTTGGGAATCATTTCGAGCTAGCTCTCTACCATCATACACCAGCTTCTGCTTCTTCACAAAAAATCCCTTGATACTCTGAATCCTTAGCTTCACGGATGCTATTGAATCTGACTCCATGACCCGCATTGGGTTCAGAGATCCCGCAATAGTCAGGAATATCAGGATTGGGTCGTCTAAGTTCAAACCAAACCGTCCAATAACACCTGGAAAGTTCACAAGTTCTTCCAGGGCTGGACTAAGAGCTACACTAGCAACTGACATTCCAACTGTACACTTCTATCCTAAATCCTGAAGAGCTGATTCCTCGGAAAGAAGAAATTCTAGGGGATCAACAGGAATAAAGACTGAAAATCCCAGAACTCAACCCTTATCTTCTTCCGTGTGGTTTAAAAAGAACAAGTTCCTGCACGGATTCAGGAACTCTGAACTGAAGGGCTCTGTAAATCACATCTTGCCAAGCGGTATTTCCCAAGTATTCATATTGAAGTTAAGACAATCCAAAACCACCGATGGTTAGGCTTTTATTCGAATTACGGTAACTAAAAAGTATCTTGTAGTCGCATCAACTGCAAAGAACCTGAATGACCAATGATCACAGGAATCAGTCATAGATATTCATTGATAAATTACTAAACAAAGCAAATGCAAAGGGAAAGTCAAAAACTCAATGTACAGTAAAAGAAATCCAAATAATTCACAAAAATCATTCACTATTTCTAATTAACCACAGCTTATCACAAATGTAAAATATTCAGATCAAACACAAAAGATTTTTAAAAAAATACGTTCAGGCCAACCTCTCCTCTTGTATGGATGATGAACAAGCCTCTAATTTTATCTTAGCGGACTATATAAACTTTAAAACTTTTGTTCTCATCTATATAATTAGAAATCCTCATAGCTAAAATTAGCTCAAAAGCATAACCAAACAACGACCACAAATAAGTTTCAGGTCAACGTCTTATTTCGGATTTTATCAAAAGCCAAACAGGCTGGCCTAAGTTTTAAAAGTTTAGCTAATAAACAAAGTTAAATTTAGGTTGATAAAGGAGCAGATAAATTGGATTGTACATATGAGAGACGTTCTAAATCAGTAAACGCAAAACGAAACATATGGATTTCTCTCCTACATCGGGATACAAATAGTTCAATCCACATCAACAACAGCAACCGCTTCAGTTCTCACTTTTTTTTTTTAATCACTAAAGAGAAATCTCGGATCATCTAACGAGCATCCAGAATAAGGAACCGCTACAGAAATCTCAAAAAAAAAAATTGGTTTCTAGGTTTTACACACATTTCCCGATCATCGAACAGATAAAACTAGTCATTCATGATCGGAAGAGACATCAGCAAGAAAATCGAAAACAGCAAATGAATCGATTGTCCAGAGAGATCGAGAAATAAAAATTAAAAAATTGGTCCATACCTAGGAATCAAAATCCGTGAATCGATGGTTCAACCGAGTCGGTGAAATCGAAACCGATTCGTTAAAACCTAATCGCCGCCAAGTATTATCCGAGAATCGGAAACTCTCTCCATTTTCCCGAAAATTTTGAGCGTTCCCAGAAAGAGAGAGACAAACAGTGACAAGTCTTCTTTGAACAGCGACGAAATTTGTGGGATCTATTTATAGAATTAGACCTCGCTGACTTTTGACGGAAGTTTTATGAGATGCCTAACGTCGTGAACTGCTCTCCACGGCGGATACCGTTTCCGTAACGGACGCTATTGCTTACCGTTTCAGACGACTCTAGAAATTTAATAAACCCATGTTAATATATATAGATAATCAGATAATATTCATATAGCTTCTTGATTACATTCTAGAAAGTTTTAAAGAACAATTACAAATAAAATAAAGTTACTTGAACTGAAAAATATAAGAGTTGGGGATAATTAGGAGGTCTCCCACTTATATAAAAAAAAGCCGCAGAAAAATATTTCAACTGGGTGGAAATCGGATCAATTTTTTAATAATAATTATTTAATACTAACCTTCACATTTGTATATGAGAAAAAGACAAATTAGAGAAAAATGTATATGTTCTTTTTTATTAGTGCAACCAAAAATATATGTCAATTTTTTCAAAAAATCATAAAACACAATTCATCGAACATTCCGATTACATATATGATTTTTTTGTCATCGATTAGAAATATGAACTTTAAGATAGCGGTGATGATTCTCATATTAATCATCATCCATTACAAATATGAACTTTTTCCTTTTACCACATTATTAAGCTCTAACTATTGTCTAATAAATGGAATATTTAGCATAAAATTCAGATTTACCACGGAAGTCGGATCTCTTATTAAAGTTTTACCATTGAATGTTAGACGAATGGCAATGGCCAGCGCGGGGCCGTTAGAAATAGAAACCCGGCAAAACTAACGGCGTTTTGGTGGGACCAGTTAATAAATACTAACCGACCTATAAAACCGCTACAATCGGTTAATTATGGCTTGATTTGGTTTACTTTTATTATACACGTGCAGACTTCTGAGAACCGAAAATAACCGGAAATATTCTAACCTAAAATCAGCCGGTTAAATTACAAACCTCAGAATGAGATCTCATCAGAAACCTTGGGTAATAGTCAGATAAACACAAGTTATTAATGAATTAAACCGTGTATGATAGTGAATAAAAGTTATAACCAATTCAATAGGCATGAGAGATATATCATTTTTGCTGGTGAAGAAGAAAAAAAAGAATGTGAAAACAAAAGCACCAAAGTTTATGAAAGTATCATCATAAGCTCTTCTCTATAAACTCCCATATCCTCTGTTCCATATAAATATGGTCTTTCACCTTCCGTGGCATATGCCGTTCATCGGGAAATATCAACAACTCATACCGCTTTCCCGCTTCAACAAGCGCGTTCACAAGCCTAGCCGTGTGCCTGAAATGCACATTCTCATCGATCATTCCATGTACTAACATCAGCTTCTGCTTATCCGTCAAGTTCCCGACATGGTGCATTACTGAGCTCTTCAGGTAGCGCTCCTCCGGGGGAAGGTCCATGTACTTTTCGGTGTAGAATGAGTCATAGCCATCCCAAGATGTAACAGGCGCACCCGAGACAGCGCAGTTAAAGATCTCAGGGTACCGAGTCAAGAGTGTAGCTGAGAGGTACCCACCGTAACTCCAACCATACACCCCAATGTGGTCCGGTTTAGCCAGGCCTTGCTCGATAAGCCATTTGGCCCCCGTTACTTGATCCTCTGCATCGACATTTCCACAGTTATGCTTGATCCAAGATTCAAATTTCAGCCCACGCCGTGCAGTTCCTCTGTTATCAAGCTGCCAAAAATGAGTGAAAATATATCAATTCTAAAGCCCTCATCCTTGAGTGAACCTTATTCAACATTTTCCCGATAAATAAAAAGGGAGAGGATAAAGAATTTGTAGAACCTTCCAAACTAAGACGCCTCTGCTTCTCAGGTACTGTGTCCTCATGTCGACTGTATTAATCCAAGAATCATGGACCAACTGAACGCTGGGACCTCCGTAAACGTTGATCATCGTTTTATATGGAGGAGAGCCGAATTTCGAACTGTCGGGTTTGTAAACCGCGCCGTACAGCGTTGTCGTTCCATCATTCGCTTGTATTTGAACAAACTCCGGAGGCTCGAGTTTAAGCCTTTTCAGTATCGGTATAGGAGATGTCTGCTCGTAGAGAATCTTGAGTACGGTCCCATCGCTCAGGGAGCAAAGAGTAACCCGTGGAGGCGAATCAACTGAATCATGAATGTCGACGAAGTTCCTCATCTGGTGATCAAGCACGACGATATGTTTTCCTTTCCCATGTGTAAGCCTCAGCGGTTGACACCGAGATGCATCCCCAGCTTTCAATTTTGTGCAGTAAAGATTAGTCTCAAGCGGTCCATCGAGAGTTGCAGTGAAATAAAGCAGACACATTGCCTCATTTACGCCTGCTATTTGCTCAACCATCCATTCACCGCTAGTAATGGCTCCAAGGCATGTCCCACCAGACTCATAAAGATACAAATGTCTAAAACCGGTCCTCTCACTGGCCCAAATGAATCCTTCTGAAGGCCTCAACGAAGGGACTTTCTCCAGAGGACTAAAACAGTCATGTAAAGTTACCCACGCATCAGATTTTTCCGTCAAAAGTATGTTTTCTTGACCAGTCTTTATGTCAAAGCTGATGATTTTCAGTTTACTCTGTGACCTATTCAGAACCTGCGCCATGAGAACGTTACCGGGCATCCAATTGACTCTACCAAGATACTCGTCCTCCATATTGCTTCTTCCTCCGCACACAAGATTCATCCAAGTCGTCTTCCCGCCGGCAGCTGAAGAAACTACCCCGAGGCGGACTGTGGAATTGAGAGCTCCTGCAAAAGGATAAGCATGATCTTCTTGTGCCTCTGAACCAACCGAGCTTTTTCCCTGATGCATTATTCTGAACAAAGGAATCTGTGAGGAGTCGACTTCTGTATAGGCGATAAACTTGCTATCTAATGACCACCAGTACCCATTCCTCCGATCCATCTCCTCCTGAAATAGAAAAAAATTCAAGAAAAAATTTCAGATATAACATACGATTTCCGGTAGAACAAACAAAACAGGGAAGTTTCCTTAGGAAAAGTTTATCACCTGAGCTATGTACTCAGCAAGACCATGAGTCTGTAGCAACAAAACAAATCACAATTATTCTCCCGAGAATATGTTTCATGGACAACTGAAGCTAACAAGACCACAAGAACAGTCATGTAGCAAAGCTTTACTTACCAGAGTACTTCCATTGGCACCGTTTGTTAGCTGTTGCGTCTGGTTTTTTAACAAATTGAGGACATGCAACTCGGAGTCTCTTACGTATGCAAGCAATAAGCCATTAGGAGATAGACGAGGATCAATGATTGGAGAAGTGGGTGAACTAGGAAGCATGAGCTCCGGATTTGGTGATGAACAAAGGTCCTTCATATACACCTAACCATGGTCAAAATAGTAACCCAAACAGAGTTAGATCATCTCAAGATTCTACAGAAAGAATGTTACAAGTAAGAAAGATCAGTAATGCAGCTGATAAGATTCAGACTCTAGATTATAAAGAAACAGGAACAAATCCTCTTTATTATCTTTGAATCAACCATTACAATCAAGAACCGTTGACAAAATCCTAAGAAAGAGCCCCAAAGTATCTTGGAGATTTGCTGAAGAGATCTCCTAACTCTCCCAAAGCCAAAAGGCTCCCAACTAACCACTTGGCCAAAGACCCCTAATATGTTCTAAACTATTAGCACATTCTAGTGCCTATCAGCAGCTTGCAAAATCCATCTCTTTTCAAGTTCAAATACATCTGCTTGCTCACAATTTTAATAAAATTGTCCAAAGGTTTCAGGATCTAAAGAAGAAAGAAAAAGAGTAAAAGAACAAACCCCGGCAGATAAAGGCACCACGATGAATTTCATCTTCAAGTTTGTCTTGACCCATTCATACCGAGTTACTCCTAAGCCACGCTCTCGCAACCTCTCCCTTCTCAGCTTCTCTTCCGGTGAAATGTTGCTCTCATCAACTCCACCATCAGGAGGACTAAAAACCAAACTTGATTCTCCTTTCTTAACGTCAAACGCGTACACCCTCCTATTCAAATTCTCTTCAGGGCTAAACAAGTAAGTGATCAAAGAGTCATCAGGGCTAAAGCTGACTGCGGTTGGGGCTACATAACCGGGTAAAGGTGTCTGAACAATATCTTCAACCGTGAAAAGAACGCCCTTTTCGGGCATTTCCGCCATATAGGAAATCTTTTTTTTTTTGCTTCTCAAAGGAATTTGACTCGTTCAAGGCCTTTGATGCGTGAGATGTAATTTTCAACAAGCTGCAAAATAACCATGATTTTAGGATCTTCAGTGGGAACATGAAGAGATTGAGAAATTAATTACTCCAAGCATCAAGCTTTCTTGATCACAAAACATAATCGACAATGTATGTCAACCCTTTGAATTGCACTACAGTTTGTTACATACACAGATACACACAAAAACAGCCAACATCCATATCCGATGATTAATAATTGTAATAGAAAGGCAGATAAAAGCCTGCAAATCAATCAAATTTAACAAACAGTCAGCTTCGTCTTGATGGATGAGATTGAATTTGACTTCAGTGCGTACAATCTATCACCACTCCAAAGGATTAACATCGTCAATTTTTACCCTTTTAATCAGTATTTACTTAATCTCATACATTTCCTCAAAACCAACAAGAACCAATCATTAACATGCGCATTGAATTGAAGAATAAAAGAGGGTCAATTGATCGAAAACCATACCGAATGATCTTTCGTAATTGACCAAAAAAATTGTCAAAGAGGAAGAATGAGATTAGAGTTGAAGTTGGTGAGGAGACCAAAAAGAATGAAGCTGATGAGAGAGATTGGTAGAGTCCGGATGAGGAAAGGATAATTAAATACCCCAATCGGAGGAATCTCGATGGGAACTGATTCAGCTCTCTGGGAGATAGAGAGGGGAAATCGTCTGCAAAGTCCTCTTGGTAAAAAATTGAGCTCAGATGTCCCCGTTATAACTGAAAATTAATTTTAATTTTTTTTTAATTGGAAAAAAATGAATTTACGAAAAAACCAGACAAGTTTCCTCAAATTTACGGCTTGTACCCGGGTTAACCCGAAAATAATGGATCCTACCAAACCCAATCGGGTTATACCCGAGAAATTAGGAAAAAAAAAAAAAAAACTTTACCTAAATCCCTAAATTCCTCTTTTTTCTTACCTTCTCGTCTCCTTTCTCCCTTTTTACCGATCAATCTCACTCTCTCCTTCCAATTATTTCTTTTGCCGCGTGAAATTGAACCCTTGATTGAAGATGGTGGAAACGAGAGGTGCGAGGAAGATGAGAGTGAGGACTCCTTCGCCGGAGAAGTCGGAGAAGAGGGAGGCGAAGAAGAAGAAGACTGCGCACGGAGAAGTCGGAGAAGTCGGAGAAGAGAAACGGAAGTCGGAGAAGTTGGAGAAGTCAGAGAAGAGAAACACGGAGGAGAGGGCGACGGCAAAGGAGAAAACCGTTGAAGAGGAGGGAGATGATTCCGACGAAGAAACGAAATCAGATGAAGAAGGAGAAGATGGAGAAGAAGGAGAAGATGGAGAGGAAGGAGAAGAAGGAGAAGATGGAGAGGAAGGAGAAGATGGAGAGGAAGGAGAAGAAGGAGAAGATGGAAAGGAAGGAGAAGAATCGTTGGAGGAAAGCGAGACCGACGGGGACGGCCAATTCCGTGTAAGTTATTCTTATCAATTCTAGTGTCGATTTCTCGTCTCATTCTAGTGTTAACTAGAATATGGCAAAGTAGAAAAGAATTGAGATGGAGAGTTCATGGTAATACTAGGATAACTAGGAAAACTAGGAGAAATGGTAATACTAGAATAACTAGGTAATACTAGATGTGTTGGTAATACTAGGAAAACTGGGTAAAACTAGTACTGTGTGTTTGTTGGTAATACTGTGTGTTTGTTGCAGGATGCCTGGGCAGAGACGGAAACCATGAAACCACTTAGAATGTACTTTCAGCCTGAGCAGTATAGCAAGAGCATAAAACTATCAACCCGGTGCTTCGTCGGAGAAGTTTTGGAGACGTTTAAAGAAGTTGATCTCAGTCCGACGGAAAGAGATTGGTTTGAGAAGCATCCGCAGTTCTGCCACATTCTCCACATGCCGAAGAGCAATCATATGGTTCAACCCATGTGGATGCTGTTACTGCGTACTGCTGCGATATAAAGGAAAAAGGAGGCATGGTTTGTGGTGAATGGCATTCCCATCCGATATGGGTTACGAGAGCATGCTATGATCTCAGGACTCAACTGCCGCAACTATCCTCTCAACTGGGAGCGAAAAGGGTCCTCCTCCTTCAAGAAAAAGTATTTTGATGATTCGAAGAAGATTTTAAGGGAAAAAGTGAGGGATCGGCTCAAGGAAATGGGACCGGATGATAGTGGAGATAGGCTCAAGATGGCGGTGCTGTATTTCTTGAGCAGCATCGTCTACTGTCCCACCAAAACCGGAGCAAAAGCGAAATCCGTGCTCGACATATTTGTAAGATACGTTGCTGATCTGGATTTGTGTAAGACATTTCCTTGGGGCAGATTCTCTTTTGATCACATGTTAGAGTCCATTGAGAGTACGATGAGCCACTATAACGGGGAGGTGGAGGGCGCCTGGTCGATTCCTGGTTTTTGTCTTCCTTTGGAGGTAAATTGTACAACTTGACTA
>PKMM01018674.1:509023-731966 GCA_002933915.1 Eutrema heterophyllum
ACTACCTTAGTGTCGGTCGATACTAACTACATGAAAACAGGAAACTCGACTTTTTACAAGTCTTGAGAGTTTGCACCTTGGTCCAGAAGTCTTTAATAATTACAAGAAGCCCCAAAACGTGTTTTAGCATTATAATTAGGTTTTTCAGCCACTTTTGTTGGCTAAGCTGGATTTTACTTTGGTTTTGGAGAGATTTCTGAGAGAGACAAATCTGAACCTCTTGTTTTACTCTTCTATCTTATTTTATTTGATGATCTATTCAATCATGTTGTTGTTTTCAATCACCATGTCTGAGTAGATTCCTTGTTAGGTTCAGGGTTCTCATAAGGGTTTTCTCTGAATGTTAGGTTGAATTGATTGATTAGGATTCACCATCTGAATTAAGTTCTTCGCCTTAGGTTGTTCCCATAGCTAATTCTAGGTTGACGAATCTGGAATTTAGATCTTAGGATAATTGGTTAGGCACGAGAGTGCGATTAATTACCTGACAGAACCTAGGTGAGCAAAATAACTATTCGCAAAGAGATTTGGCTTAGTTGTTTTGCGAACAGATCAAACCTGAACTAAAAGCTGGTTTAGACTTTAGGATTCGCAAAGAGATTTGGAATTCTAGGATTTAGACTTAGATAGTTTTCGCAACGAGAGTTGGTTAGCTATACTTTAGTGATTTGAGTTCTAGAACCGCGCTAAATCTGAATCCTGTTAGTTAGTTATCTACATTCATTGAATTCCTGAGAAATACCCTGAGCCTAACTTCTTTCCATTGATTTACAACTCGTTTAATTTACGCATTGCATTTAATTACATCTTTTTGGTTTAGCTTGATTCTAATCTATACAATCTATTGTGTGAATTCTGGAGTTCTTGTGTTCGACCCCTAACTATACTACGACTACTGCTTTAGTACTTTTTAGGGTATTAATTTGAGCATATCAGTCTTCCTTTGGAGGTAAATTGTACAACTTGACTAGGTTGGTCCTTCTTTTGCGAAGTATAATTATATGCGTTTGTTTGTAGCTTTTGGCGTTGGAGGCCATTCCGGCACTGAGAAGTAGCTTCCGAGAACCTGTTCGAGCTCCTAAGGACGATTGTCCAAGGATGTGCAGGTATAAGTGGAAGAAATACGAGCTGAGAGGCTGGCCTCTTGAGACTGTGTATGAAAAACTCGGAACTACCAAGGTTAGTAGTATTTGCAGATTTTAGTAAAACTAGGAAAACTTGGTAACACTATGCAGATATTAGTAAAACTAGAAACACTTGGTAATACTAGTAGATTTGGTAAAACTAGGAAAACTTGGTAACACTGGTTGTTTAAATGTGTTTAACTTGACAGGACATTGACAGTTTGTTGGTAGCTTCGGGTGAGGAGAAGGAGATCTTGGATTCCATCATGGAAAAGGAGGATGATGTTGATGAGCACGATCCTGTTGTGGAGAGTTGGGACAACCGGATTCACAACGGATTCACCGTTGAGTTTGAAGATATGAAGGATGAAGATGTGAAAGGGCGAGCAAAAAAAGAGGAGGAAAGAGCAGCGACTGGAGGCCGAGCTAAGAACCAGTCTCTCGGGGAGGTGGTGGCCGCGATGCATACCTTGACAGATCAGCTGGGTATGATATTAGAGAAGGTCGGAGATCTTGATGATAGAATGAAGAAAGTTGAGGATAGGATGAAGAAAGTTGAAGCATATTTCATTTAAATAGGCTCTTGTACAATGTTTTTATTGTTTTTATTTGGAATCAATACGTTGTTTTTATTTTGGATGTCGGTTGAACTTTGTTTTTAATTTGAATCATTGAATTCATGGTAATACTAGGTAATACTAAAGAAAGGAATAGTAAGTAAAACTAGGTAATACTAAACAAAGGAACACTAAGTAAAAATAGCCTTAAACATAAGCAGAGTGGTACATTAGTCTCATACAACAATTTAAGGAAATATTGTTAAGGAAATTGCAGATAATTTAGTCTAGAACAACAATAAAAGTCTACTTGAGCTTGGCTATCTCTTCGGCATGAGTTTGAATCTCTTTCCGCATTTCTTCAATCGTCTTGCTCTGCTCTTCAACCTTCCGAAGTAGTTTCGAAATCTCTTCTTGGACACCGAAAACCCATGGCTGACGAAAGTGGAGTCCATCATCCTAGAAAGAAAAAAAACATCTGTTATAGTTTTACCTAGTATTACCAGTTATACATCCGAAGAACATCCAAGTAGTTTTACCTAGTTTACTAGTATTACCCAGAAAAAACCGAGAAATTAGATTTTACCTTAAATTTGGTGCAGGTGAAGTACCTACTTCCTGGCAAAGTATCTCGATCACGTTTAAACTTTGGAGTTGGAGAGACATCGTGTTTGATGTCTCCACCACATGGGCATTTCGTGGGAATCCCGTATTCGGCGGCGGCGATGAATTCGAGCATGTCGTAATGCTTCTTCATTTCCTTGCCGCGCCTCTTCTCCTCCTCGTAAGGTTCAACACCAAAATTGTCAGTCCAATGGTAGCTAGAATCCATGGATCTGGTGAAGAAATCGTGAAGGAAGAAATAGAAAAGGAGAGAGAGAGAGAAAGAAATCAGAGAACTTTAGAGAGAGAGAGAGAGAATTCGTCGAAAGTGGTAGAGAGAGATAGGGTTTGTTGAGAATGAGTGGAGGAAATCTTTGGGAGATCTAAAAACATAAAATTAAAATTTGATATTTTGAATTTGCGAAAATTTTGATTTCGGCGGCGAAAAATTCATTTTCCCACCAAATTTTTGGACTAAGTCAGCAATACTGCGTTTTTGACTCTGGGGCCGGTTTTTAAAAAATGCACATAGTTATACCAGGTTGTTAGTTTTACAAAGTCTTGAAAATTTTGATTTCCAATTAAATTAGTATTACACCAACAAAAACGTATATTTTCTAGTATTACAGTAGATTTTATTGGTTTTCCATATGAATCTCAGTGTTTTATGCAATAATAACTTTGAATATGGTATTTTTGTACCTTTCACTTAACTACTTGGAAATACATTAGAATGTGTTTCTTAAAGTATAAGGGAATGTTGGTCAAATATATTTCTACTTTGTCTATGAAATTTCATGTTTTGTTTATTCTTAAAGTATAAGGGAATATAAGATGTATTTCTAACAAAATTAGCTGATTTCATCTGGTGATTAGGTTTTCAAATAACAAAACATAATTAATTTCAAAAGTCAATTAATACCAATAATGCATAGTTATACCAGTATTACCCAGAAATCAAGTTTTACAAATTTTACATAACAAAAGCATAAAAGTTCTACATGGGGGCATAGTCTTCTCCATATAACAACCATGGTAGTGTCCTTCCCCGCTTGGTTTTGTTCTGTGTCCTTCCCTTTCGGCGCCTTTCTCCAGTTGATGGAAATCTTTTTTCTTTCCGCCGACCTTTCTTTATGACGGGATCCGGAGGTATTATCTGCTTCTCCATGATGTAATCCGGGACAATCCACGCAGACATATCGGGCACTACATAGATCGACCTGGTATAAGCCAATGTCCACATCTCCGTCAAATAGTATTTCGAACACAACTCATGAAGTTCTATGCGGATATCACGCCTTCCATTTTTCTTGAAGCAGATGAAAGCGGATAGTGCGTGGAGGCAAGGATACTTATGAATATCATAGAACCTGCAAGTGCAAGTTTTGTTTGCCAAGCTCACCAAATATAGCTTTCCGTCTTTTGAAATTACCTCGTATTCAAGGTCATAACCGTTTACCTCCCTCACAAATAATTTCTCAGCATCAGGCCAAATGCTGTGCAAGAAGTTCTCAACCAAAGGAACCAGTTTGTTCGCACTCGTTCCTGACACAGACTCGTTCCTATGCTCGTTAAACCAATCAGAAAACTTTCGAACTATCGTATCAAGCATGGGTATTAAGGAGTACTTCCTGGCATCCATAAAAGTTTTGTTTAGAGATTCCACGGAGTTGCTAGTGTCGAGGTTGTATCTAGCGACCGGAGATAAACATCTAGCCCATTTTTCTGGCACGGTGGTTTCCTCCACATACTTCGCCGCTGAAGGAAATCTCTGCTTAAACGCCTCGTAAAGCATATTGAACTCAGCCACCGTGTGAGCCTTACCGCACTCTTGAAATTTTTCGGCGACAACGGCTCTGCTTGCGCTTGGAGCATTACCTTTAACGTTTTGAGACAAATGCCATAAGCAAAACCCATGATGAGCTTGTGGAAAGACGTTAGCTATGGCGTTGATGAGGCTTACATTTCTGTCACTCACAAATACCAACTCGGAAGAGTCATCTACAACGGTTTGCAGCTTCTCGAAAAACCAGGCCCAACTAGCATTATTCTCGCCGTCGAGTACACCGAATGCTATGGGATAAATGTGACGATTGGGATCCTGAGCTGCGGCGAAAACGAGTACACCACCAAATCCGGCCTTCAGAAAAGTTGCATCCACAATAATCACTTTCCTCATGAACTGAAGCCCATCAATGCAAGCTCCCAAAGCTATGAATAAGTACTTGAATTTTCCCACCTCATCCTGTTCCACAGCCGTTTTCGTACCCTGATTCAACTCCTCTAACACGTACAAATAACGATACAACATCCTGTAGTTATCTTCCGGGCTCCCACGCAAATCGCAAATTGCTTGATTTTTCCCTCTCAAAGCCGTGGAGTATGATACCTCTACACCAACTCTGCTCTTCACAAGTTCCATGATGACTCTAGGAGTTGGAGTCTCGAGTTTCCCGGGATATGCCTCACTCACAATAGATGCGACTAGATGTACTGTTCCTTTCCTCTTCACGCTGCCTTCTTCACTCTGACTAGCGCGGTTGCATGTGTGCATCTTCGTGTACGTTCTAATCGAGAAACCATCCGAGTTTGGGATCTTCGCTGCTCGTACACTCCATTTACAAATTCGTTGAGCACATTTGGCCACCCATCGCACGGTATCCGATTTTTTTATAACATACCCGAAAGAGTTAACAAATGCGCCTCTATGAACCAACTCTACTACGGCATTCTTACTAGGAAATTCTTGACAAATACTCAAATCCAAACCGTCATCCCATGGCTCTAAACTCTGATTACATTCAACAACAACTGGTTCCTCAACATAATAATCACGCATATCCGATGAATCCACACCGTTACCCTCACATTCATCATCATCATCATCATCATCGTCGTCATCCTCTTCTTCTTGATTTCCTTCTCCGTTGTCAACATACAACGTAATGGCATTGGGTCCTATTTCTCCGCTTCCATCATCATTGCGCTGCGAATCTACATAGTTCATACCATAAGAGCTTTTCCCCGCTCTCGACTGTTGCTCAGGCAGTTCCGATGTACTCAACAACTCCACATTCAAAACACTTCTACGGTTCTCATTATCAAAATGCGTTAGATACACCAACAGATCCTCATCATCACAAATAAACGACTTTTCCTCACATCTAGCCAACCTAGCAATGTAACTCAATTGCAATTTAACCTTACTTTCATCTAACCCAAGCTTCTTGTATAACCTAGCTTCTACCATGGACATTGTTATCTCCTCAACTGATGTCTTGAACACTAGACCATTAATGCGACCTTCGAATTTATAATGTATGTTGACGTTGCTGCTCATTTTATCCTGCCAAACCAATACCAAAAAACTCATTCAATACTGTTTTTTTGTTCACAGTTATACCCTAGTTGTTCCCAGTTATACACTATTTATTCCCAGTTATTTACTAGTTTTACTAGTTATACATCATCTCGCAGTATTACTAGTTTTACTAGTTGTACTATTATCCCCAACCCAGATCCAGTATTACTATCTCGCAGTATTACTAGTTGTACTTTTCAGACGATTTCTCCTCTCCTCAATCCGTTTTGAGATTTCAAAAATTTACAATTCACTACGATTCAACCATTGTAATGCATTTGTTAGCCAATATAGAGTCATATTCAACCCAGAAACATTCGTTAAACACCCTAATTTCCCCAAAATCCACAAATTTCCCTAAAACCCAAATTTCCCTAAAATCCCCAAAATTTACATCTATGATTCAATGCAACCAAACAAACCTCGATTTTGGACCTCAATGCAGCTCCGGCGGTGCAACGGCGGCGAAGGTGACGTCGCCGGAGGTGGAGGAGGTCGTCGACGGTGGTGGAGGAGTTGTCGCGGTTTTTTTTTTTTTTTTTAATTATTTAAACAAAAACCAGTTTAAGAGGAGAGAGATGATGGAGATGATGATCATTAAGGGTAGAAGAGTAATTTCAAAGGTAGGGGGGTTATAGAGATTATAAGGGGAGTTTAGAGATCAAACTTTTTTGAAAAAGGGTAAAGAAGAAGATGTCCCGTTTCTTGGAGTATGAGAGAGTAAAAATCAGCGATGCCCCGAATTATCGAAAAACAATCAGATTTGTCCCCGTTATAATTTTGTTTTTGTTTTTGTTTTTCTTTTAATTAAAAAATTGATCAAATACATAATTAGCCTTAAAAGTTTTCAGTATTTACTAATCCAACCAACCATATCCGACCCATATCCGATTAGAACGGATCCACCCAAAAAACATTAATCTCCGGTGTAACTTCCTCTTCTTCGTCTTCTTTTCATATTTTTTTTTTTTTTTTGGTAACAATTCTTCTTCTTTTTTTTTTTTGTTGTTTCCGTTTTCTTCTTGTTCTTCTTTGTTTCCGTTTTCTTCTTCTTCTTCGTTCCCACTTCGTTTTCCTCTTCATTCTTTTCTCGATTCTGGCCAAGAACTTTGGATGTTTGTTGGGTTTTGCAGTGAACGATTTGCAAAATTAGAACTGGGATATGCAGTGAACGATCACAATATTTAAAAGTTGTATTGGTTGAATTTTGGGAAAATCCGAAATTAGAACTGGGATTTGCAGTGAACGATTTGCAGACCTAGAACAATTGGGATAACTGGTACAACTAGAATAACTAGGATAACTGGTACAACTGAGATAACTGGTACAACTATGATAACTAGTACAACTAAGATATCTGAGACAATTGTTGAAGACAAACCGAGACTCGATCAATCATCTGAATGATGAACCAGATTCTCACAAATCTCTACCTTGGTTCAATATTCCTCCTGACTTTATCGTCGACTCTCATGAAATTCTGATCCCGGTACTCACAAATCTCTACCTTGGTTCAACAGAGAGTTTGTTGCTTGATGAGAACATATAGTATTTGAGAACGTTTTGGATAAGGTTTTTGCGAGGTATTGGACCAATCAAAAAATCTATATTCTTTTTTTTTTGGGGGAACTTAAAGCGTTCTTCATGAGCAAAACGGAATCCGGACAACATGGTAATTTGATAATGTTGCCTTAATAGTTCTCATGCATACATTATACAAAACATTTAGTTATTTGATAATTCCGTCATATTCACCGAAAAAATGGTTATTTAATTCCCCAAGTATTTGAAATTCGTACATTTATTCCTCAATTATCGTGTGCTCCTATTAAACCCCAAAATAGGGCTGGGCATAAAAACCGGAACTGAAATACCCGAACCGGAACCGATCCGAAATTTCCAAAATACCCATTGGATCCTACTCATTGATACCTGTGGGTATCGGGTAATACCAGAACCGAACAGAAAATATTTCGGGTACCCGAATTACCCGAAATATAATTATATATTCAAAAATATTAAATATATATCAGATTTTTGGGTATACTTTCGGTATTATGAATATATTTTCTTTAGTTTTGTTTTGGTTTTCGGGTATATTTTCGGGTTTTCGGATATAATTTTGGGTTTTCCGGCAAATTTTCTTGTTTTTAGGTATATTTTTGGATTTTCAGGTATATTTTAGACATTTCGGGTAAAAAATATCCAGAACCAAACCAGAAACGATTAAAATCTGAAAAGTTCGGATATTTTCCGGTTCCTAAACCTCTCACCCGAAATAGGATCAATGTTCCTAAGCTTAGCTTCGTTCACATGTTTTTAATTAAACCAAAACATACATGATCAATGAGGGTATATTTTTTATAAAAAAAAAACTAATTAGGGACCAATTAAGGTGCCAATTGTTATGGAGAAGTAATTGCATGCTTGGTCCTCATATATATATATATATATATATATATATAACAGCACGACGTAACCTGATCAGTGTTATTTACTATATATACGAATACGGTCGTTGAGCAAAGGGAATGTAATAATTATACTTATTTACGTGGTGCGTTGTTTATTTTGTTTCTAGGAACCGAGTTATGCAAAGGGAATGTAATATAGAAAAGCTTAGAGAGGGTTGTTCAAAAAAAAAAGAAAAAAAAAAAGAAAAGCTTAGAGAGGCCAATATAATATAAAAACCCCATTCCATAATAAGGAACACCAATAAAGATTAAAATATAATATAGAAACACATCGAAAGGAATCCAATATAAATCCAAAACCTCATTAAACCGAAGAATCAGTATGTGTAAATCAATAACGCCAAACCTCTTAAGGCCGTTAAAATCGACCCAAAATACAAATAATTCTGGGAAAAACAAGAAAAAATTAACACCCTGAAAACACAACCTAAACGTTCTAAAGATATCCTCAGACTCGGTCGCGAACCCCACCAACATCCTATCTTGCACGTTTCCGTGAGATTCTGCGGAAGAAGCAATAAATAGTAACCAATACGATAAAATATGGTAAAGCAACTATTTCAAAAACAGACATAAACTTAATATTAATAGAGTATCGTACATGGTTCTGAAATCATCTACTTATGCGATTGAGGGATTCAACACAACCCGAGTTGGATGGATTGCACGTACTGTGATTTTTCCTGATATTAAAACACAGCCCAAAGACAAATATTAACAATACACGAAGAAAAAGCGTACCAAAGTCATAGTTAGAGTAGAACATGACTAACGAATACCTCCGTATAATTCAATTAAACCCCATCGAATAACGCAAACAACATCACCACCAGTACTATCCAGCCAATCACAATAAAACCTAAAAGCCATCTCACTGGTCAGCTCACAACTTAGAAGCGCTCACAACTTAGAAGCACACCTCTGAAAACCCACACACACAAAAAAACAGTTTGGAACAATTTATATGTATCAACACAACATCTCCGATAATATTAAGACAACACAAAACAACACGCACAAGTACCTTGTGTTTCTTAAATCAAACCTAATTGTTTGGTATAAACTATCACCTCCATGATTGATAGTCTTATCAAACGCAAACCCTTCCCAATGAACGAATTTGCCAACGTTAGCAACTTGACCAATTAAATCTTCATAAACATAGACATTGTTAATCACTCGAAACTGTACAAAGGAACTAACTGAAGTTTTAATAATAATCAATAATTATCAAACTAACCTACTAAAATCACGGCCATGTGAACCACCTTTTTCAGATCTCCACGAAAAAATCAAGTCCATGTGAACCACCTGTTTCAGATCTTATAAAGCCAAAATACTTAAACGCAGCCTCGTAAACTTTCTGCAATGATGATCAAAACAACGGAGTTAGATTACTAACGATAATCTAAAGACACAAACCATAAAACCAATGCGAGAATATGAACACAAAACAATTTAAAAATATGATGCTAGGTAAAAACTAAAACCTAACTATGCCAAGAATGTTAAACGTATATAAGTTGCAAAAATATGAATGATCTATAAAGGCATTTAGATTGATATATATAGTAGTCATACGACCTAGGGTTTTAGGTTTTTTATTTTTTTTTAAGTAAAACGGTGGCCGCATGTCAATTGGGCTATAGCCCCAAATAAGTTTTTCGCGTTTAAACCCAATAATAAACTACACGACCCATTATTAGTAAATTAAATCGGTTTACAAAATTCGCATGGTTTTTTGGTATGACATTAGCCGTTTTTTGAATGTAAACCATGTTTAACTTAATTTGAACCATCAATTACAGTATTAACGAATTTTTGGCAGAGGGACAGCAGAATAATTAACCACTCTGAAGATAAATGAGAGAGCTTTAAGTCAAAAAATCACTTCTCATTTAATATATATGATTTAAAATTAGTGTTTCTTAACTTAAGATTTTTTTCGATTTTTTGGAATTTTTAGGGTTTTTTGTTTTTTTATAAAAAATGTAATGTAATTTTTAATTTATTTATTAATATTTTATTATTAAATATAAATATTGTTTCAAACCGTGTATAGATCCGTATACCTCCGTTAACGAAGGGTTGTAAAATGAGCACACGGTTCACCGTTGGAGATTTAAAATAGACAAAAAAATAGTTTGAATATTTTACTGATATAAAAATAGTTCGGGTATTAAAAAACTTATCGAAATTAAATTGGATATTTGTATGGAATTTTCTCTTACAAATTAGGTTTTAAAAAAGTCAACATTAAATAATAAACTAACGTCGTTACGTTAAATTCTTGCCTCATAATTCACCGGAAACTCGACGATTCTTCTCCACGAAGATAGTCCTGGGTTCGACGTCATCAGGAATTGTTTTCTCTGCGGATTGATCCATTGTCGCTTAATCTTCAAACTGAGAATTTCCCAGATTATCCTCCCGAAGAGCCCAATTGTAAGTCTGATTCAACTTTAATCCCCATCAGACTTCAATCCCGAAAGAAATCGATCTTGTTTTTTTTTCGTCACGAGAGGACTCTACCATCGGTGGTTGATGTTTCCGGTCAAAATCTGGAGCTTTCCGGTCAAAGTCGTGGGAAAAGCTTAAGGGTTTGAAGGAGCTCGAGCTTACTAAAGTCCCAAAACGATCTTCTGCTTTGACCCTCTTGAGCGAGATTTCTGGTCTCAAGTGCTTGATAAGGCTCTCTGTTTGTCACTTCTCCATCAAGTAAAAGCTTTGCCTTTTCTCTTTGTTGAAGCGATTTCTGTACTGGGAGCGACAGGTTGTTTTGTTGGCACATCAATGAGATCTAATTTCTCGGGTTCTTCAGGCACGAGCTCTGGTGTAGGTACTTCAGGCATATCTTAGTCCAGCAATTTTACTTCAAAGAAATATCAATAGGGACAGAATGTTCGTAGTCCAGCAATTTTATCATCCGAGAAACGAGCGAAACTATGATGTAACATACCTGATTTTCTAGGTTTTCTAATTCTGCTAAGATCTCTTCCTCGTCTTTTGCTGATAATTTCTCCCCAATATGGCACTCAACTCCTAAAATCCAAGCATTTTAACAGTTAAATAAAGCAAAAGAATACTCAAGACCATGAATGAAACAAAGGGAAATTGGCTTTTTCCTACCTGTACTACGAAAACATGTTAATTTCATACCCGAATTTGTAACCGGTGCTAAAACATACGTCAACTTCAGAAAATTGGCTTTTTCCCCATATCCACCTGTATTTTATTCTATGCCTCTTATCATTCTACATTTATAAGAACTCCTTGGAAAGGAAAACAACTATTTAAAACTTAATTAATACCTGAAGACTGAAGAGCCTCATTGCATGTTGATGCATCAGAAAATTGGTCAACAACATGAAAAACAAAAACAAAAAATTCTGACTTTTCATTCACATCCGTCAAACCCTGAAACGACTTCATGAAAGGATAGCTGACCAAGAGAAAAAATTCAATTAAAAGATTTGTAATCAAGGTTATTTTGCAACAAAGATGTTCAATAGGAAAAACTAGTTTTACCTCGGAAATATATTGTGTGGGAGTGTGACGACTGAAACATCTAACCAGAGGCTATGGATTAGTCAAGAAATACCAGACATCAATAAGAGAACAAGAGCACATATATATATATATATATATACAATAAAACCTCTAAAGTGTGTGTAGTCATACAACAATATTCAGGCATGGAGAAGACCAAACAGCAGAAGAGAGTTATTGGATTCACTGATGTAATATAGATAGAAGACGCATATTAACAATTAAACAAGGACGATGCGAGTTCAGAGAGTGACAGAAATTGAATGCAAAACCTTGTAGTGATGTAAGAAAGGTTCAACGGTCATGACAGGATGAGACCACTCAATGTTGCCCCAAATCTCGGCTCCTTGGCGCCTCTCCAAGGAAATCTCTGCACACCAAATCTTAAGATGATCCCCCTCGATGACATCCCAGAAGAGCACAAGGTTAGGACCAGATTTGCTGAGTCTGGCTCCAGGATGTACATCTATCATCTTGTGGTCGACACCAAGCCCGATCATATGGGACTCCCACAGACCCTCAATCCTCCCATCATAGTGGACCAGTCTGGAGCTAGAGAGACTCTCCTTGAGAGACCCCAAACCCTGTACCTTCCTCCAATACATCCCCTCTGGTTCAGAGCACTCCAACTGAACTTGCTCACACCAACACAAGTTCCCATACCGATCACAAGAGTAGATAATTTTATCAATCACACACCAATCCCTTTTGTATCCTCGCAGTTCAAAATGACTCCCTCTTCCCCATTTACTTTCACTCGGCGAGTAGTAAAAGGTTCTTTCCATATGATCCACTGCATAAATCTTTTCCTCCTTCACGACCACACTGTCGTGGATTGGCTGACAGCGTGTATTGCGATCCGGCATTGCTGGCGGCAAAGCATCCCAAGTTTGGGTCTTCGGGTCATATACCTCTGCCCAATTTGAGGAATCCGGGTCATAGCAGCCTCCGAACACGTAAATCTTCCCGCCTACGACTCCAGCAGCCGCGGAAACCCGGCCCACTCCCATGGATGGGACTCGGCGCCACGTGTGAGTGCTACAATCCAAAAGCAAGACATCCGAAGTGGGCTTCCCCTTTCTCAATCCACCAATTACATAGATCCCCCAATCCAGTGCCACCACGGAGGATCCTTCCGAAGCCTGAGACGGGAATGACGGGAATGACGGGATCGGGCTCAGAAGCCGATTCGCACGGCGGAGGATGAACCAGCGTGGGGTTGGTTCAGGAGGGCAAAGTAAGCATACATAGAAGCAATTCTCGGTGTAACCAAGTTGCGATCGCATCTTGTAGAGCTCTGGTGAAGCCACTAGAGAGCGATAGCTCCTCGAGACGAGAGATAAGGCCGCCTGGTCCGATCTCGACACGCGAGACATGCAGCTTAGAACCATCTCATCTGGCAGCAACGATAACGAAGACGGAGGCGGACAAGTCTTCCTCCTTTTATGCGGTGACTCTTCGGCGGCTGAATTCGACATCGAACTCAAAGCTTGTCTTTTTCTCTTCCGGTCGTTCCTCCAAGTTTCTGAGAGACACCAAGAGCAATCTTTATATATATATATAAGGTATTTTGTTCTTCTTCAAATAGATAAAGGTTTTTACTTAAAAGGAAATATCTCGAAAAAATAAAAGGAAATCAAATAATAAGTATATATGTTGAAAAGAAAAGAAAAAATAGGGAATTTAAATTGATTAAGCAAATTGAAATATATATATATATATACTAGATTATACGGATTTGTAATTTAATATTTTATAACCCATAAAAAAAAATTAAAAACAGAATAATGGAAAACAAAATTAGATCACCGTGAAAATATATAATACATAAATTTAGAAATGAAGTTTTGGATGAAATAAATATAGGAGAATTACAATCCTTAAAAAAAAGAAATAAAAGTCAAAGTTTATAAAAAAAAAAAAAAACCATATTTCAGTTTATAATAAGGAAATTAAACCATAGTTTACAATCCAAACAAGCTAAAATTTTTTTAAAAAAAAACAATTAGTATTTCTATTTAGATTAAGAAAATTAAAAAATGGAATACAATCCTAAAAAAAAAAAAATTTATTCTTTACCTCGATATAACCAAAGTGATAACTTCTCAATTTCACAAGTTGCATGTAATCTTTTGTCTAATAGAAGATATCATTACGTAATGAGAAAGTTCATATTACATAATAAAAAAAGCTTGATCGCGACACATGTCAAGTCAATTGATTAAATTCTAAAATGTGTAAAAGAAATTTCTAAAAAAAATTATAATTAGTGTTTGACACATAATATTAACAATAAAAGGATAAAGGGGTTACCAAAAATGACCAACAATTTGATTCTAAATGCAAAAATAGATTCATTATTCAATTTAAAGCAAAAGTAACTCAAATGGATTGAAAAATTATAATTACATCCCTTATGACCAAACAAAAAATAAAATTCTCAATTACGATTAGAACCTTGTGAAGTCTACTAAAGAAGTAGAGAAGTGTATTATATATACTTCATAAAAAAGTCTGCTATGTAATTAAATATTATATTTATTTTCTTAAAAATAAAAAATAATTGGATTAAAAATTTGTTTGCATAAAATAAATATAAAAAATTGTGATGTATAAAAATTTAAATTTCATACAACTGAATCAAACGAAACCAACAAAGATAAATTAGGTTATAGTCTCATAAATTTATAATCAATTCATAATCTTAAAAAAATAAAATTATCCTAAAAGCCAAAGTTGATTAAAAAAAATTAAAATTAATAATGGAAAATTTTAAAACCGATTAGTAAAAAAAACTTACAAATTTGAAAAATTTAATAACCGATTCATAATCTTAAAAGGTAAAGTAACTAAATAAATATTAAATTTATCATAAAAGGCAAAATTAATATAAAAAATATAAAAACAAATCTTAAAAATTCGAAGTTTATTATAGTTCTCCAAATGGAGGGAAATCCAAAATCTAAAAAATTTCGAATTTAACAGAGTTATACTTCCTAGTTGTATAGTTGTTCTCCCTTCCAAACAATTGTACTTTGGAGGTATTTCACTTATATTAGTATTACCGTGAATCAAACTTTAATTTGTTGGTTGTACCAATAACATTTGGTACCCTAAATACATTTTCAAAGTCTTTATGAAATAAATTTTGTTATATCACATTCCTTGACGATATCGCATCATAACGTGTGTAAACGTGGGTAACAGTCACAAAGTCTTCTTAAAAGTATAAGGAATTGTATGTGAAAAGTATATGTATGGTAAACATGAATTTGAACTTTTGCCACCTTCAGCGTTGAAATATGTATTAAATTTGAAACATGAGTTTAATTTTATAATTTGAAACTTGAAATTAACACCATACCATATAACTTATTAGACCTTAGTTGTTCTAGTTATTCTAGGTTGTATCACTTTACGTATGATAAACATAAAGTTGATTCATTCTTAACAATACAAAGATCAATTCATTATGCCCAAGCCGGAAAATAGTCTCGCAGCAGAACGCCTAACCTTGGATAGCCCAGAAGCAACGATCACACATTTTTGATCCCGGAAATTCGATCTGGACACCGCAATTGCATTTGTCTAAGCATGACATATCCAACCGATTCCATCGACCTTTGAAAGACTCTGAAAGGCACTCTATCCACTCCCTACCGCCTTCCTTCTCCATTGACAACCGCGTCGCTACACAAAATTCCCGGGTTATAACAGAATTTGGACCGTTATCAACCCCATCAATCCACAAAACTTTCCGAATAACACCATAACAATACTCATTTATATTGAAACCAGCATCCGCAGACCATTTAATATCATCGATTCCCGCTTGAGAGTTCTCCCCAAACATGAATTCCGACATCCCTCTTAGCAGGATCGCTGAAGGATTGCCATGTACATAACATGTTTGTTTGAGAGCAAGCCATTGGGGACTGACGATAGCCCTAGGCTCATACATGAACATTAAGTTGATCGACATATATCATGTAATTGATAAAGTTATCGGTTTTAGATCCAGTTTGATTTGGAGGGATTTTAAAAATAAATCTTACTTGTAGAAATAGAGAGTTTCGAGTGGATTCTTCAAATGTTTGCAAGTAATCTTGGAATCGCACATATTTCGAACTGAATCGCTACATGCCGTGACGAGAATCGCTACATGCTGTGACGAGAATCCTGATCTGGATTTCTGATGGTAAAGCTAGGAGACGGAAATGACGATTTGCGAACCCATCACCCATATTTGAGTTTTTTACTAACTGGGAATGGATTGGTTATGTGATTGCAAATATATATAGTCGTGATTTTTTGGAAAGTTGTGCTTGTAGTTGTAACTTCACTTGTTTATAATATTACTTAGTTGTACCTATATTACTTTTTTGGAAAGAGTATATGATCAATTGAAATTAGTTGTCCTTAGTTTGTCAAGTTGTATTAGATTGCAAACAGATGTGCTTATTTATTCCAGTGATACTCAAGAGTACAACACAATAGAAAAACAATACAAATTACACCGTAGCGTTTGAATTGCTACTACAACAACCAACTCGCTTATTTCTGCGACGATGTTCGTCGATTTAAACTTTTTTCTTGCTTTCTTTCCTTTCACATCTTCAACTAGTTCTTTTAATGTCTCCTCGTCACCATAATTCAGACCAAATGAAGGGAGAAAGTCTAATTCCTGCCTGAACATAGACTAATGGTACCGATTAGTGCCCGAACAATTGATATGTGCTAAATTATACCCATACTTTTAAATTTGAATATCCATACACATACTTTCTTTTTTGGCCGAAACATGCATTGACCCGAATCCCGTCAATCAATCCCGTTAAATTGTTAACGGAGATGAATCAGCTACCATGGTGGAATCCATGTTGGAACGGTAGAACAATACGACGTCATTTTAAGTGAAAAAAAAAAATTAGTCAGCCCATGGAATCGAACCATGGGCACACTTCCCATCTCCTGAACTACGAAAACCGCTAGACCAGATGCATTTATTGAGATAAGTAACACTAACAAATCTTAAGTAGAATTGAAAACATTTTAGAAAAAAAAATTGGGCTCTCCTTCGATGGTCTCTCTCTCTAGAAAAAAACAGTGGCAGCTGACTCATATCCGTTAACGATTTAACGAGGTTGACTGACGGGATTCGGGTCAATGCATGTTTCGGCAAAAAAAAGAAAGTATGAGTATGATTTAGCACAGATCAATTGTTCGGGCACTAATCGGTACCATTGGTCTATGTTCAGGCAAGAATTAGCCTTTTTCCCCACCAAATGAACTATATACAGATCCCTCTATATCTTCTATGGCATCTACATGCAAAACAATTCACATAGCTCTTTATCCACAACCGTTAAACGTTTTCATCATCAACAATATATACATGAAGACTATCATTCACTAGCACCAGAAGGTAACTCAATTTCAGCTTCTTCATAGATAGATCTACCCCAATCTTCCTGCATATCATATGCACTAACATCGAATACGTTATCTCATCCATAGATGATTCCCTAAACAATATCACGTACATGCAATGGTGTTTAGAGTTCCATCGGAAATCATCACCGGTATTATATCCTCCAATAAAGAAAGTTATGTTGCTCATTGTCTCCTGAAAAAACAATTAAAAAAACTACATTACAACCTACTGCCTTGTATCAGTAATACTAGTTGTTCCAGTTTAACTTCTTCTCTCATCAATCCTAGTTATTCTACTTCTCTCAATAATACTCAGTTGTTCCAGTTATTCAACTTCTCTCAGTAATACCCATTTGTCATTTATTATAAAGATATGAGCAACTTCGGTGAATTCAGAGGTTCGGACCAGACCAGTCCCACGATTCGATACGATTCAAACACTATAATTCTTGAATTACCAAGGCTATGTCATAATCCCCTAATCGACCCCCCATGGCCACTAATTACAAACACCAACACCTCCTGCTCGTCCCCCCTAAATTGCAAATACAAAAACGAAATTCGTTTCTAGGGCAAAATCGAATAACAGACTCGATAGATTTAAGCTAAAAATATTAAAATTAGAATATACAATAAATAACTTTAGATACGATTATTGGACTTTTTGTGTAATTGACATATTACCAAATTGTGGTTGATATAGATGTGAGAAATCATAATTGTTTCCTTCTAGGATTAGTAATTAATTGTTTCCTTAATTTTAATGGAAAAACTAAAGATTTTTTTTTAATATTAATTTTGCCTTTAATGATAAATTTAATATTTATTTAGTAACTTTACTTTTTAAGATTATGAATTGGTTATTAAATTTTCCGAATTTTTTAAGTTTTTTTATTAATCGGTTTTAAATTTTCCATTATTAATTTTATTTTTTTAATCAATTTTGGCTTTTAAGATAAATTTATTTATTTTATTTTTATTTTTTGTTTAGTAATTTTATTTTGGAAAAACGATCTATTTCTCCCTTAGGAGTTTCATATAATAACAAATCCCCCTAGAGTTTGAGCCTAATTCTATTTCTCCATCATTTGAAAGTTCGAATTCTATTTCCCCGTCTATTTACCCACCAAGTGAAAGTTCCAAACCTATTAATACATAGACCGCAATTAAATTCGGTTTACTTATACGAATCCAGTTTTAATCAAATAAATACCAAACAAAACCAAATTTAAACCCAATTACACCTAATATAACTAAATAAGCCGATTACAAACCCGGTTAAACAAAATAATCACTACCCACCCGAAACAAAATAAATGGATTATATCATTCAAAACATCTTGACAAAACACAAAAGGTCAAACAATAATCAACCAGATTATAAACACAAAAGGTCAAAAACAATAAGTTTTCTGGATCCTGCCTTGAGAAAAGCGAATATAAACGTCTTCATAGACGAGGACGAGCTTTTGGGCGCAGATTTGAGCAACCTTTTGAAGAGGATAGAAGAGTCTGAGATCGCACTTGTGATCTTCTCCAAGGATTATACAAGTTCGGATTGGTGCTTGGATGAGCTGGCCAAGATCAAGGAACGCAAGGATCAAGACCGTCTCACAGTGATTCCAATATTTTACAAACTTAAACCTTCCTTCGTGAAACATCTTAAAGGAGAATATGGCGATAATTTCAGGGATCTGAAACGCAATCATCGACACCAGCCAGAAAGAACTCAGAAATGGGAGGAAGCTTTAGTGTCTATTCCCGAATCAATAGGCATGCCCTTAGCAGACCAAAGGTTTTTTTTTCGTTTCTTTTTGCCAAGTAGATACATCTAACTAAAGTATCTCTAAAGATATATCTAGAATCTGATAATCGTTTTCTTGTTGATATCTCTCACGATTCATCTGCATCGTGAAGGCCGTGCTTGTTCATGAGCTGCTCCAAAGACTTATCAAACTCTCTCTCCAGATCAAGCATCTCCTCAAAATGCCTCTTCTTCATCTCTGCCATCTTCTTCTCTTGCTCTTCTATGAGCTTCTCCCTCTCCTCCACAAACTCCTTCATCTCTTTCTCTTGAATCTCTATGAAGCTAGATATCTCCTCAGCTCTGCAGAAGAATCAAACCACAAGAATTTAGTTACTCTTGTGTCTGACAACAACCAAACAAAAAAAATAACAGGATTATGTAAGTATGTATAATACCTCTTTCGTACTTCATCTTTGCTAGAGGGATTAGTGTTCTTTTGCTGCTGCTCAACAACCTTAGCACGTTCCTGCTGCTGCAACATCTCGAAATTCTCCTCCTTTGCATCTCTATTCTCATGTATCTGTTTGATTGATTCTTTGAAAAACCTGTCTTGTGAATCCATCTTCAAACCACCGGTTTGTAGGTAATTCAAAAAAGTGTATCAGTAGGTAATTCAAAACATCAAGTTTGTGTGTTTTCAAGAGAAAAACATACCTCCTCTCTGTTCTGCTCATGCTGCATCTTTGTTCTCTGTCTCACGATACGATTATCCTCTGCTGTTTTACGCAGCTTCTCACTCAAAATTCCCAGCGACTCCTCAAGCACCTTGGCGTGCTTGTTCTGTTTCGTGACCTTGTTCTTAAACCAGTTTTTATGGCGTTGTTTTCATTGTTTCAGGTCCAAACTTTCTCCAAAATAGATTCAAGTGGAGACCGAGCATATTAGTTGCATCAAGCGCAGAGATAAGTCTTCTCTTCTCTCTATTTTGTATTTTGTATTCTGTATTCATTCATCAAACTTCTCTCTATTAGTCGTATTGATCAAAGAAACTGGACTGATTTGCTTAGCTGTAAAACCAATGTTAAAAAAATCGCTAGGCGCTAGTCGGGCGGCCGAGAACCGCCTAGCGCCTAATCAATAAATCGGAGATTAATCAGTGATTAATTTTAGGGTTTTTAATGTATTTTTAACATGTTAATCCATTATAATTTATAATTTAGATATAATATTGTGTTCAAGATTGGATAAGACACATGAAAATAAATATTAAGTCTAATATATTACGATTTTCACTAAAAAATATAAACATAAGTTGGACTCATCAAATTTTAGAATTAACTAAATTTTTAATTTAAAAAAAAAGAAAAACAAATTGGGCTAGGCGGCCGCCTAGACGGAAATTAATCGGTCTAGGCGGGGATCAATCAACCTATACGAAAATTAATCGGACAACTGATTTATTGACCCGATTAGTCATAAATCGCAACCGAGTCTTACCGCCTAGCGCCTAAACAGCTGCCTTTTAGAACAGATGGTGTATATATGCATTAATTGCTTATAGAAGGAGTGTAGGAGAAGGTTTTTTAAAATATTTTGACTTCTGAAATTTTATAATAATAATTATCACCTAAATGTAATAAGCCTTTTGCATTTAATTGGAATGAAGAAAGAGTAAACTTGAAATGTAGTTCTAAAATTAATAGTATGAAAGTCAACTGGTTAATCTACAGAAGAGGTCTTAGCTAGGAATATTAAAAAAAAACCAAGAAAATAATCACAAATGAGACAACATAAGCACTTTCTCGAGCGTAAACGGAAGTAAAAACTCGACGGAGAAAGAATGTTGGCTTATCGACAAAATGATTACAGAGAGAATATTCCCAGTATCACCGGTCAAAAGGGTACAATGGTACTTCTCCGGTGAGATCTACAAACCTTGTTTTTAAGTGACGGAGGATTTGCAAACCGGGCAAGCTTTACTCCGTCCTAGCCATGGATCAATGCACTGCACAATACATAAATACACCACAGATCTTTATATCGCATAAACAAAGGTTGGTTTTCGAATTTCTAATCTAAGAAAGGGTTTTTTATTTGAATCTGTGAAGATCCTTACATCTTTGTGGAATTTGTGAAAACAAGGAAGATGACGGATAGTGTCCCCAATCGTCGGTGTTTCCAGACAAATCACACAAGTTTCTTGAAAATTATCGGTCTGCAAATTACACATAAAATACCAAAGCTTAAATAATAACAAAACTTCGATATGAAAAAAACAATTTGGATTTCACAAGTGAACCTTGACTTACTTGAACTGTGGACTCTGGCAAGTTGTTAATGCGATTAGTAGAAGCACCGCCATGTCGATGGTTGTTTTCATCAAGAGCTAGCAGCAATTCTTCTTCAGTTGAGTCCTGCAAATTTTCAGATCAAAGTTTGAACTTTTAGCTCCTAAACTCTCAGGTTCTTCTTCTTCTTCTTCTTCTTCTTCGTTTTACCTCAGGATCTAGTTCTTGCACTTCGAATTCGTATTCTCCTTCCTGCAAATCGTTCAGCACAAATCTTCAAACGTAGACAATAAATTCAACTAAGTCTGTTCTTGAGTCCCAAAGTTCGTACCTTTATACACAAATTCCTTTCTCAAAAAAACAAATCTAGTCTATGAGATCCAAAATCTACTATCGATTTAAACCAAGATTTTAAGAGAAAACCGAACCTAATCTAAAGAAACAGAAGAAAACTCCTTACATCTTCTTCGAATGGGTCAACATCGTATGGTTCCCGATCGGACTCTTCTTCTCCGGCCTGGTTCAAGTTATCACCGCCGCCAAGATTCTGAAGCAAAACCAAAACAACAAAATTATCAATCATTGAATCTCGATATCGAAACAAAGAATGAGAGAAAAGTTTCATACCTCTTCGTCCCTGAGCCGATTAATCAAATCTCTCCTCAAGTCCCTCAAGTCATCGCCGAGAAGACGACTTTGAGAATCACTTATAAGTTCGTCCACCTTATTAATTGCTGATCGAAGATAGTTTGCTTTCGCCATTGTGAGGATTATCGCTGTAGCCGATACTTCTCTCTTCAGGTTCGGAAACTGGAAATTCACTATGAGCTCTTGGTGTTTCTTGGAGTATGAGAGAGAGATAGAGAGAAAGAGATTCCTCTTCGGTGTAAATGTAATGACTCACTTTATTTTTTTGTCAATTATTATTAGGGTATTATATTTAAGGGTTTTTTGTTATTTGCTCTACCATTATTTAAAATAAAAATTAATGATTTACCCTGTTAAAATCTAATTTGTTCATTAATGATTTATCTGTTTTGAACAAAAAAGAAAGAAAGAATGATTTATCTGTATATGTTATACTTATATGTACAAACTACAAAGTGTTTAGCTACGATATTGGTTGTTTTAGTAAATACAAATAAAAAATGTTAATAGAATCTATTTTATCATTATTTTTTTTTTCCAGAAAGATCGGAGACCAGAAAAAAATAAGTTAGTAAAATCATATAAAATATAACCGTGTAAGATAAAATTATGAACATGGAATTTAATCAATAATAAACTAATTTAAATATTAAATTCTATATGTCAAATGGAGAATCAAATGTTCCACATAAAATGAAGGATTAAAACTAGCAAAGATATGCAAAAATATACAAAAGAAGACAAGTCCAAGATCCTTATCAAGATTGATTTATTGCAGCTATTTCCAAATCCTAACTTATATCTCTATCGTCCTCTTTACGATTTTGTACAAAAAGATTCAAAAAGAAAAGCAGAGAAGAAGGCTAGAAGTTGGGGCTTTTTATCTTTCTAAAACTGCAATCTGCATGGATTACTTAGAAAGATAGGTTTTGCAACTCCAATTCTTCGTCTTCACAAGATGAAACGAAACTTGGAAACGTCCCCTTTATGTCCCTACATTTACCAAGAATCTTATCATCAATCAAACCGGTCGGGTTGGCTCAAGTTGGTTACGTATTAGATTAGACTCTAGCCATTATACAGAGTTTGCGTACATATGATTAAGAATGGGTTTTCGTTTGCAACCACTTTATTATTTCTATTACGTATAGCTATACCGAAAAATAAATGCTTTGAAGTACTCAATATAAACTCACTTTAGATACGGCAAAGTCATGTTCTTGATGAGCGACGGATTCTTGGACACAAAATCTTTCCATTCATCTAGATCAATTTTCCCGTCGTTCTTGCGATCTGCTTCGATGAACGCCTGCATATATATATACCACCATCTCCTTTTAAATTATTTATCATTAAGATTAGAATCTTCAGTATCGAGTTAATATATAGGTCTTATAGATAGAAAATAAACAAGTATGCAACGGTGTGAAGTGATGGAGTACCTTATCCACCATGACTTCGATCATATCTTCGGAAAGTACAAGTTCGGATTCGTGAAGAAGCGCGATTACCATCTCTTTCAACTATATGTAAGAACAGCACACAAAGTGATAAAAAATTGTAAATTAAAATTTTGCGGGTTCCAGGAAAACAACCGTAAATGGACTCACTTCTTCTCGCTCGATGAATCCAGTTTGTCGTAAATCGTACAATTTGAAAGCAACTGTGCAAATTCATGATAAAAACTCATTGTTAGTTAACTTAAAAAGAAAAAGAATAATAAGTACTTAACATAGGATGAATGTGAAGCAATTTGGGGGTTAGAAGAAGCGACATTTGATTTTTTCATGGACAGGTGCATTTGGATGGAAGACGCCTAAAGACCGGACAAATTCCCCAAACTCGATCACTCCATTTCGCTTCACATCAAATACATCAAATATCTGCGGATAACATATTGTAAAACAAAACATTATGTAAAGATACATATGTTTTTTTGTGTGTAAAATGTAACTTGTTGTAGCCTGTAGGTAGTTAATATACTTACCCGATCAGCGAAAAGGTTCTTCCGGTTCCTATTTCTGAATAAAGCCAGCTGGAATTCTTCCTACAACATCACACTTTAAACTGTAAGCCATATATGAATATAAAAGATCTCAAAAAGCAAAGCAGGGGACTCTGTTTTCGATAATGTTAAGAGTAAATCGGATGAAAAGAAAGAATGAAAGAAGAAACCTTATGAATAAGACCGTCGTCGATAATTGAGCTGCTTAGCTTCATGAACAGTTCATACAAAGCCTCCACTTCTGCTACCGTAACTATTGTCCCTCCCAATATCAAAAGTAGAATAAAATTATATTTTTGTCCAAAGTCTAGAACATGTATTTTGTAATGTTTAAGAGTATGGTATTAATAAGATTAAAAACGTGAAACTGACACGGTGTAGCAGAGGCAAGAAGGTCAGGATCCTCATATCCCGGCGGTCGTATTGCATTCTTCCTCTTCGACAGAGAGCAGCCCATACAAACGCACCTTCTCTCAACTGTTATTAGTCTTTGCTTTCACTCTACAACCAAAAACATAAAAATCTTGGTTTAGAAATATTTCGTTTCTTCCTAATAATATGGTGAATTAATAATATCCCTCGGTCGTTAGTTTGACAAAAAAAAAGTCCAAGAACAAACCAATTATAATCGAGCGCAATCGATAATATTCAATAGAAGTCGACGGCTATAATATAAACGATCTCTTATTTCATTGGTTTATAAATAATAAATGCATAAGATGTAGTTGGCCAAGTTACCCATTGAATTAAAGATAGTTGTAGCTTTCTCGACAGCTATATTAAGCTCTCCCCAAACATCAATTCACGTTTAGTATACTAATCGAATAGCCAAAACTAGAACAAAACGACCTTTTTCATATTTAATCTATAATTTAGTAACTATTCCAATAAACAAAATGAAACCAACACAAAAACAAAAACTTTATATTCACATAGACACGACAATGACGTATGAACAGACGTATAGATAAGAGTTAACTTGTTTTTTTTCTCCTAGTTATCTTATTCGTAATAACAGAGAGAACTTATCAAAGTCTCCTATGATATATATGCATATATAGATAATAAATTAACAACTAAGTGCAACACAATCACAAGAACACTTTTAAGCGACCAAAAGCATTTAGAGATCTCTAGAAGTAGTATACTAATTTAATACAGCCTTGTAGTTAAATATAGGAAAATCATATGGAGCGGGATTTAATTAAAATTGCATGATTAATTTTTTTTTTCCGTCTTCTTTCTCGAACCGAGGCATCCTAAACCAAAACCAAAACAAAAAAAAAAATTGTTCAAAAAAGAAGAAAAAAACTAAAACCAAATTTAATCCATGGAATATCCGGATGGGCCATTTGAAAATTTGTGGGTAAAGAAAGACTAAAGAGACTAGAATGGATCTTTCACGAATAGGATAGAAAAAGTTCTTGACCCACAAAAAAAAAGGATATAGAAAGTTCAAATCTGACCATGGCCCCATTTATGCAATAATACAAAGTGATGCTTTGTAAAATCACGAGAATGAGACAACTTCTTGTTACTTTCTTCTATAATTGTAGGAAATTATATGCCTTACTAAAGAAATTAAACGAAAGGGGTTTAATTACACTACTGTCTATAGTATTCAGTCAAGATACAATGTCAGATAGGGAATATTGAGGACCCTATACAAATACGTAATCATACTCAATATATGTGCGTGTATGTATAAACTAAGTTACACATATCTAAATCTAGATGCAGCGTTTTCATCTCGTTATTTACTTTTCTCAATCTCTTCGTATACAAAATGTCCAATATTTTGTTGCTTATTCAAACCGGCCATGCAGCAACGAAAGATGACGTTTGTTTATTAATTAAATTCTCCACAAGTATTTTAAAAAAGTGAATTTAATACAACTTGCAGTTGTTAGTTGTTGACTTTAATTTTATTTGTTATATATATATATATATATATATTTCTTGCACGGAATTCACTTATACAATACGAAGGTACGGCGGGTCTTTGATTAAAATTGATTTCTTAGCGAAGAACTTATTAAACATCCCCCAGTTCGATATCCTGGTTAAAAGCTCAATACCAAATCGAACCAAGCTAGACCGCACAGTCTCTCCCCCTAAAATAATTGAACCAAATCGAATTTGATCCAGCTCGTTACCATCTTCTAATCTAAAACAATTTAATTTCGACAGAACGGAACTGAAACCAAATCAAAACCATATTCCACTGGATTATAAAATGGAAACTAGACACTCAATTAGATGGAAAAAATAATAATAATAAACCGGTTCAGTTCAGCCTATCTCGCTATAGAACTCAATATAGCCGGATTGAAGAATGGTTTGGTTTGTGTTCTTTTCTTTTCTTTTTTTTTTAATTTAAACCGAACTACACTAAATCTTATAGCTAGATTCCGTGAGAACCGGACCTATTTTTACATTTTTACATTTTGTTTTTACATTTTTAGTGAAGAAAAAACCCAAAAGACAATAAACTCTTCTTCATTTTTGGGAAAAAAAAAAATCGTGATTGGATCCCTTAAATGTGATTATGTGAACGAAAAATTGGATGGGACAAAAAAAGCCATTGGAGAGAGAAGAAAGATTTTCTCAGCAACTTCCGTTTGAAAAATTATGTTGAAATTTATTTTCTCCGGGGAAAAAAAAAACAAATACAGGCAAGACAGTTGCATTTTGTCAGGGTCAATCAAAGAAAAAAAACAAAAAGGTCGAAGAAAAAACAAAACTAACCGAGAATGTGTGAATCTCTGTTCTTCTCGCCTCTTCGTTTCTTGATCCTGAAAATTTGTGTGTGTGGGAGAGGAAAAGGGCAAAATGGAAGTAATTAAATTGTGTGTTGGGGCTTCGCAACACCGGTTCGGTTTGTATTTTATCCATGCGTGGTGGATGGATCGCGATGTGATGTCGGTTTTCAAATTTATTTGATATTTTCTATGTAAAATATTGTTTTATCAACCCTTCCTTTTATGACAAAACATTTTTGTTTTTGTGTTTGTTTTTGTTTTTGTTTGAATTCCCACCATACTTTTCTTTTTTTCCCTTTCCTTTATGAGTTATGACAGTTGTGGATGCTGACAAATTAATAAAAAAAGGCTTGCTGCCACCAAAAAGAAAAAGGCTTATCAAAATATTATGTAAAAATGTTAATAATTAAAAAAAAACATTACTGTTTAGCTCAATACCCGCCCTACTACAAATTAATTTTAAAATGCTGCCAATATTTTGTTTAAAAAAAATTATCGGGGTTGGAACTTTTCGGCTCATACAATATATACAAGAGAGCTTTGGCTCAAATGTAGATTCCTCCTACTCTTTCGTGCAGCAAAAGGACATGACAACACTGAGACTACATGTGCCTGCCTAACTTTTCTTAACTTTCTTCATGATCAGTTTTTCTTTGCTTTCTTAAACATGTATATTTTTGTTTTTGTCTCAGTTTAATTAAAAATACTTCTTTCGCTTATAGTCGACCCATCTTTTCATTTACATTTTCAATCAAACAAAAATTAGGTTGCGAAATCCATCAAGCTCTATAGCCTATAGGTTTCCTTTTTTTTTTTGTCGGTTGAATTGATGCGTAATAACCGAGCAGAAGAAAGGTGGTTTTACGATGTTGGTGAATAACTATGTAACTGTTGCAAAAAAAAAAAAAGAGACTATGTATAGCTGTGAGCCTGTGACTAATTTTAAAGTTTGGTGTTTACCCATAGGCTTTCAATTTAACAAGAGATTAAGAAAAATGTTACTTTTAATTTTAATTTTAATTTTATCAGTACTATTAAGTCTTTTAGCGAAAAAAAAAAACCTATTCAAGTCTTTATGTTCTGTAATACCCAAATTATTTGCGTTTCCATAAGTTTATAATAATAAGTTTGAAACACGAAAAAAGAGGAAAAAAATATACGAAACTAACACAAACATATACACCCTGAAATAATTATAGAAATCTGTGTGTTTCAAAAAATGATAGCTATCCTAAATAGTTTTTTCTTATAACCAAATCCAAAAAAAATACAAGTGTGTTACTACTAAACTAATATATAAACGATAGAAAAATATATATATATCATTTTTAGATATTATTCATTTAGTTAGTAGAACTTACGAGAGTGAACCGACCACTATCCAAATTATATTCACACAAAATACCCTTAACCAAAAACAATGAAAACAAAACATTGAGAACCAAAAAACAACTAGTAAACCAATGTTGAATCATTGTGCTCGTACGTCTTCAAGGGGGTCTAAAGAAAGGTTTGTTGCATTATCATATCTTTCATTAGTCTTTTTCATTTTTTCTTCTAACTTACGCAACAAACACCTCTCCTCCGCTATCTTCTTTTCCACCATTTTCACTCTGTCTCTTGCTGCTTCTACTTCTCTCAGCTTCTCTTCTTCATTATCCCTTACTGTTATCGGGAAATGAATTCCCGGTTTGCTGACACCCATAAAAACCAATAAACCAAAGATCATATCAACATCTTCAGTCACATACCCAAACGTTATCTTGGACAATAAGAAACGAAGATAGGGCTCAAGTTTCGAGCTTTACTGTCAAAATGCAAGAACTTGAATGGATCCAAATATAAGGGATCAAAACAAAAGTCAAAAGTACCTGCACCCAGAATATATAAATTCGTTTCCTTTTGCAATAAAACCATCTAAAGATACTGCGCCACCACCATTAATGTGTGGAAGAGCTTCTTCAACATGTGCTTGGGTCTCGTAAACCTGTAAATTCCCGAAGAGACCATAGAACAGAGTCTCTCTAAGCCCGTGACCCGCATGTGTTTTTATGTTCAAGTCCTCAGGAGCTAGATCAATCATATTTACTGCATAGCCTTTGAAACCCGGTATGGGGTCCCCATCAGGCAGCTCCGGATCATCCATGGCTAATTTCCTCTGAGGATCGTTCTCCACAAGTCCATCCATCCAAGGTCTGAAGATCACCAAAAAAACTTATATAACTCTGTCAGAAACGATATTAAGGTTTGGCTATCCAAAAGTTACCTGGTTGCATCAAGACATAGAACATGAAACCGATTGGTTATCGTTCTTCCGAGCCTAGTTGCTTCAGTTTGAAGCCTGAGATACTCAACACTATTACGTACAAATCGTGACGATTTGCACACCAAAGCTAGCATTGTGTCTTCTCCCAAATACTCAGACAATACCCTGTCATATATACTCACACCAAATAACTTAAGATACTAAAGCTTTGTCCCAAGTTTGGACAATATGATCATCAAAAATATGGCTAGAAATTGATGTCACCTGCTAAGGGAAGTGGAGGCAACTGTAGCAAGCATCACGACGAGGCCAAACACTCCTTTCTTTGACATAAGCAGAGACTGCGGAGGCGGAGCATTTCGATACAAAGAACAGAAAACCGATGCTGCAGTGTCATGATGCTTCTCTTCTATATGTTTCATCATGGATTCTTTGGTGGATAGGCATTCTGGGAACGCCACACCGAGAGGTTCCAGTTCCAGAGATACTGAGATGGAGGCAACATGAGTAAGACTATGTTCTAATAAACATTTTGTGAAACTCTTAAACTATGTTTAAAGTGGTTTCAGAATATCTAATCTAAACCAAAATAATATTTACCTTGCATGGTACTCAACTCTTGCTCAGCCTGTTCTTGTTCAACTTCCAAACATTTTAGACGCTCATCTATTTCAACTTTGCGGTCGCTGTACTTATCGAGCTTTGCTCTTAGTATCTGCACGAAAAGGAGCATTTTCAAACACAGGGCCGAGGCGAGAACTCGGAATACACGTTGCATCATTTTAGAATTTGTTATGCTTTCACTTAGGCATACATGAAACAAAAAAGATCAATATGTGTGGCTTAAAAGGTTATGATCACACCTCAGTGTACTGTGCCATATCCACTGGGCCAGTTTGGCTACGGAGAGCCGATGACAATGCCCTAATGGACAAAACTCTAAACTGTGAGGATGGAGTCTCTTGAGTTGGAGTCACCAATGGATTTGTGGTTGAACCCATCTTTGATTGAGGTGTTAGGTACATCCTTGGATCAGGTGCAGCACACCCAGTCTCATCGCTTTCAAATGTTTGAGCAGAAGTTAGCTGAATCTGAAAATCAAGGAGTGAATATAAGAGGAGTGCATTTTCTTCTCACTGGTAGAAACATATTCTGAAACTAATACCTTTAAGCTCATTTGAAGCTCAGGATACCGAGAATGGAAAACCTTGAAAGTGAAGATACCCTCGGTCTCAGGTAGGGAGAGAGAAGGAATTTTGCAAGTACCATAGACAAATGCATATCTGATTCCACTCTCAGCGCTGCTTGAATCGGTTTCAATGCTCATGGTGTGGAAACATCCGGATTTTTCGTCATCATGGATACTTGTATCCATAGAGCCATCTGATTCCGTCACTTTGAAAATGAAGTTTGTAAGATTTGAACCAGCAGTACAGTACTCGGGCAGCTGATCGAAACAAACAGTTTCAGAATGAGAAAGAATTGTAAAACTTGATAAGTGTGTAGGCAGAGAGAAGATGAAAGACAAAACTCCAGAACAAGAGAAACAAACTCATATTGCATTGAATCAATGAACTTTTGTTACACATATTTACCTTTGTTAAGAGCACGAGCTCTCTTTTCTCAACAAGAGACTCTTTCTTGAAGATCTCTTTTTTGCCAGACATAATAGCGAGTGAAACTACAGAGAAACAAAGACATTAGACAGTCAGAAGATATTTTCATTGTTACATCTTACAAAATAATGGCACCAAATGTTACCGGATTTTCCATAGCCTGCTGTGACTTTGAGAATTCCAGACAGATCAATGCAGCCATGACTATCAACCTATGAAATAACCAAAGAACTTAAAAGAGTAAATGAAACGACAACCCAAACATGTTTAAAAACTTTGTCTCTTAATTGCATCACCCAGATAGTGCTACAGTGGCAAGAAAACTAATCTGGATCTTAGACTACATGCAAAACATTGGTCAGTAATTCTCTTTTAGTAAACGAATTGAAGCAAATAAGCTCCTCATATATACCTTTCGGTTTAAGCCCATCGAGTCTTGGATAGAATAGCCATCAGTACAAATCTGAACATTGGTACCTTCTGCAACATGGTTATTATATCCATCTAGCATCTGCATAAAAGTTTTTGTACTCAGATTTGATGGAAATATTGATTACTGAAAAATTACATGCCTAGAACTTTATTGTATATATACCTCCAAGATAAAATTTTCAACAGTAGAACCTGGAAGCAAATTTTCCAAAGCCTGTGAATTATTATTCTCGACAACACACTTCAGAGGCCCAGGATTAACTGAAATATGAAAAGCTCATTAGCCAAAACATCAATCTACACAAAATTACAAACTTTTTTCCTGTTGTTGTCAATTTTTATAGTATAGATACAAAGCACATGTTACAATCTATAATACATAACTAAAAGAAAGTTTCAATTTTCTCAGTTCCTTAAGAAAAACAGTAGTTACTTGAGTTTTCTACGTGTATACTACAAGCTTTTGCAGAACAGCCAAATGAAGACTATTACTAATTCAGAGCATTAGGCTTACCTTTACAAGCAACCGAGACGGAAAAGGGTTCGTCCTTTGAGCATATCTCTAAGGTTGCTTTATACTCTGGTCTGATCTGATCTAAACCATCGGTCTCAACGAGCATATTCTGCAATAGTTTAAGAAAAAATTGAAAAATTAACAGCTGTGGAAGGTCTTATTCAGCTGCCACCAGGGGCCATATTTGGTATCTATCCTCTCTTAATGACAAAGATATAGTCATAACACTAGTGCTTGAATAATGGAAGGAGTTAGATACCTTGACTTTGAGGATTCCACAATCAATCAGGTTGGCGTCAATCTTATCAATTGGGACTTCGAATCCCAGGCTGGCTTTTAGTTTAACTTCCAGACTTGGAACAGAAGTGAATGGTATATGATTCTCATACTCATCCAAGCAAGCGATAGAGCAAGGCGGAAGAGACGATCCCACCCTGTAGATACACCATTAAATCAAATGAAGGAACAAGAGAAAGGTCTGATATGTTTGCATTTACGCGTCTTACCGGACATTAATGGTCTCCATATTACAAGCAAGCTTCCAACTTCCCACCTTCGAAGATGCTTTAACAACCACCTTTTTTTTACAAGTAATTGAATTCCCCTGAAAAGGAAGGTGTTAGAAAAATTTAGAATTATATGATAAACTTCTGTAGAACTTAAAAGGCAGGTAAAACATTATAGCGTTACTTACAACAGAGAAACAAAAATTGTAAGTCCCAGCTTTCTTGAACATGTTTGGGAACTTGGACTCAAGTGGAAAGATGTAGAGACCATGAAACCCTCCCCGTGATGTAGGAAAAGAGTGATGCTCATACAAAGGTTTAGCATTCTTATCCTTTGATTTCATATTTCGGTCTTGTATAAATTCGACTTCCATGAGCATCTCTCCATCCATCTTCACAATATGTTTCTGATCCAACTTTTTCGATAGTTTTGAAGATACGAAGCTACCAGGTCGAACAACTGCAACAATCTGTTGCGGGGGAGTTTGTCCAGCACACACTGTATCACCAATTGTTGATTCCTATAACATAAGTTCGAAAGACAAGTGCTTAGTTTCATGGAAACAGCAGTTTGAACGTTCCTCAAAAAAACAAGAGGGCCACTTTGGAGTCCCAAATATGCAAAACCATCCATAAAACTCAGTGCATTGCTTGCACATTTAACATATCTTTGCAGACACGTAACAGCTAAACGCTATTACGAAAAGAAGCGTTCCTACCCCATTAAGGTTCAATGCAGAGCAATCTCTGTCATCCAGCAAATCGATTCTCGTTGGATCCTTTTCTTTTTGCTTCTCAAGTCTTTTACTCCATTCATCTTCATCCAGAAGTACACACTATACAAAAACATATCTCAGAGTGAAGTTAAAAAGAGTATGCAGAAGAACAAAAAGTTTGGTCTCAGGGTTTAGTGATTGACCTTTCCAGAGTCGATAATACTGATTGGGAAAGATGAAGACTTTCTAATTTCCAGTCTCGAAATTCCTTTAATGATTGAAAGCATGCATCCCTCACCCTCAGAGAAATTGATTTGCCTAGATTAAACAAAAAAAATCAGAAAACTACTAATAATAGTGAACTCAAATATTCAGAACTAGTTTAAATGAAAACAATCACCTGCATATAATCCGGGCATCACCTGTATAAAAGACACATCAAAAGAGCTCAATCCACAATGACTACAAACCATGGTTCTCATTTATAGTCTAAATGATGATAGAAAAGGTTACTTACCGCCTGTTTCGTCCTCGAAATTTTCTATAAGGAAATAGTCAATAGTCGCGTAAACATCGTTCTTGTGAACTCCTGCACATGCTCCTTTCAGAATCTTGATCTTCTGTCCACGTTCCCATGACATCCCTTTTCTCTTCATTACATTGTGCACCCTCACAGCTAGAGTTCAAAAGCAGTTCAGTTACAAATAAACGATTTTATACATTATCGAATTCATGAAGTGTTTGCAGCTGTACATACCTTTACAATCAGGCGAAATGCAGAGAGCTTTGTTATCCAAAGAATCACAAATAACAGTTGCGTCATCTTCACCCGATGCATCTTCTTCATCATAAGACTTATGCATATCAAGAACCCAATCCCGAAAACTCTGCTCCACTTGCCCATAATTCAAACCTTTTTCTTCTTTATGGATCACAATACTGACATCTGTAAAACCGAGAATTAAGTCTATTCTAGTCACTAGAAGAATACCAAAACATGACTAAAAATGGATTTTTAACTGACCGTTATCCTTCTCCTTCAGTTTACTACCAAAGTTTTTCAGAGCCACAGTGAATAGGTTGTGGCTTGCAAGATCAGTCTGCAAAAAGCATGATCAGTAATCGAACAAAGGAGATAATAATTACATTAAACTAATCTAGGATAATGTTTAGCTCACTTTTGAGGGCGATGGGCTAAACCCAGCATCCAAATCTGTAACCACCAAGAGTGCACATGAAACATACACTCATAAAACAATTTAAAAGCAGACATATATGAAATTGACTATGTATGAGGGCTTCTTACCGACAAAGCATTTCACTCTTTGGCAACATTTATTCAACGTCGAGGCTATGGCTCCTCTTTCCATAAACGGAATTGATGCCTGTACCAGTTATTGGTAAACACAAACAAGGGATTGGTCAAATTCTTTGTCTGAAAACAGAAATGTGAAAACCGCCAAGAAGACCAGATAATGGTGACCAAAGAAGACTAACCCAAGGGACTTCTGGGAGTAGACGACCGAGCCTTCGTACGGAAACACGACCAAACGTTTCAAAGCTTTGAGAAACTTTGTGTTTATCCTTCTTTAAGGTTTCCAAAATTGTATTGATGCTTTCTTTTCCCTGCAACATGCAAAGTTCCGAGCTTTTAAATGTTCAATTCAAGAAAGGTCAGGTTCACTTCATTTTGAAAAGATTTACATACGTTAATGATTGGAAAATAAACAAACTTGAGACGAGCGTTTGCCTCTTGTGATGTCCCTGGATGAAAAAATATATAGTCAGACAAAACATAATGCATTCCACTGCACATATATATTGTACCATAGTTTTAGTATCTGCATGTAAGTTACATTAGCCTTCGTAAACGCAAATGCACAGAATAATTCATTATTGCTACACAAAAGAAATGGCATGAAGTTCCTTAAAAATTCGGATGAAAACATATTTGCTTATCTTGCAGTTTTGTTACAAGGGACTCGCACTTTCTCCATTCCAAACAAAATATCTATTCATTGGATGATATCTCTGGCTGTTTTCTACCAAATGATGAAGCAAAAGCAGCCAGAAGCATCTTGAACTGTGGAAGGGTTAGTACCTTTTCTTATTTCACCGAATCGAATCTGAAACCAAAATTCTTCACCCTTGGAGTTTAGGTTGGTGGTGGCAACCTCTCCACCTATTATCCCAGCTAAATCCTCTCCATTGACCTTGAAAATGTTAAAGAAAATTACCAAGGATAAGCAAAGATTGCAAGTAAGAGCAGGGAAAATAAGAATGATAATATCAAACCTGAAACTCTACAGGCCTTAAAGTCCTCCCCGTTTTAGAGATTTCATCACACTACATGTTTACAAAGGACAAAAATGAAAAACTCCGACCAAGAAACAGTAGAATAAAGAGATTGTCACATATTGTTATTAACATCAGCTAGAGAATACCTGGATGTAAGGAAAATAAATATCCTTAAGTTTGCACTGAATCTTTAGGATACTTTTTGGGATCTTACATTTGGGTTCAAATATCTCAACCTGGAAATGAAATATATTAGCAGTTGCAGATACACCTCTTAACTCGCAGTTCAGGAAAATAAAGGAGCAAAAAGAAGAGGATCACAAAAGAGAAAAATAAATTTCAGATTTCAGAATCACTAGCCCCAAAAGATCCACGAACAACAATATAATTAACAAACTAACAATATAAATTTTGGTAAAAGTGAGAAAATTACAGAAATCCAAATAAAGTTAGCATCATAGAAAATGGTATGTACCTTTGTGAAGCTTCCATGAGGAGATAACTTAATTTCCTCATCCAAAGGATCCCTCATTCCACCATCCACCTTTTAAAAAAAAGTCATCCACTATTTAAGGAAAAAGACTTTGTGCATGACAAGAAATAAAGAAGCCAAATTTACAGATGAATAATTTATTATTACCTTCCAGTTTTTTCCCGAGATAGAACGATTGTCAATCAAAGCTTCTTTATTGAGTTGCAAGGTGAATACTTTCTTGGACTTTTTGGCCTTTGAAGACACCAAAGTACGCCTAATCATGTAAGTGTCAAGTGAGTTAAATGCACACAAAAAAAAAAATGCACATTCATTAGTCGACTTGACTTCAACACTGATGGGTGAACAAGAAATGAACACTCACCTTCCCAAATGCATACAAGCATAAGCACCTCCATATCCAAACATCCCAAAGAATGGCTACATAGATGAATCTTCATCAGACCAGTAAAATACTCGGTTTTGACTCGGATAGAACAATGTATTACACTTGTCAAGTTCTATACTAATCAATTCAAAGATGTCTTGTTGTGTATAAAGACTCATGCAAGAAGAAAACATTCTGAAATTCTTTAAGCATAGTTAACTACCATCAGGTATGGAGGTTCGCCTCCAATAGCTTTGGATTTCTGAGACCTATGTATTGACGCCCCTATTTTTCCCCTGCACAAATTTTTTTTAAGAATATGAAGAATGCTCAAACTCGCAGTATCAACTTGAGTAAAGAACATTTGATTGTAAGATTGTGTGAAGTTATTTGTTTTATAAGTGTCTTACTAATATTAATATTTTGTAATAGTGGAAAAAGGCCTCACCATTTAGCAATAGAATTTTCCTCGCTACTGTCCATTCCTGGACCAGAATCAAAGACTGAAATCCGATCTGCGAGAACATTCACACTGCAAAAACAATCACATGAAATCAAAAGAAAAATAAAACTCAGTCTTGATTTTCTGACCTTTAATGACAAGAACAAACCTAATCAGTCTTCGATCTCCTGGGGAGCAAGACCACACAGCTTGCAAAGAATTATCCTGTGATATAAGCAACATGAGAATAAACGAGAAAGCGAACACAACCAAACCCCAAACAAATAAACTTTCCATTAGGCAATTCTATCTTTTCAGGTATTTGTTACTGAGACACGTACAATAAGATCTGCAAGAGCTGTGTCAAAGCTATAATTTTCAGGTAGTTCTTTAAGCATATCAGTATCGGGAGTCAAATCCCACATATTCTGCAAAAAAAAGGGAAAATTTGTATCATCTTCACTAAACTAACTTATGGAGACAGTTATTATGCATAGCATATTTATATATAATACTGACCTCATACATAATGTAAGCTTCTCCAGACCCATCCTGATCCAGAGATTAATATTGAAGCAAATAAACAAAAAAATTAGCTGAAAATCATCACATAAATACAGAACAAGTGAAAACAGAGCAAAGAAGAAGAGAACAACTCACATCAAGACGTATTATATTACACAAGTCAGGCTTAAACGACTCAAATCGAACGGTTCCTTTAATCTTTTCACCATTAAACTCGAGAAACGATTTAGCAGCCATATTCCAATCAACTGGTTTCCTCTTCTTACCGGACAACTCACAATTTTTCCGAGTTTTCTCATACTCTTCTTTCACCAGATGAACAAAATTCTTCATTGAAATTTGTGGTTCTGGGTTAGTGAGTTCGAGTGTGACACTTGTGCTGTTTGGTAAGAGAACCTTGAGCCTGTAAAACTTATCTTCTTCTTCATCATCATCAAGAACCAATACTCTCTTGAGCGATCTCTTGTTACTCATCTGAAATGCAAAGACATGATTTAGAAGAAAACCTATAAAAAAAAAAAAAAAACTTCCAAATAACGGAAGCACCAACTTCTTTACAAGAAAATAAAAGTCTCTTAATTTAAGAAGGGTAGCGATTATAGTTGTAAGAGATTAGCCATGACGAAGAGGAACTATAAAATACCTTTTAATTAGGGGGAAAAAGCAGAGAAATAAACTGTAAACTCAACCAGATGAGAAGAAGAAGAGGAAGGAAGAGAAGTGAGAGTGTTAGGATTGGAAACAAGAAGATGAAGAGACAGGCGTGAGGGAGTAAGTGAAGAGTCTCCTCAAAGTTTATACAACACGCTTCCTGATGGGAAAAAAAAGAAGGTGATTTTATGGGTTTTTTTGACTTTTTTTTATTGGGGCTCGATTTCCCAAGAGAAGCAACCTATTTCATTGATTTTTTTTCTTTCTAAAAAGAAGACGTGGTAGATCAATAGTAGTGATGTTTGTATTCGATTCATCAAATTTCTATTTACGTAAGTACTCCAGAGCTTTTTGTATTTTCTAAATACCCCTAACTTCTTACATTGACAGAGACACCACACCACTAATCGAATTGCTTCGAATCTTTTGCTATTTACACTTATGTTCTGCTATTTTCATATTTAACCAAGAAATTTCTTTATTTACGAAATCGCTTAGAATGTATGATATGTGTCAAAATACCCAGATCTTTTGATTGAATGAGTAGTGGGAGATGGAGCCGACTTTTCTTTTCGTGTAGCTTAATAAGTCTACATTAAATGAAAATAAGCATACGAATAATAAACATGCTTTGGAAGAAAAAAAAGGCTTCTATAAACATGATGAGAATATAGAGTGAACCAAACAACGCAGATCATATTCACAACAGACCAGCCCTAACCAAAACAAGAGACAAGTTTCAGAACTAAAATTAACGACCCCCAAAACACCAAAACTATTATCTTCATCTGTCCTGAGAGTCTGTCATAGCTGTAAAATGTTGGTATTTTTTCGTTGCCTTCTTCAACTTTTTCTCTAGCTTCCGCAACGAACCATTCTTTTCCACTATCATCTTCTCCGCCTTTCTCTTTCTGTCTTTTGTTATTTCCAATTTAATCAAAGCCTTTTCTTCCTTCTCCGTTACTGTTATCGGAAAATGAATTTCCGGTTTGCTGTGACAACCCAAAAACACAATAAGCAAAGATCATTTAACAGTCACAATAACCAAAGACAATATCTGGAAGGTTGGCAATTCAAGCTTTAAAGGCCAAACCCAATAACTGAAATGGTTTTAAGGATAACGATAAAGCACACGTACCAGCATCCGGAGTATATATATCCGTTTTCTTTGGAGATCCAACCATCTAGGGACACAGCATTTCCACCATTGATGTAAGGAAGGGCTGCTTCAAGATCCTTTCCAGTCTCGTATACTTGTAAGTCTCCAAAAAGTCCATAGAAAAGCGTCTCTCTAAGCCCGTGACCCGAGTTTGTTCGTATATTCAGCTCCTCTGAAGCCAACTCGATCATATTCACAGCATAGCCTTTGAAACCCGGTATAGGATCTCCATTAGATTGGTAAGGGTTAACCATGGCTAATTTCCTCTGATGATCATTTTCCACAAGTCCACTACTCCAAGGTCTGCATGTTTTGTATTAGAACACCACAAAGCATTTGGCTAAGCAACATTAAGGATTAGCAACAAATCCAAAAAAACAAAAAACAAAAGAAGAGTCCAAATTACCTGGTTGCATCAAGACAGATAATAAGCAAGGGATTGGTTATAGATCGTTCGAGACTAGCTGCTTCAGATTGAAGCCTCAGGTAATCAGCACTATTTGGTCCAAATTTCGATGATTTGCATACCAAGGCAAGCATTGTGTCTTTCCCCAAATATACAGATAATGCCCTGTCATATCAAATAACTTGAGAAATCGAAGATTTGCCCCATCTGTAGACACTGTGATCAGAAAAACTGTGGCTAGAAATTGATGTCACCTGCTTAGTGAGGTGGAGGCAACTGAACCAAGAAGCGCTACTATGCCAAACACTCCTTTATTTGACAGAAACAGAGACTGCGGAGGTGGAGCCTTTCTGTACAAGGAACAGAAAACCGATGCTGCAGTGTCATGATGCTTTTCTTCTATATCTTTCATCAATGACTCTCTGGTGGATAAGCATTCTGGCAACGCTGCGCTGATAGGTTCCAGAGAAGCTGAGATTAAATTCACATGAACAGGTGAGAATTGCCGGTTTATATTTGCCATTCTTTTGGGTTAGAAAATTGTTGAAATAAAACTATGATTATGTTTAAAGTGGATTCAGAATTAAAGATGTAGGCAATGTTTTAGACACTAAATAAAAGGGATAGTGTTTCAAAAACAAAACAAAACAAACAAAAAAAGTGAAAAAGGAGCATCAATGCAGCTTCAAACCCAATTATAGACATCAAATTTCAGGAAAGAGTGTCAAATAAACAATATCTAATCTTAACCGAGATAATACTTACCTTGCAAAGTAATCAACTCTTGCTCAGCCTGCTCTTGTTCAACCTCCAAACATTTTAGGTGCTCCTCTATTTTTACTTGGTGTGCTCCGTATATACTGACTTTTTGTTTTAAACTCTGCAGGAGAAAGGAGCAATTTTCAAACACGCCACTGAGATGAACTTTGAATACAAATATTAGATCATTCTACATATTGTATCGCTTTGGGTAGATGAAACAAAAAAATCAATATTTGCGACTTAAATGGTGATGATCTTACCTCAGTGTACTGCCCTATATTAATCAAGTCAGTTGGGCTACTGAGATCCAATGACGATATGGCCAAAACTCCAAACCGTGAACATGGAGTTTGTTCCAACCCTAAATTGGGAGTTGGAGTCACCCCTGGATTTGTGGTTGAAGGCATCCCTGATTGAGGTGTTGTAGTCGTCCTTGAATAAGGTGTAGAACACCCAATCTCATCTCTTTCAAATGTTGGAGCAGACGTTAGCGGAATCTGATAACCGAATACAAGAGAATCAGTCTGAAAAGGTGAATTAACACGAGCATGAACTGAAAATCAGGAAAAAGTAAAATCGTTGTACCCATGGTAGACACATATTGCAATATATAACCCAATTCACAAATAACTACCTCTAAGTTCACATGAAGCTCAGGATATCGAGAATGGAACACCCTGAAAGAAAAGACACCCTCGTTCTCAGGTAGGGAAAGAGTAGGAACTTTGCAACACCCGTGGACAACGGCATATCTGATTCCACTCTGAATGTTTCTTGAATCGGATTCGATGCTCAAAGTGTGGAAACACCCAAATTCTTCGTTGTGATGGATGCTAGTATCCATAGAACCATCTGAATCCGTCACTTTGAAGATGAGGTTTACGAGACTCGAACCAGCAGCACATAGGACGGGTAGCTGATCGAAACATACAATTTCAGGATGAGAAGTCAAAGTTTGTAGGAAGAGAGACAAGTTCCTGACAGAAACTTGGCCGCAAGGAAGTACATAATAAAAATAAATAATAAATAAAGAACCCACACTTCACCAAAAGAATCTTTACCTCTGTAACAAGCCTTAGCTCTCGTTCCTCGATTTGAGACTCTTTCCTGAAGATCTCCTCATTACCAGACATAACAGAGAATGAGACTGTAGAGAACAAACAAAGACACTAGACAATCAGAAATTAATCGTAAAAAGGAATGACACTAGATAAATATAGAAATGAAGAGATCATGTTACCAGATTTCCCATAGCCTTTTGTGACTTTGAGAATGCCAGAGAGATCAATGCAGCCACGACCATCAACCTATCAAATGATCAAAAAACTTTTGTAGAGTAATTGAAACCAAAACCCAAATCATCTAAGAAACTGCGTCATCCACAGAGTGTTACAATCGCAAGAACACGGTATACTATAAGATTCACTCAACAAGTCAAACAGAGAATCATATACTTTCTTAGAGTAAGCTTCTCACACCTTACGGTTGACGCCCATCCAGTCTTCGATACGATAGCCATCAATATGTATCAGAACATCGGTCCCTTCTGCAACATGGTTATTGTATCCATCGAACATCTGCATGAAAATTATAGTCAACTTGATTTGAATGAAAAACTGATTAATGTATAACAACGTGCATATACCTATAAAACATACCTCCAGGATAAAATTTTCAACAGTAGAACCTGGAAGCAAATTTTCGAAAGCCTGGGGATTATTCACTGCAACACGTTTCAGAGGTCCGGGATTCACTGAAACAAGAAATATTCATTGAGGAAAACAATTTTTACATATTATAAAAATTATTAGTTCATTTTGTATGTCCTTACGATGTCAATATTTATAAATAGATACAGAGCACTGACCAACTCCCTGATTTCATAACTATCAGAAATTTTAAATTTTCTCAGTTCCAGAAAATGTCCAGATAGAAATTACAGAAAGCTCCATACGTTAAAGTAGCATAACTGAATGATCCACGCCGGCATACAAGCTTTTGCATAAAGACTTATGAAGACCAATAATATAGAATTAAAGCTTACCTTTACAAGCGACCGCGACAGAAAAAGGTTTTCCCATTGCGCGTATCTCCAAGGTTGCTTCATAATTTGGTCTGATTTGGTCTAACTCATCAGTCTCAACGAGCACATTCTGCATTAGATTCAGAAAACCACGAAATTATGTAGACTTTTCCAAATAAAATAACCACCTTGAATGGTAATGTATAAATGCCTACACTACGAGCTGTATTTAGTATCTGTCCTCGCTTTACATTAACCATGGAAATAGCAATATACCTCAATTTTGAGAATTGATCCTCTATTTATCAGGTTAGCCTCAATGTTATCAATCTTGAGATGGAATCCAGGGTTAGCTTCCAGTTCAACTTCCAGGCTTGGAACAGAAGTGAACAGTATCTGATTTTCGAACTCGTCAAAGCACGCGATATGGAAAAATGGAAGAGAATAACCAACCCTGTAGAAACACAATTATATTGATCAAGATCAACAATCTTAAGATTTAAGGTGAAGGAAAGTGAGAAAGGTTCGATGTATATATATGCCATTTCTGAAGAGACTATGACTCTTACCGAACATTGCACAGCGGGGACTCCAAATTGTCTAATTTCCACTTTGCTGCCTTTGAAGAAGGTCTAACAACCACCGTTTTTTTGCAACTTATCGAGTTTCCCTGAAGGCAAAGTGTTTGGGGAATTACATTATATTATTACTCGAAAACAATTAAATGGCAGATAAAACTGCGAGGTGGAATTCTGTTAGTTTAAATTCATCGAATCATCCTTTAAAATATACTTTCAGATACAAAAAGAGAAGTGCGTCAAAAGTTACTTACGATAGAGAAAGAGAACTTGTAAGTGCCAGCTTTCTTGAAAAGGTTCGGAAACTTGGACCCAAGTGAAAAGATGTAAAGACCACAAATCCCTTTACGGGATGTAGGAAGCAAGCGCTGCGAACACACAGGTTTGATATTCTTATCACTTGATTTCATATTTGGGCCTAGCAATTTTACTACCATGACCATTTCTTCCCCATCCATCTTAACAATATGTCTCTGCTCCAACTTCTTCGGCGGTGTTGACAATTTCGAAGATGTGAAGCATGCAGGTCGGACAACTGCAACAATCTGTTGCGGGGGAGCTCGCCCAGCATGCACAGAATCACCAACTGGTAATCCCTGTAACATATTGATACAGAAGACGTTATATCTGTGATAAGCTTGAATGAAAGACAGAGGTGCTTAGTTTTGTGGCAACAATTTGGAAAAACCGGTTTGGAAGACAAAAGTGCTTACTGCTCATTATAAATGTTTACACGCAAAGGCAGTTGATATCAAACTCTATTACTTAATCTGACTCTATAGTTTATACTAAATAATGACACGTCCCTACCCCATCAATGTTCAATTCTCTGCAATCTCTTTCATCAAGCAAATCAATATTTGACGGTGCCTTTTCCTGTTGCTTCTCAAGCTGTTTAGTCCATTCGTCCGCATCTGCAGGTAGGCACTGTACAAAAACATTTCTCCGATCGAAATCATTAGCTGTATGCAGAAGAGGAGAATAAAAAAAATAAAGAAGATGGAAATAGTTAAGTGATTGACCTTTCCAGAGTCGATTATAGTGATCGGTAGAGATAAAGACCTCTGAAGTTCTAGACTCGAAATTCCATCGATGATTGAAAGTGTGCATCCCTCATTCTCAGGGCAATTGATAGGCCTACAGTTAAAGCTATGAGATACAGAACTAGCAATGAATATTCAGAACTAGTCAGATGAAAAAAAATCACCTGCATAAAATCCGAGTATCACCTGCTCAGAAAACACATAAAAAGACAGATTTAGCCACAGTGAGTACAATACATGGTTCCATTTGTAGTTTAAATGACTCTGGAAATGGTACTAACCGCCTGCTTCGTCCGCGAACCCTTCTATTAGAAAAAAGTCAATGGTAGCGTAGACATTATTATTGTGAACCCCAGCATAAGCTCCTCTCAGAATCTTTATATTTTGACCACGTTTCCACGACATTCCTTTTCTCGTAACCACCTTGTGCACCCTCACAGCTAGAGCCCAAGAGCATTGGAAGTATGAGAACCCAATTCAGACAAGGAGATAAACTTTAAAAAATGGAAAAAAATTCATTAAAGAAAACCTCAAGTATGTTTCTACTACAGCATCAATGTTAGTAAGAAATTCTGGATATAATAAAATGCTTACAAAACATGCATTTTGAATTTTTGAGGCGATAGCTTTCCAAGCAAAGTTTCTTTATCATCCATGAAAAGCTAATACATACCATCACGCAAAATGCCAAGAGCCTTTTTATCCAAGGATCCAACAATGAGAATAGCATCATCTTCACCCGATGTAGCTTCTTCATCATGGGTATCATGCATCTTCATAACCCAATCCTGATAAGTCTGCTCCAGTTGTGTGTTGCAAAGTGGTTTTCCTTCTCGGTGAATCACAATTTTGACATCTGTAAAAACAAGAGTTCATTATAATCCAAGTACCAGAAGAAGAGGAAAAATTGCAAAAGGATTTTAAACTGACCAGTATCCTTCTCCTTCTCCGTCGATTTACTACCAAAGTTTCTTAGAGCTACTGAGAAAGGATTTTGGCTTGCAAGGTCGGTCTGTAAAAAGCATGTACAGTGATCAGATGATAATGTACTAAATACTTAAGTAATCTAGGATAGTGCTTAGCTCACTTTGGAGGGGGTTGGGCTAAAACCAGCATCCAAATCTGCAACCACGGAGAGTGTACATTCATTAAACAATAATAATAAAAGTACATATACAGCTGACTACGCATGAGCACTTCGTACCAACAAAGCATTTTACTCTTTGGCAGCATTTCTGCAAAGTGGACGCTCTGGCTCCTCTTTGCATAAACGGTATTGAATCCTACACATATTTATTGGTAACCCAAAAAAACGCAATAAGTTGTATTTTTTTTTTCAAGCACATTCGAAGAACCTTCATCTTTTCCACACCATAATTAGCATGAAAATGGGGACAAGAGAAGACTAACCCAACGGACTTCTGGAAGTAGACGACCGAGCCTTCTTATAGAAACACGACCAAAAGTCTGGAAGCTTTCGGAAACTTTGCATCCTTCCTCTTCTAATCCCTCCAAAATTTTCTCAATGCTTTCTTTTCCCTGTAGAGCTTCTAAAATGTTCAGTTCAAGAACGTAACCAAAGGTAATGTTTGCTTCTTCAGAAAGGATTGTCATACCTGGACGATTGGAAAATAAACAAATTTGAGGCGAGCATTTGCCTCTTGAGGTGTCCCTGGAAAACAATTATATAGTCAGACTCCAAACAAAGAAAAAAACTTTTGGGATTGCGATTTTTCTGCTTCTGTTAGGAGCGCATTTCAGCGTTCCTCTGTACACACATGATATGGGCTCTCTAAGAATTCCAGTGTAAGAAAATAGCGTATGTGTTTGCCGCCCACAAACACAATTATGACTGATGTTTCATTATAGTGGGCTTGAGCAATTTCTCTAGTTCACCGCAAACAAAATATATCTCCGTTCGAAGATACCAACCATATTTTAATAAAGACGCTGCTACCAAATACTGAAGCAAAAGAAGCCGGGAGCTTAACTAATAGAAGATATCTTGATCTGAAGAAGGGTTTTTACCTTTTCGTTTTTCACTGGTAAGAGTGAATCGAATCTGAAACGAAAATTCTTGACCCTTGGAGTTTAGGTTGGTAATTGCAACCTCTCCACCTGTTATCTCAGCCAAATCTTCTCCATTGACCTGGAAAAGTGAAAGAGGACCAGGCAAAGAGTTAACCAAGAAAACGTAAGAGTAATTTATTTATCTTGGAATGATAATATCGAACCTGAAACATAGTTATTTAGCTACAAATGATACTCTTAGTAATATCAAACGAGGAACACAATTATTGAGCCAATGATGATAATGACAAACCTGAAACTCTACAGGCCTTTCGGTTCTCCCAGTTTTGGAGAGTTCATCACACTACAGGTGGAGGTTGATAAAACATTATATTAGAACCAAGAAAATGGTCAAAGGCAGAACTATTAGAAAACATAGCGACCTGAAATTCATCCATTTTTCCTATTTTATAGCACAGTTTCAAGTATCATTGACCCAAGTAGACTAACGTATTTTGGTGAAGGTTAGCATGCTACAGGAACCTAAAAATCCTAAACAAAACTCTGAGCAATAAACATGTATTATGACATGTTGTATTATTGATAGCCTAAGAATACCTGAATGTAAGGAAAGTAAATATCCTTAAGCCTGCACTGGAGTTGATATATTTTTGACATGTCAAATTCTGATTGAAATATCTCAACCTAGAAAGAATATAGAGTAGAAGTTTCAAATTAGCAATTGATAACATATCATAGCCTGCAGTTTCATGAGAAAAAAAATTGTGAAAAGCTGAATATCAAACGGTGATATATAGGACTTGAGAACAACACCAAAAGGTTCCTGCACAATCTGATCATTAGAGTAACATTCAGTTGTGCAGACTCTCTCTCTTCTCTAGCACACACATAATACTTACGGAATAATTTAAGATGATGTAACAAACTATCAACATAACCTTAATTAAAAGCATTAAAATTCTAGAAATCAAACTAGTTCAGAAACAAGAAAGTTTGTCTCAAAGAAAGTGAACTACTCACATCAACAAAAATGAATCCTAAGGTTATGGACCAATGGGTAAAAAAAATTTCGATTGTATATGTTTCTGCATCTCTGATAGTATATAGAAAGTTATGTTTATTATGTCATATGGGAACAAGGACAGGAAATTTTGAAAAAAAGTGAACCTTTGTGAAACTTCCATGAGGCGATAACTTAATTTCCGCCTCCGACGGGTCCCTCATGCCACCATCAGTCTATACAAGAAGTTCAGAATTTAGTGTTTAGGAAACATTGACAAGAGAAAAAAAGCCAAGTTTAACAAATGATGAATCATTTTACCTTCCAGTGTTTTCCCGAGATGGACCGGTTGTCAATCAAGGCTTCTTTTTTGTATTGCAAAGTGAATACTTTCTTGGAATCTTTCGTCTTAGAAGACACCAAAGTACGTCTAACCAGGGAAGAGAGTTAAACGCAACAAGATAATGCAGAAAATCATAGGTTAGGAAAACAGAAGCAGAAGTCGCACCTTCCCAAGAACATACAAGCATAAGGACCTCCATATCCAAACATTCCAAAGAATGGCTACATAGAAAAAAGAGTAATCTTCTTCAGATCAGTAAAATAGCAGGTAGTGATACAGAAAGAACAGTCCAAGCTGACATATATTGACCGAAGGTGCTTAATTATCAATCAAATATTTTAAAGAGAAAAATTATAAATTGTAAGAAGAAAACGAACCTAAGCTATTTGCGACTAATAAATTACCTTAAGGTATGGTGGTTTGCCTCCAATACCAAACGTTTTTTGAGATCTATGTAATGAGCCCCCTATTTTCCCCCTGCGCAAATTAAAACAAACGTGAAAAATGTTCAAGTTAGCACCAACAAATCAAACCGGCAGTATCAAATTGAGCAAACAACACTTAATTGGAATATCAAACTTAATATATAAAATATGTGAAGTTCTATGTTCTGTAGAACAAATTTCTCAGTTCATAATCATAACCCATTAGCCGTCCCTAGTATTCGTATGGGTTACCGATATCTTCCATGTTTTTTTTAATGAAATTGAAGAAAAAATCTCACCATTTATCAATAGCATTTTCCTCACTGCTGTCCATTCCTCTCCCAGTATCAAAGACTGAAATCCGATCACCAGAAACATCCACACTGCAAAAATAATCACATGAACTGAAGCATCACGCTCAAATTTGGTCATCTAACCTCTTATGACAAAGTACAAACCTAATCAGTCTTCGATCTCCTTTTCGATCTTCTTGAGAACAAGGCCACACAGCTTGCAAGGAATTGTCCTGTGAATTAGGCAACAGAAAATTTAGGATTCCATATCTGGAATAAACGAGAAAGTAAACAGATGCAAAACCCAATTTCATCAACAGATCCAGAGAAATAATGTAAAGATGATGTTAGTTATCGAAAGTAAGTTAAACTATTTGTGAAAAATAGTCATGTTTAATGGGAAACACAATGTGTTTAATTTCAGAAATCAAACAAGCAGATACGACAATGTGAATCCCTAGATAACCATAACTTTTAGTTGCAAACACAACTCAAAGAGGAAATATCTTTTCTTTTACTTTGTTTTCTTTGGGCATTATCCAGAGAACTAGACCAAATCCACAAGAATCCACAAGAACAATCCTTGAAGTAGGATTTTATGTAAAACTTTCGGAAAATAGAAGTAAAAAAAGTGCTTAGTTTACACAACAAGGATAAGATATTGTGCATCGATTTATAACAAGGCACGATGTCCACTATGAACCAACACAAACACACAATTTTCCATAAGGCGTTCCATCTTTTAAAGTAATTTTACTGAAACACTTACTATTAGATCCGCAAGAGCTGTCTCAAAGCTATAATTTTCAGGTAGTTCTTTTAGAAGATCAGTGTCAGGTGTCAAATCCCACAAGTTCTGCAAAACCAAGAGTGAACCATCACAGACCAACCTAAGGAGACAAAGATATAGCAAGTGTATATGTTCCAGAATAGTAATGCTGACCTCATACATGGTGGAAGTTATACCAGAACCGTCCTGACCCAGAGGTAGAGGTTGAGACAGAGAACATCAGAAAACAAGAAGAGAGTAATAGTTCAGGGAATTATCTCAGTTTCGTCTGGTTATTCACGTGAAACAAAGATATTATGATCATTAAAACTCACATCAAGACGTATTATATGGCACAAGTTGGGCTTAAAGGCAGCAAAGCGAACCATTCCTTTCATCTTATTATCATTTGACTCAAGATGAAACTTTCGGCCCAAGTTCCAATCAACCCTTGTCCTCTTACACATCAACACACAATCTTTTCGTGCTTTATCGTACTCCTCCTTCACCAGGTTGACAAAACTCTCCATCGGCATCTCAGGTTCTGGGTTAGTAAGTGTGAGGGGCACACTAGTGCTGTTAGGTAAAAGGACCTTGAAGCTGTAAACCATATCCTCATCTTCATCATTATCTAGAATCAATGCTCTCTTGACCAATCTCCTGCGGCTCATCTGAAATGTGAAGACAGAATTCAACATGAAACTGAATAGTCTTGAATTACAGTACAGGCACAAGCAAGCAGGATTATAGTGGAAGCTAAACATGGAAATCATTGATTCAAAATAATCCTAAAGACCGATAACCCAAGCGACGCCAGAGAGAGGAAAAGAGTGAGAACAGTACCGTATGTTCGCCGACTGATTCCTCTCCGAGAAACCCAGCAAAAGCTCAGTCAACAAAATCTGACCAGGAAAAAAACAAGAAGAAGAAAATGAGAGCGAATCAGAACGAAGAAGAGGAAGAAACCTAAAACCAGAACCCTTTTTGTGCTAAAACAAAATTGTGGATACTCAACGATTTCGATAGTGTTTTGTTTTCCCTGCTTTACCAAAAAAGTTGCATTTTTTTTTTTTGGGAAGCGGTAAAAGACGAAAGTTTCAGCTTTTTTTTTCAATCATTTTTTCCATTGCGATGAAGATGAAAGACGCATTGCTATAGATTCATCCAAAATCGTGGCTTCGCGAGAAGTTTAGAGGCATAAAACCCGGGAAAAAAAAAACAAAATCAGAACACAGTTTTAGAGCATACCTTCCATTATCGACTTAAAACAGAAATCAAAACTTTTTAAAGGAAAAAAAAAAACCAACTTTTGCTTTTAAGTTCAGCAGAAAATTCTTAACAATAAAACCAAAAAAGTTCAGCAGAAAACAAGAGATGTGAAAGGGAATGTGAGAAGACAAAAAAAAATCTGACTTTTTTCCTTCGCTTTATTCAGAAGAAACGATAGTGATGATGAGACATTTTACCTTTTGATCGACTCTGTTTTCTTAAAACCTAGCATGAGAAAATGTGAGGAATCCTCACTGAGGATGTTTGTTCCCAATAAACGACAGAGAAACGCTATGAAAGAAATAGGAAACGGTGAGAGAAGAGGAGAGAGAGAGCTCTGAGGGTAAAAGCTTCGGCCACACGCTCTTTCTTATTTTTTCCACTCCTAAACACGTCATCACAGTTCTTGCTTTGTCACATCAATTACCCAAAACATATTATTTACATTTAATTTGAATTTGTTGTTTTAAGTAAAAGCTTACACACGGGTATAATCGTTATTATAAAGCTGACTCTTTTTTGTACAGTAATATTGATCAAAATATCTTCAATTTTGTAAAAAGTAATAATGTAAATTTTTATTAAAAAAAATCAGCTGTTAACCAAATTGTTTTTTTTTGTTGTACGAAGGGATGTTAAACAGAGTTGTAACGGTGTTAACTTTTAATGGAACGAACCATTTAAATAGCTGGTTGGAACAAAAAGTTATTATGAACCATCTAATATAAGGCTTAACATTGTTGTATACGTAGTAGGTAAGTATACACTCAACTAAATTCAAAGAGATACTCTACAATATCAAATAAAAACCTCAAAAGATGAAATACATTTATTCCAAGGATAGCATCGGTTTTAACTTTTAACCTTTAGCAAAGTCCGCTTTGCATTATATCAAAAGAAAGAAAGAAAAATATATATATTTAGTGATTAAACAGAAATATACAACGCTGCTCTCACCGGTTCATATTTCCTCCCTTCACTACGCTAAAAGGAAGTAAACCGGTATTCCTCTGTTTTAGTTCCGTCAAATGTTGAAGTCAAACCGGTCTTGTCTAAACTAAACCAACCGAGCTTCCCTCCCACGGTATCTCCGACAACGTATGAAATTCCGGAAGAGGCAACAACAATAGACGTATAATAAGCCACAGATTTGAGATAAGATTTTTTAGGCGATTCACGTAAGTTGGGCGGTTTTCGGACATAGACCTTGATCATACCGAGCAGAATCACGCAAACCAGAGAAACTGAGAAAACCGAGACGAGCTTGTAGTTCTTGATTCCGGTTTCGTAGAACGAAAATGCGTAAACCAATGGAGGAATTAGGCCGAAAAAAATGTAAGACAATACCGCAACTAAGATATGCATCCGGATATTAGCACGCCTCCCTAACAATTCCTCGTACCGATCTTTTTCTTGCTCTGAACTGTTTCTTAGATCTTGAAGCTGCAAGAATAAACCGGAACCGGTTAAATCAAGAAACCGCTGAAGCAATTTGTGGCACGAGAAAACATTATTAAGGGCGTCGAGACGTCCATTACGTTTTGAGCGAGGACGATGAGCCCACCGGCCAAATTTGCGACCGCAAGAGCCAAGATATTCTCTGAAACAATCAAAATTTAATAGATCAAGTCATGTATATACAAGTTATCAGTTATCATTTAGTTTATTCAGATGATTAGCCTATAAACTAATCTTGCATCTTTTTGCTAATTAATAAAAGAAAAAAAGCGTTGACTGGTGACATACCAGTGGAGGATCCGGCGGCAGAGGCGGAAGATACAACGCCGAGGCTGGTGATGGTCTCGGTGAGACCGCCGTAGACGGTGCTCTTCAATAACTCAACGGCGAATCTTTCTCGGTCCGCTTTATTCTGAGCCGGTGGTTCTGTGGTGTTACTACTCTTCCTCGCCTCTAAATGTGCTTCAACTGTATATAATTTTGTAGATAGTGTGATGCTTCAAAAAAACTATTCCTTTGTGTTTGTCAAAAGAATTGGATGTAACTTAAACTAAAATGGTATGTTTTGTTAATAGTATCCTCAATGATCAGATTAAACTATTTGGATATATCTAAAAGTTAATTTTCAAAAAAGAAAATTCTATGAATTAAAATATTAAAATAATAATAATTATATAATCTGCATCTATAATCTACATCTAAACTCTATATATAATAATTATATAATCTACATCTAAACTCTATATAACTTTATAACAAACTGGATAAAAGGCATAATTCTCTATAATTGTATAACCAAAACTCTACATAAAATCTGCATATCATAATCAACTTTGCATCTAGATTGCAATTGGTTATGCATATGGACGCTAATACCAGGTTGGTCAAACGAACAACATCTATAACTACAACGGAGCTAATCCTATAAACATTATAGTTACGTTCTACGTTTTTAATAGACCGTGTTTTCTTTGAATCTGAATCAGTTTGTGTAGTCCGGTTCAGGTTATACGACGAACTTTAATATTTTTTCTTTCAATTCACTATAACGTACCTGGCTCCTCAACCGGTTTTTCCCTGACATAATCTAGTTGTAAGAACCTGGCTCCTGAAATTTAGAATTAAGAACCGGGGTCAAATTAGAAAACCAAGAAAAACCAAAGATACTAATTTGAGATGAAACCAATTTAGAAACAGTTTGATTCACCTAACCGGATGAAGTACTTTAGACAGGCCAGGCAAGTGAAGATATAACCTTCCTCTTTGCCTTCTTGATCATCATTCTCGATACGAGTCCCGGGGACATGAACCTTAACCGGTGGTTCGATCTCCTCTATGTCGCTTGATTCATCAGCAACCGGTACATTAGGTTTCAGATCCGCAGACAAATCAACGAGCTTCTCATGCTTCTTTTTCTTGAGAATCACTTTTCTGGTGATACACGAGCTACAGCTTGGACAGTAAAGCTCGTACTTTTCTTGTATCGCAAGCAACTTCTCTAGGTTTGACTTCGCTTCCGATTCTGATGATGATCTCTCGCTATTTTCTTCTTTTTCTTCTTCTATCTCCCCTTCTTCTTCTACCTTCCCTTCTTCTGCGTTCTGTTGCCTTTCGTTCCCTGCATTTGGTAAGTTTGTGGAGTTCGACTCTAACCAATTATAACCGGTTTCTAATTCTTCGTTTGAACCGGTTTCGCTCATAGTATCCACTATTATTGGATCTGAATTGGAAGATACCGATGTCGTGCTTTCATGAACAGACGTGTTTCCTACGAGACCTATTCAGACCAGAAATAAACGAGCGATTGGACTACCGGGTTATGCAGGATTGTGTCCGGTTAAAGAATTGGGGGTAATTTGAAAATTTCTAAAAGTAGTAGACGTATTTGGAAATTGAAGAAATAGCCAAAAAAAATATATAAATGAAAATGACAAGTTGACTATACCTTGAGATCCATCGTCGTCCTCTTCACCCTGCATCTCGGTGGTGTTGTCAGGCGGCGCCGTCGCCGTCGCCGCCGCCTTGAATCGAATTTTTGCTGCGGGAACATTGTCTTTACCAAATCTATAGGTCTCAAGAAGATCCACCAATAAATCTGCATCTACAATTTGACCCTCACCAAACCAGCTTCCATTAACTGGTCGGTCCAATTTTTCCATATAGACCCCAGTGTAATGAAACCGATGCAAATGTTCTGTATATCGTTAAGAACTACCAAAGATTTTGAGGTATGAAGGAGATTTCAGATTTGCGACTCTTATTTGCGGTTAGAATAATTAAACACATTTGTGCCTTTTTAATTGTCCACTCGAATCATCTTATCTTATATATATGCATAAATTATACCCACGAGGGAAGCACGAGGCGTTAAATATTTGTTACTTATCTACAACGAATAACTTCAAATTACTTCTTTTTGGATTTTGGTATTAGAGAGAGTGTCAAAGTTAACTAAGTTTCTCTCCATATGCAACTCTTAACCATATTTTGTTGGGATCGTTTTGATTTTTCTATTTTATTTTAGCGTTAATATTCGTCAATTCAAATATAAGCTGTGTTATATGAGTTGATTAATATCATTTAAATCACTTAAAGCTTACATAGTTTTAAATTCATGGAAAAAAAATTTCATTAAAAAGTGTTATAAATACTGAATTTACACAATCTAGTTCCACAAAATTGGTTAGAACTCACACACGTAACGTGATTAACATGAGTCGTATAAATTCATGAATCCCAAGACGATAAAAAAATCTTAGGATGTATCGCTAACAACGCAGAATGACAGGGTGGTGTACCCAACGTTACAGTTAGTTGGTAATTAACTAATTATGAACCATATTCAAAACGTGTGGAAACAACGACCGTTATGCAGCACACTAAAAAAAAAAATTCTTATGAGGCCTATATTTTGCATTTTACAAAATAAGCCCATATACTGAAATTTACATTACAAACTTTGAGCCCATCCTAATAATCATCCTAGAGGTTGCTTAAAACTGGAGCCCACTAATTTCACCACGTGGCAGAACGTGAGGCTTCGATGTCTGATTAACGCGGGTTGTGATCTTTTTCTCCTGTTCCTTAATTTTCGCGCTTTTCTGATGGATCATTGGAAGAATAATAATAATTGGAGTAAAACTTAGGAATTTTTATTTTCATAAATCGGAAATCCAAACGAATTTCAGGAAAGATTTTTGCAAATAAGCTTATTTAAGGATTCAAGTTATTTTGTTGGTTCGAGTTTGTAATGTTTTAAGAAATAAAACTACATTTGATTCTGTTTCAGTTTGAAAAGATACCGAAGTTTTGTCCTAAAAGATCTTAAAAAAAAAAGAAAAAAAAGACAAGAATAAAGGTTAGTGTAGTATGTGGATACTTTAAAGTTTTTGGAAGCATGTCGGCGAAGTTCGAAGGATTCTTTCCGTAGTAGATAGGCCACAGGTGGTTTCAATCCTCCCCAGGAACGACCCCAAATCCAAAATTCAGCATTCTCAATTTCTTGGTTTTGTTTTGCTCTTTCCATTGATCAGATCAATGTCTTCGCTTCAGATCAGCGGCGGCTCGCTTAGGTTCGAGCCGCACGTCGGATTTAACCGGACCGGCTATTTCCGTCCGATCGGTAGTCTCGGTTTCCCTCGTTTCCGCCGGAGATTCAGTATCGCACGACCGCTTCTCCTCCGCCGTTCTTCCTTTTCCGGAGACAAAATCGGTGGCTCGGGTGAGTCTGAAAGTGATGACAAAGGTTTCATCACTGACGCAGAGAGAGATGGCTCTGGCTCCGTTCTTGGGTTTCAGCTCACTCGTCCTGGTACTTCTTCATCATTGTGTTTCTTTGAACTAACAGTGAAATTATTCACTCTTGTGTGTAATTTAGGGATTTTCGTTGTGGTTTTCTCAGTGGAAGTCACTCAATTTTTGAGTGATTTCAATTGTCAAAAGTGAATGATTCTCTTGAATTTTTTTTGCTTGTGGTCCTCAGATTCAAAGCTTCTCTTCTCACTAAACATAACGTTTCAAATCAAGAGTCTTTGAGTTTCAAAATATCTGAATCGGTCAATACTGAACTCGATTTCTCTCCTACAGGTGATCAAGAAATCTTCAGCACTAGCACTGAAGAAACTACGCATCAAGAAGAGAAGAAAAAGGCTATTGATGAAACAGAGATGGCTGATTTTGGTGTTCCTGGAAATAGAGCTGTTGAGGAAGGAGCTGCAGAAATTCCGACTAATAAAGCCGAAGTAGTCAACAACCTCGTATTCGTTACATCCGAGGCGGCTCCTTACTCGAAAACAGGAGGACTAGGAGATGTTTGTGGTTCTTTGCCGATAGCTTTGGCCGGACGTGGGCACCGTGTGATGGTTGTTTCTCCTCGGTACCAGAATAGAACCCCTGCAGACAATAATTATGCCCGGGCTAAGGATTTGGGCATCCGTATCACCGTTCATTGCTTTGGAGCTTCTCAAGAAGTTTCCTTCTATCACGAATATAGAGATGGTGTTGATTGGGTAACCGCTAATCTCTTCTTGCATCAATCTTTGTGGAGTTTTGACTACCGCCATTGCTTTACAAGTTGTGGTTTTTTTTTTTTTTGTAACTTTTCTCAGGTTTTTGTTGATCACCAATCTTACCATAGACCTGGTAATCCTTACGGAGATAGTAAAGGAGCATTTGGTGATAATCAGGTACTACCATTGACATTGTCGAAAGAATGAATCTGATCTCTAATTGTAGCTCTTCTTTTAATGTGTAAATCTTGTGTTTTGATTTAAGTAGTTCACTAAAAGGGCCTCGTCTCACTTTCTTCTGTGATTACAGTTTCGGTTCACGCTACTTTGCCATGCAGCGTGTGAAGCCCCTCTCGTGCTGCCTCTTGGTGGCTTCACTTACGGAGAGAAATCTCTCTTCCTTGTCAATGACTGGCATGCCGGACTTGTTCCCATGTAACCATTTCTTGTTCTCTTTACCTTCTACTTTAAGATAAAATTGGACCAGCTGTGCAGAATCGTGCTTTTATTTGTGGATTTTAATCTTGTATGTATTGTGGATCCCCTTTGATTCCAGATTATTGGCTGCAAAGTATCGCCCATACGGAGTTTATAAGGATGCAAGAAGCATTCTCATTATACATAACCTCGCTCATCAGGTAAAAAGCATAAAGCATTTCCCTAGACCTCGAATATCTCTTGCTGTGGTCTTTATTAGTCGTAAGTTCGGTGCAATGGCCCTTTGTTAGTTTACCGTAATTAGTTAGATTATTTGTGGTGTTGTACTTGACTTAGTTGAAAGATTATTTTGCATTTCATAATATGGTGCTTTTACTAAAAGGGTGTGGAGCCAGCAGCTACTTACAGCAACTTGGGATTGCCTTCGGAATGGTACGGAGCGGTCGGGTGGGTGTTTCCAACATGGGCAAGAACTCATGCACTTGACACCGGTGAAGCAGTTAATGTTCTCAAGGGTGCTATAGTGACCTCTGACCGTATCATTACCGTGAGCCAGGTGATGAATCTTTTGTAAGCATAATCCATTACTGCTAGTGACCTCATTCACTAACGGTAATGATTCAAAATTAGAAGTTGGGTGAGTTAGTGTTCTGATTGGGCTTTTTTCCCCCTGCATTTTCAGGGATATGCATGGGAAATCACTACTGTTGAAGGTGGATATGGTCTGCAAGATTTGCTTTCTAGTCGGAAGAGTGTTATAAACGGTACTGGTCCTATAAACCCTGTCTGTTAGCACTTAAAACATTTTTCCGAGCTGATATCCCCGCAATGCTTATCAGGGATCACGAATGGAATCAATGTTGATGAGTGGGATCCGTCCACGGATGAACACATTCCTTTCCATTACTCTGTTGATGATTTCTCAGAGAAGGTGATGTGAAGTTCTCTTTAAGTAAAGGTGCTAAAACCTAGCAAATTCAATGCTTTTTGTTAATGGTGAATTGACTTTTTGTGTTCGATTTGGGAATTGCAGGTCAAGTGCAAGGTGGCACTACAAAAGGAACTGGGTCTCCCCATTAGGCCTGAATGTCCTATGGTGTGATTTCAAAAGCCAAACTTTTAATTTCTTTTTTAACAATGGTATTCAGTTATGTCTTATAATCAGAGCTTGGAAATTTTGACAGATTGGGTTTATAGGAAGACTTGATTACCAGAAGGGCATTGATCTGATCCAAACTGCTGGTCCTGATCTCATGGTGGATGACATTCAATTCGTAAGTGAGTCTTTTGAACGATTTAACTGGAACGCACACAGTGCAAGTGACTGCTGTGATACACATTTGTCATCTCGCAGCTGTTTTCGCACATTTCTTAAGCCCGAGGCAGATATTTGTTTTTTTTCTTGTGTAGTGGTTTTCTGCATTCTGATATTCCATTTTTTCAGTGAAAGACATGTTTCTTTTTTATCGACTGTTTAACGTGGTTTGGTTACTTTCAGGTCATGCTTGGTTCAGGTGACCCAAAATATGAAAGCTGGATGAGGAGTATGGAGGAAACATACAGAGACAAATTCCGCGGTTGGGTTGGGTTCAACGTTCCCATCTCTCATCGCATCACTGCCGGGTAATAAAAAGAAAAAAAATCTCTCTAGCTTAGAGTCCTTACTTTATCTAGGGAGATCAATTCTTTGGATTACACATGACTTATGTGAAGGTGTTGTTGTAGAAAACTCAAAATTGCCACAAACATCTCAATGAATTTTTGTTTGTTTTGTGAAATCCTATAAACAGCTGTGACATTCTTCTGATGCCATCAAGATTTGAACCCTGCGGATTAAATCAGTTATACGCAATGAGATATGGGACCATTCCAGTCGTTCATGGCACCGGAGGACTCAGAGTGAGCTTTTCAAATTGTGTTTAGAACAGAGAATGGTTTGATAGTTAAAAGGGCTATGATTTATAATTGGATTGTTAATGTTTTCAGGATACGGTTGAGAATTTCAACCCTTATGCAGAAGGTGGAGCTGGTGCCGGTACAGGGTAATAAAATATTCTGAAAATTGTGACATATCAAGTTCAAATGATTTGTGATCTTATGGATCTTTTTGTACTTGTGGGTTTAATATTTCAGATGGGTTTTCTCTCCCTTATCGAAAGATAGTATGGTGTCGGTAAGTTTACCGAACTTGCCCATTTCTCTTCAAGATTTGTGGTTATGTTTTCTTCGGGGTTTTGTGGGTGAAAAATGACCCTGTTGTGTTACTTACTTCAGGCCTTGAGGTTGGCTGCAGCAACGTACAGAGAGTATAAACAGTCATGGGAAGGATTGATAAGAAGAGGAATGAGCCGAAACTATTCTTGGCAAAACGCTGCCGTTCAGTATGAGCAAGTTTTTCAGTGGGTTTTCATGGACCCTCCCTACATCAAGTAGATTCCATTCAACACACTACCGAGTTGGACCGGATCAGACCAGACCAATCAGAGGAAGAAAATTGCTCGTGTGGAATTTCTTCGCCCGGTTATCGAAAATCCATGGTTTTCAACGTATCCACAATAAACCGTGTATTTATGTTCTATTATCTTTATAACTCGATGGTTTTTGTTTTTGGGGAGGTATAGAATTTTAGTTATATGAGGCTATAATTGTTTATTTTGTTGGTTATGGGATCTGCCTTTCCCATTTAAATTATCTGAATTTGATATCTATTATTAGAGAAAACCGATCACACCGATGATAAATTGGTAATGATGCTTTCCTAACAAATTGGTTGGTTCGATTCCTTAAAACAAATGTTTCGATCAAACTTGTTTAATGATAAGATGGGAATGAGTAGGAGAGCAGTAAGTAACACACAAATGAAAGAAACGTAAAATATAATTAATTCCATTAGACGTGCTTACCTTATTATTCAAAACCGAATACTATAAACGCATCAACTTATTTCTTTCTCAAGGATTTTGAAGCATCAACGATTCTATAGCATGATTCTAATTAGAAGAACGACATTGATTACACAGATATTGACCAATAAAACGATGACTACTGAAAGAAATACCATCACTTAATTATATAAGAAAGAATTCATTAATCATATATATATATGGTGAGTTAGATATAGTGACCGATCAATCGATCATCTCTTCTTGATCTCACGGAATATAAATCGTAGAAACCTTTTCGGTTACTGAAAACATGTCATCGCATAATATGTTTCAGAAATAGTCCAAAAAGGTCTCTTGATTATTCTCTGGACCTCTGGTTTATTATTATTTAGTTGATAATATAATGCTTCGTTGAAAACGTTATCGTTCGAGCACGCACGATCCTATATTTGTAGTTCAACATTAAAAAAAAAAAAAAGACTTTCCTTTAGCTGACAAACCAGTTCACATTCACATTGAGAAGAGAAGTGTATCTGATATTTGATTGTCCCTTTTGTTAACACTGTTTTTTTCGTAAAAGAAAAAGTAATGAAGATATTTCTGATAAAATATTACTATTTAACTTTTAATTGAAAACAATACCGAATGGACTAATGGATAATATATTTGTTCGAGGTAACAAAATTAAGCTTTATTTAAATTTTTTGACATCCTGAGTACTAATATTTTTATTTGTAGACAAAATAAAGCTTTATTTATTAATTGCCCTAAAAAGAAAGGATGAACATAATAAAATAGGCCGAGGGTTGCTCCGGAAATGATGGGACAAAAGTGGGCAAGTACAGTGGAATTGAGTTTTCTTGTGATACCAAACCACAAACCCTTTTTCCTCACTTTCTCCCTCCAATTACTCTCTTCGTCGCTCCGCATTCTCGCTTTGTCCGTACGTGTAAACTTGGAAAAGTCCTTTTTTTGTTGTGTGTTTAAAACCCCATTGTTTCAGTTCTGTTTTTTCGAGCAAAATAGCGGGAGGATACAAAAGCTAGAGGCTTGGAGTGAGAAATCTCAGGTTAGTTTCCACGTATTCTTCTTTTGCCAGTCCCATTATCTGTTTGTTTTCTTTCGTTGCGTCTGATAATTCAGTTGAATATGTTGAAAGGTTGAGACTTTGGACGACTGTCTTCTCATTTATTGGTTAAAAAAAAAAATTTCTGTACAAAATCGGTAAATTCGAATTGGGTTTTGGGGGCTCCTTTCATATGGTAGAACAAGTTGAAGCTTCTCAATGGTATTGATTAAGGGTTTTAGGTAATCTGGGTTTGATTTTGGGTGCCAATTCCTTTGTTAGGGATTTAGATTATTCAAGGACAGAACTGGAACAGGTCTTTGTGTGTGTCGGTTCATCTGCTATGGAAAAAAGCATTGGAAATGAGCTAGTATTGATCTGGGTTTGGTTGAAAATTCTATTTCTTTAATTTTTGTTTGTAAACAATTGCAGTTTTTTTCTTTTTTTTTTGGGTTTTAACCAATCTGTTGTAGTCTCCTTTCTGTGAGATTTTGTTAATTTCTTATAGACTTTTTTAAAGAGTATCGTTGACGATTCAGACAAAATCTGTTTGTTTCTGATCAAACTGTTGGCTTGCTTTAGAGCTGTGGATTCTACTTCTTGTCTGTTTGTTATTCTTTATTAGATTAGCTAGCGTGTTGTTGTTACCTTAAAATATCCACAGAACCATAAAATCTTTGGTTTAAATTCCTTAAAAAAGCTTTGAAGATTCTCTGAGATCTGTGATCCAAAACACTCAAGAACTTCCGGAGGGGATGATGATTCCCTAATCCAAATTCGGTTTGGACTAATTGGACCCCGAAGGCACAGAGACCATCTCGTACTTTCATATGGATCTAAAAGAGAATCTTTAGGTGCTCTAGAATCTTTAGATTGTTGTTCTATAAATTGGTTTCCAATCTCAGCTTCAATTTCACTACCTTATTCTATACTCAGAATATTAGTCTCACATATATATTGCCAGTTTTGTTTGTTTTCATTGTCTGAAATTACTTGCTTGGATCTTCTCTTGTCTTCTGATTGTGTACGTTTGAATCAGTTTTCCTTTTTCTGTTCATATTTTATTAAAAAATGTGGCTTTCAAGTATTCTTACAAGTACCTCCACTGAAGATTGAGCTTTTCTTTTCTTCATTCTTATTTGGTCATTTCATTTCCACAGTGAAAGAGAGAACAAGATTTGAGATTCCATTTTTAATCATTAATCAAAATGAGTGCAGCGGCTACAATGCCCATGCCCCGAGAAGCATCAAATTACGATGAGATCTCTATGCAACAGAGCATGCTCTTCTCTGATAGTCTTAAGGTAAATTCTGAATTTTGAATTTGAATAACCTAGTGGGTCTTGTGATCATTGCTAAAGAATTTTAAATTTTTCTTTCATTGTTCTAGTAAGAATATTTTGTGATATTTGTTTCACAGGATCTGAAGAATCTGAGGACACAGTTGTATTCAGCAGCTGAGTATTTCGAACTATCCTACACAAACGATGAACAAAAACAGACGTGAGTGAGTTTATTACTCTCCCTACTCCTTATTCTATTTCTCAATGATCCTAGTTTACAGCTCAGATTAATTGTCATTATACTTTTTTCAATTGGGTTTCTATAAGTTCTTACATGTTTATGCAGAGTTGTGGAGACACTGAAAGATTATGCGATAAAGGCTCTGGTGAATACAGTTGACCATTTGGGCTCTGTTACATATAAAGTTAATGACTTTGTCGATGAAAAAGTCGATGAAGTAGCAGGAACCGAGCTACGAGTATCTTGCATCGAGCAGGTATCAATTATTCTTCATAAACTTGTTTTCGAAATGGCGTTCTAAAAGATCATTGCTCCTGCTTTAGTTTGTTATATATACGTGTTTTATGATCAATTTCCTGTTTGGGTTACTGAGTTTTCTTATACATGTATAGAGGCTACGGATGTGCCAAGAGTATATGGATCATGAAGGTCGCTCGCAGCAATCACTCGTGATCGATACTCCAAAGTTCCACAAGCGATACATCTTGCCTTGTAAGTTTTTTTTCTCTCTCTATTATCCACGTCTGCAATCTTTCTTTCTCTTAGTTATTTCTCACTATCAAAAACTAAATTATCTATCAGCGGGCGAAATAAAGAGGGGTGGCAACCTCACAAAGCTCAAGAATGTTGAAAGTAATTTTGGCGAAGAAGATGATGACTGGAACCAATTCCGAAATGGTATAAATTGCCATTTCATCTATTTGTCCAAGATTTAAGATTTCTTCCAAACCTGATTCTTGATTTGATCTGTTTCTTGTTTCCTAAAGCTGTTCGTTCTACAATTCGGGAAACACCACCACCGCCCGTTAGGTAAACTCCGGTATTTATAGTAAGTGCCCTTGTTAACTGACCGGAAAGTTTTAAACTTTTATGTGCCGGTTTATTCCTTTTTTTTGTTGCAGAAAACCGATACTTCAGTCTCCGCCTCCACGGAAACCTCAACGTTCAGCAACATTTTCGTTCTCCTCTATATCCACGGCACCAAAGAAAGAACAAGGTAAAAAAAGCTTTAGCATGAAACTCCGTTTTGGGCTTAATGGGAATACAAACCTTTGATTGTGTGTTTGGTAAACCAGATAAGCGAGCAGTATCACCGCATCGGTTTCCGCTGCTAAGATCTGGTTCGGTTGCTATCCGACCTTCATCAATCAGCCGGCCAACAACCCCGAGCAAGAGTAGAGCAATAACTCCTAAACGGGTAAGCTTCGGTTACATTCCAATCACTCTCTTAGGCTCAGTCTTTACCGGGTTTGGAACGTTTTTCGCTTTACCGGTTTTGATTCTTGATTTTTCTACGGTTCAGTATCCGTCAGAACCAAGAAGATCGGCTTCGGTTCGGGTTGCGTTTGAGAAAGAAGCCCAGAAAGAACCAGAGCAGCAACAACAGCCAAGCAAAAGCAAACGGCTGCTTAAGGCGTTGCTTAGCCGACGCAAAACCAAGAAGGACGATACGCTCTACACTTACTTGGACGAATATTGAACAGAGGCGCTGGTTTTGTATTTCTATTGGTAAACCGGAAATTATATTCCAATTTTAATTGCATTTTTCTGTTACATAAATACCAATATGTCTGCGTCTGTGAATTTTTGTATACCGTACGTACGACTGTCAATATGTGAATGCAATATTTTCTTCCAAATTTATTGAAAATGTACAAGAATACCGCTGAACGAATTAGATAATGCTGATAAAAATTGATAAAAATGCTAAACTTTTGTGTCAAACACAAACGAAAAAGGAATGTGATGATATTGTTTACGAATGTTTTTAACTTTCAATCGTGTTTGCGTAAAAATTCTGTTGATTAAAATTACGTTTTTCGCTTTAGTTAATGGTCAAGTTATAAATATGTTTTTTCAAACTTAAGATTATAATCGGTTTTTGAGATTGATTAATAAAATTGAGATATTCGAGTAATCATGGAAAGATGGTATTAATCTTTCTGATGTATTAGTTACAAGACAACACAAATACTCATTAATTTGAAACAATAAACTTTATTGTCACCAACAATGAAGGCAGTACAAGCGATAAACAAAGAAAAACACAGATACTATTACTTTGGAAAAAATGCCAAAAAAACCCCAAATTTATCACTTTCAGCCAAAAAAAACTCCAACTATCAGATAGACAAAATAAACCGTAAACTTTATTTGACTTCCACTTTTAATCCCATATTTTCGTTGACCAGACCATTTTAATCTCATATTTTCGTTGACCAGGCCAAATCAGACTCGTCGTTAAGTCTCCGTTCAGAATTTCCGTTAAACCCTAAAACGACGTCGTTTTATTATTTAAAAAAACGTAAATTTGGATACTCGAACCCCTTACCTTCAAAACAAATCAAGGAACACATTACCAACTGAGCTAAATCGTATTATTGTTAAACACACAAACACACATGTTTATATTGTTTAACAAAAAATCCCCAAATTAAAAAAAAAATCTTTCTCTTTTACCTGGGCCGAACCCTAGCGCCGCCGATGGTCTCCGCAGACGGTGAGCTCGACTCGGTCGTTTAAGGAAGCGTCCCTGACGAGATCGGCGGCGTGGGCTTGCATAAGATTGACTCTATCGACAGCAATGGTGGCCTCCACGTTCCTCGTACTGTGCGCGTCTTGGTAGAATCCATGCACCGTCGCTCTCCCCAGTGGTATGCCTTTGTACATCACCGTGAAGCTGGACTCTCCGTACCTGATTCCGACCTTGTTTGGGTTGCCGGCGGTGAATAGCATGCGGATGGTGAGGGAGAGGAAAGCGGAGGTTGGATCCAGAACGCTAGGGTTGGGATTATTCGGCGACGAGATTCCCATGTACACCACTACCACTTGCTGCAGATCGAACTGCGGCTTCTTCGGCTTCACCGCCAGTATCACGATCAGCACCACCGCTAGTACCAACAGCGCTAGGACGACGGCGACCAACTCTGACGACGGCGGAGACCATCGGCGGCGCTAGGGTTCGGCCCAAGTAAAAGAGAAAGATTTTTTTTAATTTGAGGATTTTTTGTTAAACAATATAAACACGTGTGTTTGTGTGTTTAACAATAATACGATTTAGCTCAGTTGGTAATGTGTTCGTTGATTTGTTCTGAAGGTAAAGGGGTCGAGTCTCCAAATTTACGCTTTTTAAAATAATAAAACGACGTTGTTTTAGGGTTTAACGGAAATTCTGAACGGAGACTTAACGACAAGTCTGATTTGGCCTGAGATTAAAAGTGGAAGTCAAATAAAGTTTACGGTTTATTTTGTATTGGAGCTTTTTTTGGCTGAAAGTGGTAAATTGGAATTTTTTTTGGCATTTTTCCCCTATTACTTTAGAAAACATTAAAAAAAAAAAAAAAAAAAAAAAAAAAAAAAAAAGACAAAATCGAATCAAGCCTTAAAACATTGCACATCTCGTAAAACGTTAAAACCAACATCAGGACATGCCATTTCCCAAACATGACACCAACTTACGAATCTTCTGCACGACCGATGCTCATCACGTAATGGTTTAGATACCGGTTTCGGATTCGTCTTTTCTAGCTATTTTTGGTGGTGGTGGAGGCGATGATCTCTCGTAAAATTCTGCACCAAGTGATCGGTGAGAAGAAGGAAGAGAAGCTTGAGGAGAATCCATCGATGGAGGATTGTAATAAGAGGATATTGGTGTGTTGTTATCGGCATGAGCGTCAAGAAGTTTCCGGTTGGTTTGAGCCTGCACGATCATGATCATTATAGCTAGGAGAATGCAACATTTCAACAGATGATTCCGAGAAGCCATTTTTATTTTCTGGTGATCAATAGAGTTTTCTTTGCTCACCAATTATGTGATGTCTGTGTATGTATAGCTCATAATAGAGGGTTCCCACTAACTAACTATTAGATTTCTTTTTTTCCATAGATTATTTGCAATAATTATTGATCAACCTGTTATAATTTAGGATTAGCCTCTTTGTTTAATGATCGTCGATTTAAAAAATGTAAAAACTGCACCGATTATGGTTATTGGATATATGATTTTATAATAATGTTCCTTTCTGTCCAACTCGAATTTTTGTCGGATAAATAAAGTTATGTTGAAAAAGATACATGCCACGTCAAAGAGATGTTAAATCCAATAAAATTCATTTGTCTATTATATTGTCTAAGGGGGCATCAGAAAATTAATGGTAACCGTTAGGGACTACTCCTTTTTTTTTGTTTGATGTTCTAGAATTTTTTTTTGTTTTTAAAAGATTGATGTTTTCATTTTTCAATGCATATTTTATTAAATATTGACTATTTTGTTCTCATTTATTTTTATTTTGTTTGTGATTAAATTCAATTAATAAAATAAATTAGGAATATAAATAATTTTAGTTTTAAGGTGTTTGTTGCTTCGTTTGACGTGAAGTCATATTTAAATCAAAACAGAGCTCTCGATCTCTCTCATAACTATCAATAGGTATGTTTAGATCAAAATTATGACGAAAATCCATTAATAAAAATTTGTTATTATAGTCTATCATCTGTTAACACTTGACAGTATATATAGCCACTAATCGAAACAAATTTTATGTTTTTGGCACTTAACAAAATTTGAATAAGTTTGCTTAAAATTTTGGCTCCAAAAGCAAATTTTGTTTTAAAATTCAGAATATATACGTGAGTAATTGGAGTAACAATGATACTGAATGCTGATGAGAATGAATGAATATGCAAAATAGGGATCATCAATGTGGGAAAATGATACAATAAATAAGGCTTTAAATACAAACTTGACTCACCTTGCCTTTTTGTCTTCTAAGGTGGGACTATTTTTCCTTTCAATATTTTTTCTTCTTTAATACTAACACTAAATAAACAATGTTAGAAAGGACAATTCTATTACTTTCTTAATAAGTGTGAAATTTCTAGAACATCAAACAAAAAAAAACGGAGGGAGTAGTTTTTAATAACTGAGCAGATTACAAGAGAGAGCACTAGAAAATAAAAATATTGAAATAGTGAGTTTATCAATCTCATGCTTGCGGCACTCGTTTTTATAATTTTTATTAAAAAAAAGTCGGCTCTTAAATTAAAAAAGTATATTCAGTTTAGTGATAAAATTATAAAAACCTTTTTCATAAAGTCATAAGTTCGAAACTTAATATGGTAAAACGGCCTAATTTTTTTTTTTTAACTTGCGATCTTCTAAAACTCAGTGTCGGCTCTGTATGTATCATTCCTCTATACGGTAAACACGTTAACACGTTAAACGTATTCAAGAAAAGACTAGGAATCATCAGGGTTGGAGTTTGATCTTTGAAACTCATTTCTTTAAGTTTGCAATATCGTAGGAGGTTTTTGGTTTGATTTCTTGAATCTCTTCTTTGGATTAACCCAGTTATCAGAATGAATCGTAGTTTGGAAAAAAATGATGTTTGGGTGAAACATCATGTTTTGGAAAAGAGTGTTAAGAATAGGTTTATAAACCCAAACATCATTTTTATATCTTACCCATGCACAACGGAACCAATTACATTGGATCATGTTATTAAAGCAAGGCCCAATATCATAATTTATGACAAGTCAAAGCTCATGTAATTAGGGTTCTCCTAGCAAAGGAAAAACAAGTCAAAGCTCATGTAATTAGGGTTCTCCTAGCAAAAGAAAAACGGTCATTTAAATTATGAGTTTACACGATTTTGCGAAAAGAAATACGAACTCTTTAATAAACAGAAAATACACGAATTTCTTTTGATCTGCCAAATTAATTATGAAATTAGTCAACGTGTGTATTAATCCTAATCTACTTCCTCAAATCAAAAATCCCCTCATCTTCTTCCTCAAATCCGTAATTTCAGTACTCTCACTCTTCTCTTCTCACGATTTCTTTCCCGTCTTCTCTTCCTTTTTTTTTTTTTGAATCGATTTCTTCTCTTCCTCTTATCTTCTCTTCCATTCTCACGATTCTGAATTCCGTCTTCTCTTCTCTTCTCGATTTGCAAATCGGACGGGATTCCCTCTTCTCTTCTCTTCTCTTCTATTTCACGATTTCTTTCCCGATCTTCTCTTCTCTTCCATTCTCACTCGAATTCGGACCGGATTCATTCTCTTCTCGAAATCGGACCGTTTGGAGATGAGTAAAATCAGAAACGCATTGCTTTTCTTGAATTCTGGTCGAATAGAATGATAAACAAGGACTCAATTTCAAAGAGGTAATCATAAATCTCGTTACTTTTCTTGAATTCTGGTTTTTTCAATATCTGGGATTTCTAATTTCTTTCTTGTCCACCGGCGATTAACAGAAGATGGAGAATGGGTTCTGGGTGTTCGTCGATATGGCCAGCAGAAGATACCTTTGGTGGAATCTCAAGGAGATGAGAGAGAAAATTCAATGATGATTTAAAATTCAGAGATTTTTTTATCTCTTCTTTGTGCAGAAAGATGATAATTCTTAATAACCATGTATTTGTTCTAAATCTAATTCTTCCCTTGAGTTTTGTAATTTTGATTAATTGATACCTTCTATTTGTAATCTGGAAACAAAAAATAAAAGAGTTTGTAACTTTCAAGCAATGTCTTCTCTTTATTATTCAATTTTCTCGACAACCAAAATCATATATACAAATCATGAGATCATAGGACACACTTCGAAATTGCAATAGAGAAGTTTACAACTTGAAGAGAATGTGCATCTAATTATTTACAACCCAACCCACATCGCAACTACCACAAGAATCGCCACACTGCTGCTTGCTTTCCCACAGAGCCAGCTTGCAAATGTTAGGCAGAGAGTGAGAAGGATACCGCCTTTTCCACCTAGTATCCAAGCAATCATGAACCCGACTTTGTAAACCATGTCCAGTTCCTTGTCGAACAAAGCCGTGCAGGGGCTAAACGTGAGAGATGCTAGACACCCGAGTGTATATAGGAGAAGCATCGATAGGGAGGCAAATTTGAGAACTTTGACAAAAGAGTCACTCTGTTCTTGTGTCGTTTCTTCTTCTTCTTGTGGCTCACTATAGAAATGTGAGTTTGGATATGTAGAATAGTGTCCATAGAATTTCTCGTACTGAGTGATTCGTGAAATTGGAGAAGGATTTGCAAATCGACCGCGGCTGATAATCGGAGGAGCTGATAATTGGCGGCTGTTCTTTTGGGTCGTTGTGGTGGTGACAGAAACGACGGCGTTTCGGATCAGAAGCTTTTGTTGTCTTCTCTTTGCAATTGGTTTCGTCTGAATTGAAACAATCAGATTCTGAGCTTCTGATCCGAAACGCCGTCGTTTCTGTCACCACCACAACGACCCAAAAGAACAGCCGCCAATTCTGATGGATCACACATGAAGACATAATCTCGATTCCATTAGCGTCTTCTCTCCTTTACCGTCGTTCTCTATCTCCGATATCAGCGTGATTAACAGCAATACACTACCCTCTCCGTCGATTACTACGCCTCCGTCGTCATCTCCATCTCTCGCACCATCTCCGATAACATCTCCGTCGCGGTGGTCGACATTGGATGCGATCTGGAATATTTCGCCGATGACACTCGCTTGCTGTCCGACGGTAGCGGTCCGCCGGAGAGTCTCGTCAGAATCGTAAGGAATCGTCTTGAAGAGAAGGGGACGGTGGGGTTGATCTCACTCGTTGAGTCCTTGTCGTCGGGGTCTTCGTCGTTTGTTGACCAAAGTTATCTTCTTCTTCACGCGGTTTCATACAAAGAGATTTTGGGGTTTTTTGTTTATAGAAACGACGTCGTTTTGATAGTAACGGAAACACTAACGGCACTTAAAACAAATACACGACGATTAATGTCGACTAATTTCATAATTAATTTGGCCAGATCAACATAAGTTTGTGTATTTTTCAGCTTATTAAAGAGTTCGTATTTATTTTGGCAAAATCGTGTAATTTCATAATTGAAATGACCGTTTTCCCTCTAGCAAATAGAGTAATATATATATATATATTTGTAATGAATATAGAGAAAATAAATGGGGTTGCCAAGAACAACCTTCCCTTTTCTCTTTATGATATCAATCTAAGAATAATTTCATCTTTGGACAATCTAAAGTTTTCATCTTTCTTTTCTTTACATTTGAATAAAGTTCTTAATGAACTATATCATTTTTTAATTATTCTATCTATCTTATTAAGCTCCTTATTAAGAGTATAAATAATCTTGTTTTGGATTAACCTATACACATTGACGAGGACATCCAGCACGGACCAGCTCAAGACATTCCTATCGTGCTAGACAAACCCATGACCAGATCGAGAGTTAAAACCTTAGACAAGAAGCTCAATGCTGCTGTTCTGAGGCTGTTGGAGGATTGCGTGAAGAGTCACATTTGGAAGAGTAGTCCAGAAACGTGATGATCATTTCAGAGCAAGAAGAAGGCGAATGAGAGTGTGGAGAATATCGATTTTTATTATCTAGGATTTTATTAGGTTTTTTCATTTTTCTGGTTTTTATTGATTTTCCTTTTAGTATTAGGAATTAGTTAATTTTCCTTTTTTTCTTAAGAAGAGATAAAACTCTTCATTTTTTAAATTTCTTTTATATTTCTTTTTTTCTAGTTAGGATTGGATTTTCTTTTAGGCTATAAATAGCCTTCTTATGTAACTGAAAAATTCAGCAACTTACAATCAATAAACCCTAGAACTTTTCAGAAACTTGTTTCTCTTCTTTGCTCTTGTCGATTTGCTCAACAAGATCAAAACCTCTTCTGCTTTGTCGAGGGTGTCTCCAAATCAGAGGTTTAGCTGTATCACAAGCCGTTCCATAGCTTGTGTGGTGCTCTCAATCCACCTTCACTCCACCCTATCCCAAGGTTCAAGGAAAGAAGCTTAGAGCCATCCTTGCTTCTTATTGTTACTTGGTCGACACATATAAGTCTCTCATCTCAGGCTTATATCAAGTGGTATCAGAGCTTTGGTTGTGACATACCAAGTAAGAAAAACCGACATACCAAAAAGCTCACTGATGGAAGAACCACGAGATGCACCAGATGGGACCAACGCCGCGATCCTAGCAATGGTGACTGCAATGCGTGCAGAACTTGAAACCCTTAAAGATTTAAGGAATGACATGATGACTCTAGGAGACAGAATGGGTCGGCTGGAACACCCACCCCCAAAGCAACCTGTTCGAAACGTTGTATTTGGAGTTGGAGCTGCACCAACAGCTGTAGTTCGAGAATAGCCAGAACAAGACGACTCCGATCTTGAAGAAGATCAACGTGATCCACCACCCCCACGCCAACCTGATAACACCATATTTTACATCTTTTTAAGGTTTGTTTTCATAGGTTTCTAATCCCACTTTGTATAGTTTTGGGATGATCTTTTCATGCATTTGAGTCTCATTTTGTATTGACTTGCATTTTAGAAGTCCTAGAGAGTTTTGTGTCGTTTTTGGCTTGCTGGAGCCATTTTCAGGTGTTCTTAGAGTTTGAGAAGTTAGAGGAGTGTGGATAGCAAACATAGAAGGTCAATGGGGCAAGAAGAGCAATGAAAACATGAAGGAGAGGCTGTCAAGCCATTATATCGGTCTGTTGACCGATATAAGTGACCGTTAGAATCATATAATGAAAATCCAAAGATGTCAATTCTGTCAAGCTCCTGCCAAGCCATTTTATCGGCCATTTGGCCGATAACCGATAAAAGCATCAAGTATATGTGTCTAGAAGAGCGACTCGGATGGAAGCCTTCCCTTTGGATTTAGCTTTGGAGATTTTTATCAAAGTTGTAGAGAATTGAGTTAGCTTTCCAATGGGACTAGTTTCAACTAATTCTGGGTTGTATTGAAGAAGTTACAGCTGATTAAGTGGACACATATCAGCTCTGCCGCGAAGGAGGATGCTTCCGAGAATGAAAGCTCCCTGGTGAAGTTTATATCGGCCATATGGCCGATAAAGTGGCCCGATAAACTGCCAATCCGGACCAAAAACACATTTTAATACATTTTTCTATAAATACCCCACTTAAGTTGTAATAAACATTAAGTTTTCTTTTCCACACGAAAAGTCTTCTCTTTTTAGACTTGAGAGAGTTCAAGAACACCCATTGGTGTTCTTGAATGGATCTTCATGTATATGCCACATAAGGAAAGATTTCTTCACTTCTTTATATTATGTCTATTTGATTCTTCTTCTTTCTTTTCTATGGTTTACTTTGTGATTTGTGTTGTTTTTGTGAGTTGATTTTTTATGGGTTATTCATGTTCTTGGTGTTGTGAATAGTAGATTTTTGTTGGAACATGATTAGGCTTGATTCGGATGGTTTGATGATTGCTTGTTGATGTTTAGGCTTAGATAATCATTTGTTCACATGTTTAGAGTGATCTTAATGCTAAAGTTGAATTAGCTACTCAATTTCTAGATCATGGACAATTTACACTTGAGAGAGGTTTGGTAAATTGTCTAGAAGATTTCTAAACGTGCTTTTCATTCTTAACCGATGGCCATCGTGATTAAGGTGAATTGTTGGCTTAAAAGGACTTACGCTTTATGTTTGTTGATAATTTGGTTGCAATTGAGATATTAGCTAATTCAAATTATCAATAAAAGGTTTAGCATCATGAGAGTGAGTTAAGCTATTTGTGTGTTTTTTGCCAAAGAATGAATGTGCATTGAATGTTTATGCATCATTAGTAAATTATCTTGATGGTTAGATAATGGTGATTTAGGATGATCTTGGATAATTCTTTCACTTAGGTTCTTAGGTTGATTATTAATGCTAGATTTGACATGATAAACTGAAGTTTAGAACTGCACATAGATTAGGTAGTTCTAGTTTGGCGTGACAAACCGAACTAGAGGTACACCCTAGGATTTTTGGTCTCGTCCCATGCATTAGGGATAGATTCGAGTAAATGGTGTTAGTGCTAGATTAAATTTGTTCATTCGATTCTTGAACTTAGGCATTTCACACCCGAGAGGAGTTAGATGAATTGCTTGAACCGAACTTTTTGTGAACTTTACATATCATGCACAATTGGCCACTGTAGTTTAGTGTGTTTAGTGAACTAAATGGAATTGTGATTAATGCTCATCGCTGATCTTTGATTACAAACGGAAGTTTATGATAATCGAGTAATCGATGAAGAGATTGATACCACGGGAGTCGATTAATCTTATGTTTGTGTTCCATGTTCTAAGATAGCGATTAATTCTTCCAAATGAATCATTATTTAATTGTTAATCATCTCTTCGATAGTTTAAGCCATGATCCAACGTTTTCTCTTTGTGTTTTATTTTCTTTCTTGCATTTTGATCTCTTTCTTCTTTTTTTTGTACGTTGTGCTCTAACTTAGTTTGTTTCTCGTATCTTTGGTGTGTAATCTTTATTCTATGTGGGATTGATCCTAAAGTGCTACATCGACATACCATTATGATTGCGGTAGTGTGCCCATTAGGTTAATTGGTGCGGTATAAAACACGCAAAATCACAACCTTACTGTGAACCACGTGATCCACCACCCCCACGCCAACCTAACCCTGATCCGAAGCTAACTGCCCCAACCTTTGCAGGGAAAGTTGATCTAGAAGCTTACTTTGATTGGGAACAGAGGATGGATCATCTGTTTGACTACTACAATCACACGGGTCCAAGGAAGGTGTCATTGGCAGTATCTCAACTCACTGATCATGCTTTGACTTGGTGGGACAGAGTAGTGTTTGAGAGGAGAAGGCACATGCAAAAACTCTCGATTCTTGGACTGAGATGAAGGAACTGATGAGGAGCAGGTACGTCCCTCCACACTTCCACATGGATATGCAAAGACGTTTTCGCCGTTTGTCCCAAGGAAGCAGATCTGTAGAAGAATACTTTGAGGAATTTGAACATGTGAGGAATCGTTTGGAGCTGGATGTAACAGAGGATACACACATGGCTCAATTCATGGATGGTTTACAAGAGAGGATCAGCCACAAGGTAGAAAGACAAGTGTACTACAGTTTGCAAGAGCTGGTTCACTTGGCTATGCAAGCTGAACAACATATCAAACGCAAAACCACCCTCAACAGGTCCAGGGCACAACCTAACTGGACCCAAAACTCAACAAACAAATCTGTGGACCGAACCCCTACACCAGACGTGGACTAAACCTCTACACCATACGTGGATGCTCGGTTCAAAGGAAAGGTTGCTGAACCAAGCAAAGGGCCACGACCTGAGGTAAGTAAGGTTGACACTCTTCAACGAGCCATGGATATTACTTGTTTCAAGTGTAGAGGAAGAGGACATTTGGCTCGAGAATGCCCCAATCAGAGAACTATGATTATCACAACAACATGTGAATATGAATCCCAAGATGAGACAGAGACGGAGCTTCAAGAAGAAGAAGTGGAATATCCTGACACTGGAGCACTCCTTGTTATTAGGCGAATGTTGGGTGCCATTACTGAACCAGAAGAGATGGCTCAAAGGAAGAACATATTCCACACTAGGTGCACTGTCAAAGGCAAGATTTGCAATCTGATCATTGATGGAGGATCTTGTACAAATGTTGCTAGTGATTACATGGTGGATAAGCTCAGTCTGGAGAAATTCAAGCATCCGAAACCCTACAAGCTCAGATGCCTTAATGACAAGATGGAGCTCAAGATCACGAATCAGGTGCTTGTTCCTTTTAGTGTGGGACGATATCACGACGAGGTGAAGTGTGATGTGATTCCAATGCAAGTTGGACATCTACTGTTGGGTCGACCTTGGCAATTTGATAGAGAGAATACACACCATGGCATAACCAACTTGTATTCTATGGTGCACAACAAACGCAAGTATCGGTTCTCCCCACTCACGCCTACAGAAGTACATGAGATGTATGCTAAGATGCCCAAAGAAGGAGAGAGACGCAAGTCCAACTTTCTGGTTAATCTTGATGTTGTTCGCAAAACCCTGGCATCTCAAGAACCAGTGCTGCTCATGATTTTCAAGGGGATCCTGAATACAGATTTTGCAACTCTGGATTTACCACCAGAAGTTACTAATCTTTTGGAGTAGTTCAAGGATGTTTTCCCTGAAGAGTTACCATAAGGTTTGCCTCCTATACGAGGAATTGAGCATCAGATCGATTTTATCCCTGGAGCTGCCTTACCAAATAGGCCAACTTACCGTGTGAACCCCACTGAAGCTAAGGAATTGGAGTGACAGGCGCAAAAGCTCATGGCAAGGGCTTATGTTCGTGAAAGTCTTAGCCCTTGTGCTGTTCCTGTTTTACTGGTACCAAAGAAAAATGGTACTTGGAGAATGTGTGTCGTTTGCGGAGCCATCAACAACATTACTGTGAAGTATCGACACCCAATCCCTCGACTTGATGATATGTTAGATGAGCTAAGTGGAGCTACTGTCTTCTCCAAAATCGACCTAAAGAGTGGATATCATCAGGTTTGAATGAGAGAAGGTGGTGAGTGGAAGACTGCTTTCAAGACCAAGCATGGTCTTTACGAGTGGCTTGTGATGCCTTTTGGCCTCACTAATGCTCCCAGCACCTTTATGCGTCTAATGAATCAAGTTCTTAGAGCATACATCTGTAAGTTTGTTGTTGTGTATTTTGATGACATACTTATCTACAGCAACTACTTAACAGATCATGTGGCACATCTTGAGTTAGTTTTAAAGACGCTGCAGCAGGAAGGTCTTTATGCAAACCTCAATAAGTGTATCTTTTGTACTGATCGTATGGTGTTCCTAGGCTTTGTTGTTAGCTCCCATGGACTGCAAGTTTATGAAGAGAAGATAAAAGCCATCCAAGACTGGCCAACACCAACAAACGTTAGCCAAGTCAGAAGTTTTCATGGAGTGGCAAGCTTTTATCGACGCTTTGTAAAGAACTTCAGTACGATAGCTGCACCACTAACTGCAGTAGTCAAGAAGGACGTCCCTTTTTCTTGGGGAAAAGAATAGGAGGACGCTTTCAATAGTTTGAAGACGAGTTTGACTAACGCACATGTTTTGGTTTTACCCGACTTCAACAAGACGTTTGAGCTGGAGTGTGATGCATATGGACTTGGGATCGGAGCTGTTCTGACTCAAGGAGGACGACCAGTGACATGTTTCAGTGAGAAACTTAATGGAGTTGTGCTGAACTATCCTACTTATGACAAAGAACTGTACGCTCTGGTTCGAGCAATGGAGACATGACAACATTATTTGTTGGCCAGGGAGTGCGTCATACACACTGACCATGAGACGCTCAAGCCTTTGAGAGGACAGACCACTTTCAAAAGAAGACACGCCAGGTGGTTGGAGTTTATTGAGACTTTTCCTTATGTTATCAAATATAAGAAGAGAAAGGAGAATGTGGTGGTTGATGCTTTGTCAAGAAGGTACACGCTGATCACAACAATGGAGTCGAAGATCATTGGTTTTGAGTTTATCAAGAATATATATGCTGACGATCCAGAGTTGGGAGAATTCTTCAACAAGTGTGATATAGGAGCTTCTGATCTGTTCTATAAGCATGATGGGTTCTTGTTCAGGGAGAAGAGGCTATGTATTCCACAATGCTTCTTAAGAGAGCTACTGATCCGAGAAGCTCATGGAGAAGGATTGATGGGGCACTTTGGGGTATACAAGACACTGGCTATCCTCAAGGAACACTTCTTTTGGCCTCACCTCAAGAAAAGCGTGGAGCAATTCTGTTCAAAGTGCATCACTTGCAAGCGAGCCAAGTCCAGAACTCATCCTTATGGGTTATACACGCCACTGCCTATACCAACCACACCATGGGTCGATCTTTCCATGGACTTTGTGTTGGGACTGCCCAAGATTCAACACAAGGACTCTATCTATGTGGTGGTAGACAGATTTTCAAAGATGGCACATTTCATTCCCTGTGCTAAGGTAAATGATGCTACTCAAATAGCAAATATGTTTTTTAGGGAAGTGGTTCGACTACATGGCATACCAAGGACTATTGTATCAGACAGAGATACAAAGTTTCTAAGCCACTTCTCGAAGACGCTGTGGAAGAAGTTGGGCACTAAACTACTGTTCTCAACAACATGCCATCCTCAAACTGATGGGCAAACTGAGTTAGTGAATCGCACACTATCTACACTACTTAGAGCTACAATTGGGAAGAACTTGAAGAATTGGTTGGAGTGCATTCCTTTTGTCGAGTTTGCATACAACATGGCAACACACTCAGCAACCAATTTTTCACCATTTGAGATCGTGTATGGGTTTAATCCAAGTACACCATTGGATTTTTCACCCCTGCCTCAAACTGAAGCTGTAAGTTTGGATGGCGAACGAAAGGCTGAGGCTGTGAAGAAGTTACATCAGCAGATAAAGGAGAATATAGAGAAGAAAACCAAGCAGTACGAGGCAGCAGGCAATAAAGGAAGGGAGAAGAAGGTATTTGAGCCTGGAGATTAGGTTTGGTTGCATATCAGACCAGAACGGTTTCCCAACAAGAGGCGATCCAAACTTGCTCCACGAGGAGATGGGCCTTTCAAAGTACTGGAACGAATCAACGATAATGCTTATCGTTTGGAGTTTCCTGGTGAGTTTAACATATCTTCAACTTTCAATGTCGCTGATTTGGATCACTTTGATACACACGAAGGAGATGTTTTGGGGTCAAAACCTTTTCAAGAGGGAGGGAATGATGAGGACATCCAGCAAGGACTAGCTCAAGACATTCCTATCATGCTAGACAAACCCATGACCTGGTCGAGAGCTAAAACCCTATGCAAGAAGTTCAATGCTGCTGTTTTGAGGCTGTTGGAGGAGATGCGTGAATAGCCACCTTTGGAAGAGCAGTCCAGAAACGTGATGATCATTTCAGAGCAAGAAGAAGGCGAGTGAGAGTGTGGAGAATATCGATTTTTATTATCTAGGATTTTATTGGGCTTTTTCCTTTGTCTGGTTTTTATTGGTTTTCCTTTTATTATTAGGAATTAGTTAATTTTCTTTTTTTTCTGAAGGAGATAAAACTCTTCCTTTTTTTTTTAATTTCCTTTATATTTCTTTTTTCTTAGTTAGGATTGGATTTGCTTTTAAGCTATTAATAGCCTTCTTATGTAACTGGAAAATTCAGCAACTTACAATCAATAAACCCTAGAACTTTTCAGAAACTTGTTTCTTTTCTTTGCTCTTGTCGATTTGCTCAACAAGATCAAAACCTCTTCTGTTTTGTCGAGGGTGTCTCCAAATCAGAGGTTTAGCTGTATCACAAGCCGTTCCATAGCTTGTGTGGTGCTCTCAATCCACCCTCACTCCACCCTATCCCAAGGTTCAAGGAAAGAAGCTCAGAGCCATCCTTGTTTCTTATTGTTACTTGGTCGACACATATAAGTCTCTCATCTCAGGCTTATATCACACATGGTCCATGTTATATACTTGTGAATAAATTTAGCAGATTGCAAAGACTAGACGAGGGCGTATTTAGTTTACAAAAAAAGTGGTTAGTGACGAGGAACGGAGGAGTTGTTTGTCCAACCAGCCTTAATCACATGCATACAGAAATAGCATAGCCGTAATGTGCTACTCGAAACAAGAAACAGTGCAAGTTTATCTTTATGTTTCAGTTTCTTGTGAATATGCTCCAACCACTAGATTGTTGAGAAAAAAAAAAGTCTATAACTCTATAAATTAATAAAAGAAAAAGAATTAAAATAACCGAAGCACACAAAAAAAAAAAATAAAGAACATGTAAAAGATGGAAAGAAATATACTTTTTGTGTGTAAAAAGAAGAAAATATTTTCAGAAGTAAATCACGTAAAAAACGTTTTCTGCAACAATCCATGGATCCGACTCCTAATTCAAGCCGCTGGTCCGAGCTCCCAGTGGACATCTTGAGATCTTTGTTGGAACGTTTGGGTATTGTGGATTTCCACCGCGCTAAGATGGTGTGTTCGAATTGGTACTTGTGTTCCAAACAAACGTTGCGGCCAAAAAGCGGATCTCCATTGCTGTTGCTGTCTCCAGAAGAGGATGGTTGTCGTCTGTACAACCCAGACGAAGATCGGGTTTACGAGACTACGAAGAGTGACTTTTCAGGGTATCGATTCCTGGGAAACTCGGGTAAGTGGTTCCTGGTGATAGATTCTCGATCGGATCTCTATATTATAGATGTGTTTAGCGAGGAGAGGATCCATCTCCCACCTCTAGAGTCAATCAAGGGTGATTTTTTAAGCTTGAGCGAGTAGGAGATAAGGAATTCAATAGTAGATTAATTGGTGATGAGTCTTATGGGTTTCTTCAAACTGCCAATGATCTGAGAGGTCTTTTGTGGGTAGACGACAAGAATGGAGACTACGTTGTTGTGTGGCAATTCAATAAACAATATTTAGGTTTTTGCAAGAAAGGGGATGATCATTACCGCGAGATTCCAACAGAGATGGGTGTTCGCAGGGAGTTACGAGGCCAACATGATATGGTACTCAAAAGGTTACAGTCTTTACATCCTCGCGACCCGTGACTTCATTCGACACCTGGATTTGTCTGGACAAGATGGTTTCGAGGATGTGTCCGTGAGCCCTAGGTTTCCATTGTGGAGGCCAGATATTATGAATAGGGATGAAATGGAAAGTATCAAAGGAAAGAAAAACATCTCAGGTAACGAAAACATTGCTGTTACAACATCAGGAGAGGTTTTGATTGTTTATACCCGAGCTTGCGAGTCAGACTTTGAAAAACATAGGATATTCCGCGTGTACAAGAGGGATCCTAAAGATCTAGACCCCAAGACCAACAACACATGGCTTGTTGAGGTAGATTCTCTAGGTGATGAGGCCCTGTTTCTGGATTTGGGTACCACTGTGCCTGCTGACCATACCCTTGGTATTGAGCCAAACTCCATCTATTTCACCCGTGATCACAAGAAGAACCCTTCATGCCTCGACATCTGTGTGCACAATCTTGCAACAAAGACCATCAAACGCTTCCCCGGTCTCTCCAACTTAAAACTCAAGGATGCTCGGTGGTTTCTCCCCTAAAGATTCGTTTCCTTCTTGAGAGATTCTCGTACGTTGTTGTTGTCGCTTCCCCGTTGGGTTTCTCCTTCGGTCCTTCTGCTGCATCCTGATGTTGTTGAGACATTTCCAGACTCTGCTTTGTTATCCTCTTTTTGTTTTGATGTATAATCTATGACGTTGCTAAGTGTTTAAATATCTTAAGACTTATGTTCCAATTTTCAAATCTATGACATTGCTAAGCCTTTTTGAACGTAAGATAGATAGACTTGCACAAATTGCGACAATCAAATCCTTGAACAGAGCAAAGGAAGGAGAAAGTAGAGTTTAGTAGGTTTTAATCTCCGGTTAAGTTAGGGGTGATATCTGAACCGGAGAAAATTAAACCGAACCGACAACACTGTACCGGAGATCGTATATATGTATACTGGGCTGAAGAGATTCCGGTTCTATCTATTTGTAGCCATGGCTTCCTTGAGCTGCTCTTGGATTTTGCGTGTAAAAATCTCTCTACTTTTTCGATCTAGCATCGTTGGATTTCCATGTGATTTCATTTCATTTCGATTTTGGTATTAATTCAGATTGGTGAAGCGAGGAGCGGGAACTCACGCTGCACATTCCAGTCTCCTCAGGTCTGTGTGGTTGATTTTTGTTAACGAATATTCGCGGGGAACTGATTTGTTGGTTGGTTTTTTCAGGTTTCCTGCGGGATTCAAGGGGATGATAATGGGCGCCGTATTTGGCGGAGGAGAACATTGGTAAGAACAATGTGTTCTAATATCTGATTTTTTTTTTTTTTTATCAGTTCCATGGTATGAGCAAAGTGGGAATCAGGAATGACTGATTAATGAATCAAAATATGGGCTTAGCTTTGCTTTGAGACATTGCTAAAAATCTGCGCTTTTAGGAATACCCAAGGAAGCATTCTTCTTGTTTGTTCTTTGAATTAGCTTAAGAGGATCTCTCCCGTTTCAAGAGTTCCTTATCACAGAAACTAGCTTAAAGAAGCAATATGTTAGTCTCTTTCCCTAGTAATCGCGATAGCTTGCACTATTTATCTATCAAGATCATCAGGCACCTGGGTTGCTTATTCTATATCAAACTATCAGTTTCTTGATCATGTCACGTTGATGATTCTCATTCTTTCCTTGTTCCTTTGTATTTGAGATCATAACTACCAAAGCCAGAAAAATGCATATTTTGGCTCCAATGTTTCTCAAACCTTTGTCTGGATTTTTAAGTTTCTCAAACATTTTCTTTTTCATTCACCAAATATATCAAAGTTTATTCAACTATATTTTCAAATCCTATAAATTGAAGTCAGATATCAAACAAGTGTGTAGGTTTGCAATCCGTGTCAAGCAGCCATTAATTGCTTTCTATGCCTTGCCCTGTTTTGTGTGCAGACAAAGAAGGACGATATGTTGCGTTACAAATTGCAAAGAGTTCCATTTGTGGAAGAACAAGTGAGGAAGATAAGGGAAGTTGGGAAGGTAATGACAATGGATATAGAGCGGTTGCTTTTGAGCGAAGACAATCGCTTTGAATTTGTAAACAGTGTAGCAGCTGAAGCGACAGAGTACGTGGAAAGAAACAGAGACGAATATGGAGGTACCAAAAAAGCCATCTTTCATGTTCTGAGCAACCGAGTGAACGATCTCGGGTTTGATCGCCCGGATGCTTATGTCGAATCAGATCCTTACAAACCCGGTCCTGGCTATTTGAAGGAGTATTACACATGAGATTTTATAACAAGAGTTTTAATGTAATTCAATCGCAGCTTCCTTGTTGTATTAGTATTACCAAATCAACTTTGTTGTTGTAATTTTGGCAGAACAATGTCCATCTCCAGATTGATCCTTACCCCCTTGAACAATGGCAGAACAATGTTCATCTATAGAAGGAAATAGTATCATTCAAATCAATTACTCAATCCCAATGATTTCTTCTATCAGTCCATATGTTTTTGCCTATCATTACTACTATAATATTTTCTTGTAATTAATTAGGATTATATTCATATCCTATATATATATGTGTCCTATGTGTATTGAAGAAGATATGAGAGCAATAACATATTATTCCAATTCTAAATCTCTATCACATTATCAGTCACCACCTCCTTAACCTTTTTAAACCAACAACTTGATCATTTTATATAATTAAATTATTATTTTTTAGTTTTGATGCCTACTTGTATTTGTAATCGAATACATAACACTTTTTTAAATCGTGTAAGTTTTTTTTTGGGTAAGTTATTGATATTTTTGTTTATCTTCTGATATATATATTAAACGGTAAAAGGGTAATACAAATAGTTTACGTGAATCAAAAATTGAAAAAACAACATCAGAAACATACACTTTCTTTGCTAAAATGTAAGTTATTTACTTCAAAATATTTAGTTGGTGGAAAGTATAATTCATCCAATGATACTAAAAATTATGGATTCAATGATAGACCTTGATTAATTAATATCAAAATATTATGGGTCTTTTAAGTGTATATCATAAGTTGACTACTTAATTAAATATATATGAATGGATAATCTAAAACTAGGTAAATATGAAAGAGAAATTGTTTAGACCAAAAAACCCTTCTCTTTTCTCTTTATTACACCTAATGCCATTGATTTGAAAAGATGAATGTATCAGCGGTATTGTTCATCAATTCTCACCGACACTGTTCATCAATCCCCATCGACAATGTTCATCCAAAAGTATATGAGACTTGTTAACATGTTAACAAAAATATCAGAGACTTGTTAACGTGTTAACAATAATATCGGATACTTGTTAACGTGTTATCCGATACTTGTTAGCGTGCTAACATTAATATATGATACTTGTAAGTGACTTGTAATGTGTTAACATAATATGTTAATGTATTAACAATAATATATGATACTCGTAACATGATAACAATAATATTCGATACTTATTATTGTTAGCACGCTAACAAGTATCGGATAGCACGATAACATGCATCAAATGTTACTGTTAACATGTTAACAAGTATTAGTTATTTTCGTTAGCACATTAACAAGGATCATATATTGTTGTTAGCATGCTAACATACTATGTTAACACGTTACATGTATCAAATATTATTGTTAGCATGCTAACAAGTACTCCCTCCGTTTCACAAAAGTGTCATTTTGAGGTTTTATTTTTGTTTCACAAAAAGTGTCGTTTTATATTTTCAATGCATAATTTGAACAAAAATTCAGTTTTACTCTTATTGTTTTAGTGTATTAATCAGAGAGAGACAAATTGTTTAGTGTATTGATAAATGGTAATATTGAACTTTTAATAGCTTTCTTAATATATGTGAAATGTGTCAAAATGACACTCTTTATGAAACAGAGGGAGTATCAGAGAGCACGTTAACAAGTATCATATATTAACTAGGTGAGTACCCGCGCATACGCGCAGTTTTTTTTAGGGTAAATATATTTCTGGTGTTGTATTTCGTTTTATGGTTGATAGTATCTAATTAATACATTACAACAATAAGGGTAAAACTGTTATTTTGTTCAAAATTATGCATTGAAAACATAAAACGATACTCTTTGTGAAACAAAAATGAAACCTTAAAATGACACTCTTTGTAAAACGGAAGGAGTATATTTTATTTCTGTATTATTAGATATTATTTGCAAGTATATCTCGTAACCGATAACTATTATTTGGTTTTCACTATTTTTAAATGTACGTTGAAAGGAAAATATATTAGATTTAAACGCTATGAATACAATGTGTATGTACTCTTTTTCTCCAATCTGTTTGCCTCCTTCCTGTTATAACACGAGCTTTATTCCATTTTCATGTGTCACGACTTAGAAGTTGATAAGCTATCGTTGGAAAACAGAAGGTAGAAAGACCTCACGTTTCTTCTTATTTTTCATTCCTTGGATGATCCGAAGACCGTATTTTGAGGATAATAACGACAACATTTAAGTATCCTGATAATCACTTATGATTCTCATAAGTCATCAGGTTCTTCTTTTCGGATGGTCTCAATCAAAGATAAACTCTTTACCTAATTTCCATGATATAGTACTATAGTCGGGTGTTCTTCCTTTTAAAAAAAATGGTGTTCTCTTTTGATCACTTTAATTTCTTTGTGTCTATTTTTGATGCCATACATATTAAAAACGTTATTATTTCTTAGTTAGAAGGCAGACCAACATAAAATTATTTTCTCAAAAACACCCATGGATAATGCATTTCTATGCTATTTATATGGATAGTATTGCACAAAAGTAATTATACCGACAAATTACAGAACATTATACTGAAAAAGTGCTTCTAATGATTTCTCCAAAGGCCTTGCTAGATAAATAATGGACCTTGCTTATTCTCATCTAAGAGTTTTACTCTTGCCGGCAAAAAAGATAAGAGTTATTACTCTTAACCATTACGGTTTCCCTCTTTTCTTTTCTGGACGATATGCTTTAGCTTTCTCGCAGGTTTTTGCAAAACGAGAGATGCATGTCTGCATCAGACTTCTCTCTAATAACCCATTTTAGCTTCTGATATCAACACCTCTTGATCAAACTTGTAATATCTTTTTATTTTTCATCGATGGCTCAGTAGAAGCTGTCCAACCAGAACAATCCTCTGGGTTCCAAAACTGATTGAAGATCGAACATCAAGAACTTTAGCTTCTATAGTTTATCCTCAACATCCAATCTGACAGAAGCATGTATGAGACCAAACACATTTCCCTGGAAAGGAAATCTATGGTCTAAATGCAAGAAAAACAGGAAAATCCTTCTCATATATGAACTTGCTAAATGCAGCACCAATGTTTAGCGTGTTATTGATTAAAGTCATATTCTTCTCGGTCATTATAGCTGTGAAAGACCCTGATCCATGCCTATATCGAACCCTTCCTGGATTTTTTCCATTTCCTAAACCCAACACATCATCATCCAAGAAATCAGTCTTTCCTTTTAACATTCACAACCTATCTTTCTTGCTACCTAAATCAAAGCAATTCAACGTATTCCCGGCTTAATCAAACTATTGTGCTTCCTTCTTCCTCTCGCCATTAGTTTTCTGCACGGTTAATAGCAATCTATTTTTTTTTTTTTAAATCAAACAATCAAAGCATCAATCTTGAAAAAAAACTGAGGATAATATGAGCGACATTATGCTTTCCTTACCAGAATATGGGAAAGAGTTTAGAATAAATATTTACAAACATACCCTAGAAATTCTGGATTTTCAGTCAATTGTAGCCTGGAAGTCGAATGAAAAGCTTGTTTGTGCTTCTTCAACTTTTTGCCTTCAATTTCCTGGTGAAGAAAACAAACTCGTTGAACACAAAAAAAAAAAAACAAACTCATGTTGCTTGAGAAAATTCAATCTTATTGGATAAAACCTTTGCTGCTAAAAGCACGAAGCTGATCATCCTGAGGATACAATGATGAAACTGAGCTTTACTAACCAAGAACACCGAAGGAGATCATAATCAAGATTCTAAGCGTACCTGAGAAAGCGCTGGTTTCTCAACCTGAACAAGCTTTGGTTTCTCAGTTAACAACTTCACAATCATATTTCGAGTCTCTTTTATTGGATAGAACCCAGCTCGGTGAAAAAAAGCATCCTCAAGAGAACTAAGTAACGCAGGTTTGTGAGTTTTAACTCCTGCAAGTTAATTAACAGAATCATGTCATGTGCAGAAAAGAGGCTCAAAATCCATTGTGAAAAGCATAAATTTATCTTTTCTAAATCATCTATGTTCTGATAACAAGCATACCTACATCAAATTCTGAGGTATAATACTTTAAACCTTCATAATGAGCAGGTGCATGTAAATTTAAATAACTATTATATTACCATGAAACCACAAAATCAACATTTAAAGGAAGAAGCTGCAATACACCTCGGTGGCAAGATCACGATGTGGATGTTTGAATTCCATGGAATGGGGAATAAATCTTAAGTCAGGCGTGTTATAGGAATAATATTCGATACTTATTATTGTTAGCACGCTAACAAGTATCAGATAGCGCGATTTTCAGGACTGTTTGATGGGATCCAACAGCTGAAATCGATGTGCGGAACAACCGCTTGGGGTGACCTGCACTCAGCCAGGTGCTCCCTTGATTTCTTGTGGTTTCGTTTCAGATCCCGATATCTACTGATATTAGCATATCCAACCCCGATTTTAGATATTCTACAATTCTAATTGAATGACACCAAACTTTAAAATCTCTTAAGTATAATTTACATATTATTAGATCCAATAACAACAGATTTTAAACCATAATTTATAATCATTAATTGAATAATAATAGATTGTGATTGGATTTAACTTCTACTAAAATCCATCATTGAACAAACCTTCTTAGTGACATCAAGTAGTAGGATAAGGATATGGGCACATCGATTGCATTCCTAAGAAAAATAGGGTTTGATGTGTCTTATAAAATGGAAATTTAGGAACAACCCATAAACATAAATAATTTAGCAAAAAACTTTAGAAGAGAAACTCTCCCATTTTCAATCAGGAACTTAAAACGAATTATTCGAAGCGATTATACCATGATAAGATAAAAACTCTTCCCGCTCCAATCAAAAACTCTCGACGAACGATTAGAAGCAACGAAAACATCAGAAATATGAGGTATCGTATAACCTATTTACGAACTTTTGAAGATCTTTTCTTAGAAACCGTAAAGAACATTCAATACGTTGTAATTTGAAACGGTGATATTTAAAGTTTTTATAATAATAAAGAATATATCTCCTCCTATAATTTCGTATTACTGTCCAAATAAGAATCGGTTAAAATTTCCGAAACACCAGATATCCATTCCATGTCCCCACTCACCTTAACTGTAAATAGTAAATAGTAAATACACTGATTAACCCCTAAATTTTGGGGAAAATAATAATAAAATAAGTTATAGGTAGCACATTATTGGATATATTATCTCTCATGACTTCTGTTTTGGGATTATAATTTGTTGTTCCGCTATATGCGTATGAGATACTATTATGGTTTTACTTAGGATTGTCTAATCGGGTTTACGATTTAGATTCATGTCGGAATTTTCGATCTTTATTTTTATAAAAACCGAAATTATAAAAATCCATTTGTAATTCGGTTTGGTTTACGATTAAGTAATCAATTTAGACTTAGGGGTTGCTTGGTAAGAACTTAATTTGACCGTGAGTTTTTACTATAGGCTTTTGGCTGTAGAAACTTATACTGTTAAAATGTGGCTGATACTTTTAAACATGTAGATTTTTTTTTATTGAAATATAATATTTGTTCAATTTAGAAATATTAAGTGAAACTTTGAAAAAAATAAAAAATAGATCTCAAAATAACAAGAAAAAGGATAATTCTTAATCAATTAAAATTTATTAGTGATAAATTATATATAAATCTATAAAAAGTTTTGAATAATTTTGGGGAAGAAGAAAAAGAAAGAAAAATTTTATTTATTTATTTTCTTTAGTTTTTTAGAGAAAAATTTCTCTCACGTAGCTTTTTCAAAACAAGACAAAAAAAGGTAAAGTTTGGCGGTAGAAACTTTAGATTTTAAAAAAATAAAAAAGTATATTTGGCTAAAAAATAGTTTTAAGAATTGTTAAATACCTTAAAAGTTATCAAAGCTTAACGCCAAACAGTCCTTTGATAAAAATATAATAAAATAACGATTTTAGGTAATTATCAATCGACGTTAGAAAAAAGAAAAAAAAAAGGTAAATATCAATCAAAGGCAAGGGTTATCAATTATATGATGTCGTTAGACTTAACTATCTCGGACACATCTACTCCGCATATGTTAAGATAAGTGTTAATTTAGTCGAGGGTTCCAGGTGACATGATATTAGTTAGAATGTTTTGATTGCCTAATTTAATTAACGTGGACCTTAAAACACTTATGAACTGACACAAGCTTTTTTCTTTGAATTGTCGTTTTATGTCTAAGAATTGATTATTGATATATGTAGGATACGCTCTAATTGCAGATATATGTAATATCTGATATTCATATTGTTTAAATGCAGAGTACAAGACGAAAACGCTACCCTCTGAACGGGCGCAGACTCAACACCTAGCCATGGCGGATCCAAGAGCATTTTCTGTATACCGGGTGCGACAACTTTAGTAAATAAATTTAAGTCATTATTGTTATTCGCATTTTATGTTATATCGTTTTTATTCGTTTTTATGCTATATATCTATTTTATTTGTTTTTAGAAAATATAAATGAACAGACTTCATAGCATAATTGTTTACTATTACTCTCAAATTTTATTTTAGACATTATTGCATGGATGAGCACTTATTTATACTTATTTTAGCACTTAATTTGTTTTTTTATTTTTGTTATTCAGCGGATAAATGACGAAAGTACCTTCTTATGTTTTTTCATATACCGTACACAAGCATACACGCTGTACTGCACATAAACTAAATTGTCATGAACAATAACAAAGTGTTAAAAAAATTATGAACAGTAGGTGAAGTGTTTAAAAACTAATTAAAGTTTAAAAAGTGCTTCATATTGGGGGATTAAAGTTTAAAAAGTGCTTAAGGTTTAAAAAGTGCTTCAGTAAATCAAAGTTTAAAAAGTTTAAAAAGTGCTTCATATTAAGAGCGGAAAGGGTTCACAATCGCGTTATAGAGTAAATTTTGGGGGATCCAAATGGCACTACGTACCTAGCGGAGAATGGGATTCATGGCGGCGGAGCTATTGCTAAGGTGACTCACAACGGATGTTCGTTTGGGGAATGGAAACTTTTTTAGAGAGAATAAATACTATACTTAATGAAGATGGGAAACATTAAATGAGGGAATCATATCAGTCTTGACGATGGAAATCTAAGCGTTGGTGGGGAGATGAACCCGATAAGAGGATAACTTTATTATTTTGCAATTTTATAAAAAAAAAATTATTTTGTGAGAAGGACATGTGGCACTCTCTGAACTGCTGATATGGCAAACTGTCGGAGAGTTAGCCTCTTTTCATATACTCCGTCCGTTATGTAATAAGTGATATTTTAGAGGTTTTTTTTGTTTTCAAATAAGTGATGTTTTCAAAATTAAATAATTTTTTTTTATTGTTTTTGATCCTTTGTATTTTGCAGATTGTTTTCTTATTGGTTGAATTGTGTTTAAATGTACAATAAATGATGTTTTTAATATAAAAAAAAATAAAAATTANAGAAAATAAAAATTAAATGAATCATTAATCTGTGTGCAAAAACTTTAAATATCACTTATATAAAAACATAGGGAGTATAAGAGAATGTTGTTGTATTATCAAAATGGATAATCTTGAAAACAATGATATTATGGTTTAAACTACTGATAACATAAGCTTGCGAATAACCAAACATATAAACCATATCACCTATTATGGCATCATACAAAATCCAGGAAACATATAATAAAATAGGATACTAGCAAGTTTAGGCTATGGAGAAAAATTTTCAACCATTGAAGACTAGAGTCCAAGACTCCTCCAAGTCATAATGCTCTAAAGGCTCAGACATGAAAATTCGAAGTTTTTCAAAATTAAAAAAAAAAATGTGGCAATTGTTTTTTATGTGGCAACTTATCTTTGGGTTTATTGGCCGTTAACCCAAATTATTACGCAAAAGAATAAATTGTACGTTAATATATTTATGAGGTGTCNAATAAAATAAATTAAAATAAAGATATTGAGTTTTGGATGAATGGTTAAATAGGAATTGTCTTGAAAAATTACATTGAAAATGTAAAACGACATTTTTAATAACTCCAAATTTTGAAAACTAATGGAGTAAAATATTTGTTTGGAAATTTCATGACTAGTATTTTTATTTAACTTATCTGAAATATTACATGATTTTTTTTTGTCAACATTACATGATTATCAATTAATGAATTACCGTAGTACTTTAATTTTTGTTAGGTCTTGTAAGTTTTCTGGGTGCTTTTGGTGGTGATGGTGGTGGTGTGTCGGATGAGTGGGGTGGCCTCGGATGCGGCTTCTCATAGTCCATTTCCAGATCGATCATTGGTGTTTTTGGTGGTGGTGGTGGTGGTGTGTCGGATGAGGGGGGCGGCCTTGGATGCGGCTTCTCATAGTCCATCTCCAAATCGATCCTTTGTGCTTTCGGTGGTGGTGGTGGTGATGTGTCGGATGAATGGGGCGGCCTTGGATGCGGCTTCTCATATTCCATCTCCAGATCGATCCTTGGTGCTTTTGGTGGTGGTTGTGGTGGTGTGTCGGATGAGTGGGGCGGCCTTGGATGCGGCTTCTCATAGTCCATCTCCAGATCGATCCTTAGTGCTTTTGGTGGTGGTGGTGGTGGTGTGTCGGATGAGTGGGGCGGCCTTGGATGCGGCTTCTCATAGTCCATCTCCAGATCGATCCTTGGTGCTTTTGGTGATGGTGGTGGTGGTGTGTCGGATGACTGGGGCGGCCTTGGATGCGGCTTCTCATAGCCCATCTCCAAATCGATCCTTGGTGCTTTTGGTGGTGGTTGTGGTGCTGTGTCGGATGAGTGGGGCGGCCTTGGATGCGGCTTCTCATAGTCCATCTCCAAATCGATCTTTGGTGCTTTTGGTGATGGTGGTGGTGGTGTGTCGGATGAGTGGGGCGGCCTTGGATGTGGCTTCTCATAGTCCATCTCCAAATCGATCCTTGGTGCTTTTGGTGATGGTGGTGGTGGTGTGTCGGATGAATGGGGCGGCCTTGGATGCGGCTTCTCATAGTCCATCTCCAAATCGATCTTTGGTGCTTTTGGTGGTGGTGTGTCGGATGAATGGGGCGGCCTTGGATGCGGCTTCTCATAGTCCATCTCCAGATCGATCCTTGGTGCTTTTGGTGGTGGTTGTGGTGGTGTGTCGGATGAGTGGGGCGGCTTTGGATGCGGCTTCTCATAGTCCATCTCCAAATCGATCATTGGTGCTTTTGGTGATGGTGGTGGTGGTGTGTCGGATGAGTGGGGCGGCCTTGGATGCGGCTTCTCATAGCCCATCTCCAAATCGATCCTTGGTGCTTTTGGTGATGGTGGTGGTGGTGTGTCGGATGAATGGGGCGGCCTTGGATGCGGCTTCTCATAGTCCATCTCCAAATCGATCCTTGGTGCTTTTGGTGGTGGTGTGTCGGATGAATGGGGCGGCTTTGGATGCGGCTTCTCATAGTCCATCTCCAGATCAATCTTTGGTGCTTTTGGTGGTGGTTGTGGTGGTGTGTCGGATGAGTGAGGCGGCCTTGGATGCCATTTCTCATAGTCCATCTCCAAATCGATCCTTCCTCCATCCGTCACCACCTCTTGAAACTTTTTTAAAATAACAACTTTTCATTTATATTATTATTATTATTATTATTATTATTATTAAATTATATAAGTATCGATGCATATTTGTAATCAATATATAGCACTTTTGAAATTGTGGTGTTTTACCTTGTAGTGGGCGTTGTCAAGATGCGAATTCTCAACGAGCCCTAACAAAATATGAGGCATATTAACATTTGCATAATCAAAAGATTCTGAGAATTGTAAATATATATTTAGTTTACCAAATAATACGTATTGAATTGGAAATGAGTAACATGTTTCTCAAACAAAAAAATCAGTAATAAATATCTATATAATTACAGTTTTATGTCTTTTCATTTGTGAAAAATGTTACTCATTTTTAATAACATTGGGTACGAAGGTTATGGAAATTATGCATTTTTTTGTTTTAATAACATTTTGACACAAAATGTCTATTTAAATTTAATAAATAGCAATATGTCTAATAAAAAATAAATTAAAAACCCATCGGTAATTAATGGGGGAAAACAAAACATGGATTTTGGTTTTTGTTTAGAAATTGGTAATTTTTTCAAAAATCTAGTTTCCCCAAGTTATAGGGAATCTATTTTTCAAAAATCTTGATTAGGTAAAAAAAGTGGGTTTTGGGAAACACAAAAATCAAAAACGATTTAAAAAATCACAAACAACCAAGGCCATATGTTTATTACTGAATTAATTCTTTTTGTCAACCCAGTAAAATATACTTTAAAATCTATATGTTTCACACTGATATATTCATATATATATATATATATATATATATAGTACATGAAAATCAGAGTTGAGGAAGAAAGTTATAATTTTAAAATATATAATATTTTCAATGCACAGAAACTCAAATAGAGCTACTTAATTTTTGAAATATGCATTAGGTAGAGCACTGTGAATCACAGTCTGTGATAGTTATTTTTTGTTTAACACACTGTGATAGTTGATTTGTACCTGAAGAAAACATTGGGAGAAAGAGCAAGAAGGATACTAGGATTACCAGCTTCATTTTTGAGTCAGATTCTATAATGTCTCTCGGACTTTGAATACATGTATAGTATACGCATATATACATATATATATATATAATTATGAATGTAACGGGTCAACATTGACTAATTTTTTCTTAAAACAACATTGACTAAATTTTTCTTAAAACAACATTGAATATAGGATGAATCGATGACAAATGTCCCGTAGATTATATGGTCAAAGCGAGTACGTTATCTATTAAATACTAGAGATTGACCAGAATTTATTTTTTAGTGTTTACCTTTTGCTCTAGTTTTAAGTATGTTTCATTAGATGACCAACAAAAAAAGATGCCAAAAAAAAGTATGTTTCATTAAACTTGGGGACTCTTTTTTTTTTTTTTTTTAACTTATTTATAAGGACATTTCTAACCACAGCCTTATTATTATATTATTATATTATTAATTTAAAATTTATCTTTAGTATTTCATAGTTTTGATCAATATTTATTATTCTCATAATTAATTCATTAATTAATATAAGATTACAATCAGTAAATTAATAAATAGTACCTCGTACTAATTCTCAGAATTAGCATATTACGACCACAAGTGTTCAATTAATGCATTTTGAAATTCAAATTCAAAGTTATCTTGTTGCCTTTAGCTTTTTTTGTTTGTTTGGTTTTAATTTTGTAATTTTGTGTTTTCAATGTTTTAATTATAATGTATTTTTAATCAATTTACTTATTAATTTATATATTTTATGTGGTGTTTGTTGAGTGTGATTATGCTAATAGTACTTGATATTGTTGATTCGAACCAGAACCAGAATATTACTGGCTGCAAATTACATTGTACGACTTTGTGTTGATTAAATAAGCCACAAATTTCGTGGGTTACAAAGAAAAAGAACTAAAAAAACTTTGTATTTTCATACGAATGCTGCCTGATATTCACAATTTCCATAGCCTGCAGAAATGAAGTAAAAAGAAAAAAGAAAAAACATTAATATAAAAATAGTTAAGTTTTTCCAAATATATATAAATCGAGAAAACATACTGGGATCCATCGTAGTTATCTCTCCAGTCTTGTCGAAATCGCAGTCGAACTCGTGTTTCCCCATTGTCTGGTAGAACAAGTTCATGGCGTACGCTGAATGGGCTTCCACTGTGTTGGGGAAGAAACAAGCCCCACCTTTTATAATGGGCCTACAGTCCAAGCCCAGCCCACACACGTAGTCTATGTTCCTTTGTAAAGCCACCGTCTCTGCACCGGGCTTTGCGACGCACCAACGCTTCCCCGAAGATCCTCTGGCCGGCGATCGCGGATTCGATGTTCTAACCTGTCAAACTCCAAAACCAAATTCGTAAAAATCATACAGCTTCGAAATATATTAATGTGGTTGCTATTACCGTTGGCCGGAGGATTCCGATGTCATAGATCGGTGTCATATCGGATCGGAAGAGGCCGAAATTACGTTCGGACGTCGGTCCTGATTTGAGATTTTCGTTGAAGAGCGCGAATATATACGTCTCGAAAGTCCTATTGGGCATCAATGGCGTTCCGATACCGGAATTTACACGCGCCACCAGTTGCTTGTTAAACTCTGCTGCGGTGGCGGCGTCGACGCCGATCTGATCTCTGTCTCCGTCCGACGGCCATCCGATTTCGCCCACCACGATCTCGACGTCTGAAAACCCTAGCCGATCCATAGCGGAATAGACCGAATCAAGCTGAGCATCGAACATGTTGGTGTACAGAAGCTTCGAATCTTGGTCGAATAAGCCTGGATTAGGTCTAAACAGAGCGAAATCGAGCGTGTCGACTGAGTAGCCGAAGAACGGGTAAGGATTCACAACGAACGGCGAAGCAATAGTCCGGAGGAAGCTGAGGAGAGGCTTGAGAACGTGCGTGTCGTAGCCTTGTCGGAACTTAGCAGAAGACGGAGGGGTGGAATCGGAGAGAATTCCCAAGGAATGCGGCGTCGAGATCTGGATGCGACGGTGGAGAGAGGCGTAGACGAGGGCGGTGTGAAGGGATTGCATCGCCGGGACAAGATTTCTGATGAGGAGGTGATTGGCCGTGGAGATAACTTCGTTTCCGACGAGGATGCGGATGATGTTGGTGGATGGGAAGTGAGGTTGGATGTGATCGGAGATCCATTGTTGGGCGAAGGAGAGATTGGTGAGGTGTGGGATTTGGTCGTTGTGGACTGTAACGGTGACGGCAACACCTGTGTGAGCGAAGGCTCGGAGAATTTGAGGATCGGCGTCGAAGAGGCGGATGCGGTTAATGACGGTGGAATGGAGGAGGAACTCGGCCACTTGACGCGGCGGAGGGAGATTGTTGGCGAGTGTGCCGTAGTTTACACCAATGCTCGCATTAGCTCCTGATCCTGACCCTTAATATAATGCTAAGCGTTGATCAACATTTGAAACTATCTTAAATTTTCAAAATCATTCTAGTGTAACAAAAGCTACGTATATATCTTATTCCATTTCAAATTTTTTGTTCGAACGCTATTTGGTTCTTTTATACTACTATAGAAATGGAGAAGGTGTGAGGTGACACATATTCGATTAAAAATTGTATTCCCAATAAATTTTGAATAAAAGATTTAAATTGATAAAATGGAAACTACCTGTCGAAAAGATGATAAGAGCTCCAACCATAGTAAACATACTAATAGGAGATATAAACGAGGAACATAGTAGCATATAATTCATGGTTAAGGTTTTAAGAGTCAACACAATCAGAATGGAGAAATGTCCCAAGAGTTGGTATTTATCAATTGTTCACCAAAATATGCTTTGCTTTGTCTTTGGGAGATTGTCAGAGGTCGATTCGATTCGAGCCAGTCATCGGCAGCAAAGATAATTTACATTTTCTTTGTCGAGAGATTTACAGTTATTTTCTATACAAACTTGAAAAAATATACTCTACTTAGACTACTCTACATATACTATGCTAGCCCCAACTCGGGAGACAAAGTTCATGATTTAAACGGTGCCGGAAGAAAATTAGGTGAGTAGGAGTTAGATTCTCGTCATTGTGCCTCATTTTTTAGGGATAATCGTTTTAGTTGGATACTTCTGCGGTTTCCTCTATCCTTGTCTCTCTTTCGCTTGCGTTGGTTGGCCCTCTCTGCTTCGTCTAGTGAGTTATGCAGTTCTGCGTCTGTTGGTGCTCTTCCGTCTTTACCCATGGTTTCGAGAGTTTCAACTTTGTCTTTAATATTCCATCATGTGTATTTGTTATGTATCTTTTTGGGGTTTTGTCTCCAGGAGTGTTTTGTACTCGTTGGTTTTGTTTCCGGGGAATTTTCATATTCCGCCGGTTTAGTGTACCAAAGTTGTATTTCTGTTTAATAAAATCTTAGAATAAAGTGTTAAAAAAAAAAAAAACTACTCTACAAGTAAAGCCATTACAAATTATTACAAACAAAACTAATATAGATAAAGCAAACAGATGAAATCTAAATATTGTTCTCAGCAAAACTTAAATAGAATGATTATATTTTTGTTTCTTAAGCCATTCTAAGAGTTTCAAACCCTTTTTTTAAGTTTGGAAATTGGAGAGGAAAATTTGATTCAAGTTACTCTAATACCAGTCTATTCTGTACCAAAAAATATTGTAACTAAGAGAAAACCATGGTATTTACACGAAAAAAGAAAGAAAAAATTGGGCCTCGGTTACATTTCCCTATATATTATTAACTTACAAAAAAAGAAAAGTATAATTATTATACTAATAATAATTTTTACGATAAAAAAGGCAAAATCTGAGTTATCCTTCTTTTTCTCTCGTTCCCCTACCTCTGAAGCAATTCCAAACCTTCAGCTCCGGCGAGGTCCGAACCTGGTGAGACCCAGCTACAAACCACCGGGTCAAAAAGCGGGCCAACGTGTTGAGCCCAAACTTAGGCCCGTACAAAACTCCTAAACTTCACCACGTGTAGGTTCACCATACAACACGTGGATGCGGAGTATATAATATACGTCAACGTTTTGACAAGGAGCGTTTCGTAGCCGTTGGATTTCAAACGGGAACCGGTAAACCATAGTTGTGAAACAATCTGATCCGTCCATCCCACCCGCCGGTGACTATAACCAATCCCCAGAGATGAGAAGACTCAGACGTTCTCCGGCACGACGATCGGAGGAATTTATAATGCGATCTCCGGATCGCCTTCACCGGAGAAAACGAGCTCGCTAGCTTCTCCTCCGGCCAAGTCGCAGATCCCTTGGGAGAATCGAGAACGTACTCGCGCCCCAACGAGAATAGCGACGGCGATAGCTCGGATCCGCCGGAGGTTGCAGGGGCGAATCCGCACCACGGGATAGCGACTGAGACATCTGCAGAGAATTTCTCAAAGGATCGGATCTTAAGTCGTTTCGTGTAGGAGAAAAAACCAGGAGACGGTGGTTCCGGATCATTTTCGATGCAGTTCCAGACGTAGACGGAGGAATCGTCACACGCCGATATTATATGCTTTCCGCCTGCTGTAAAAGATGCCGATATTTGATTCCCGGCATTTCGAGATCCTAGAAGATATATTCACGCATTTCAGAATTTGCATCTTTTTGTTCGATTAAATGTACCTTAGAAGCATTACCTTTGTATTTATGGACAACGTTGCGACCGCTAATGATCCTGACTTGTGAATCTGCGGATGCAACCATGACTCTGCTTGGGTCGGTTGCATCAAACTGCGGAAGAAACTAGTTTGAGTATCATGAAACAAAATATATTCAATCTTGGTTGAAAAATTTGCATGATTTGAGAAGAAAAATGCACCTGAAAGCCGATTATTCGTTTATTTGCGGACTTCTTTTTGCTATGCAGACATATATGACCATCGAGTTGGAGGCAGTGGCCTGAAGAAAGAATGTACGAATTCAGGTTTCTAAGCAAATCTCATGTGTGCGTGTGTAATCTATGAGCATTACCTGCTGATACATTGTAGAAGCGACAGTCGCTCGTCAAAGTTCCAACAATCCCTGCCTGAAACAGATAAAAGTATTCTTGTTTTAGCAAAAGACAGACTGAACCGAGTCTAACAAAAAAAAGGATTTTTGGTTCCGAGTCAGACCTGCCCGTCTGGGCGATAACAAACTGCGGTTACAATGCCTCTAGCGTCCGCCCAATCTACAACTTGGCACTGAGAAGTTGACCAGATACGAACTTTTCCATCTATCGATCCGCTGATGAAGTGATCATCATCAACCGGGTTGAACTGAACAGATGTAACTGCAAAAGTACAAAACAGTTAGAATGGCATTCTGATTGAATGATCGACTAACAAGGGAGGAAACAAAAGCAATACACAATAATGATCTTGTACATACGGAGAAGAACATTACCATAGTTACTGTGAGAGAAGATTCCAAGACAGTCCTCACGGCCAATCTGCCAAAGCCGAACGCTACTGTCTACTGAAGCTGACAACAGACGCTGCCACCAATATCACAGAATGAGCAACTCGGTCTAGTTTTCTGTTCAAGATTACACATACAGGGACTGAATCTACGTTCTTGTGTTTTAGAGATCTCAAAACATAACGAAACATGCATCAAAATAGGTGTCTAGCTAGGTCAAGAAAGCAACTCTCTACAATTCCTGAAGCTGTTTAAGACGAGAAGCCTTGAGCAGGTCAACCTAGAGTTCGGTTCAAAGCATCAATGTAAAAATAAAGGGAAGTCCAAGAAAGCAAACTCACATTGTTCTTGGACCATGAGATATCAAGGATCTCACCACTGTGGCCGAGAAACTCGTGAACTGGTTTCTCAAGAACCCGGAAAATCTTTGGGGGAATAATAACACAAGCGGACTCTGTTGTCTTCCTTGGACTCATCAATGAACCAGTAATGCCCTCCTTTTCTACGGCCACAGGTCTCAACTCAGAGAGTTTGCTCACTTCAAAGTATATACAAGAGGGATCGATCTTGGGAACGTCATGTTCTTCACATCTATCGTCTTCAACAATGCTCCAAACCCGCAAAACCCTGTCTTCACCGGAACTTGCAAGGTACCTGCCATCAGGACTAAATTTCATAGCGAGAATCGCTCCTTCATGAGCTTGTATTTCTTGACCCTTGAAAAGAGCAGAAAGCTCCTTGGCCTCTTTTTTATACTCCTTCACCTTAACTCTCTCAATCCTACCCCCCAAAACCGCACCTTCACCAGCAGGATCCCCTGATCTTTCCTTATTACGCACTTTATTCAGCCGACCCAACCATTTCTCCTTAACCCTCTTCATGATTCCGCCTACATCCCTTTGTTCTGCAGCGGAAACCATCGGGTTTGGCGACTTAGGTTCAATCTCTTCACCGTTTTCCTTAACAATCCTATCTGTTAAACCCGATGCAGGTGATCCAGAACAAAGGCTAGAGCTAATATCATCATCAGAATGCAAATTCCTCAAAACCATTCGACTACTTAAATTCCCAACATCTACTTCTTCCTCTTTACACAAACTCTCCTTCACAATCCTATCTACATTCTCCCTTGGACTAAGCACAGAAGAATCACAGCGACAAGAGCTAAACTCATCGTCGGACTTCAAACTCCTCAGAACCGCTGCTTCACTAACCGAGCTTGAGAGACGATCCACATTGCCTGATTTAGGTGGCTCCTCGTGATGAGTTTGGCTCACACAAATCCCCATCCAGTTCAAGAACTTCTCTCGACGCTCCTCAGCGTTGCCTGGGCTTTTGATCCAAACATCGTACTGGAAATCGCCAGAGATGGTCGATGGAGTTTCATCGTACTCGATTGCACTGGAACAGGATGCGATTTCTTCGTGTGCATCGAAAAATCGAGATTCTTCGTATTCAATTACGGATTCCATTTGGATTCTTAAAGCTGCCTGGAGAGAAAGCAACCGAGAAAGTTGTTTATTTTTCTGAGGAAATAAATGAAAACCAAGTTTAAGAAGAGAAATTAGTAAAATAATCAGAGGAAGAAAGAACATTGATAAATGGAAAACATATGCAATCAAAAGAAAAGAATACATAAATACCTAGAATCAATCGAACAACATAGATCCCGATCAAATGTAAAGAATCGAGAAGTAAAATCAAAACCAAAAATAAAGGAAATCTGGATCGAAAATCGAGTTCCAATTCCAAGCCATGAAAGCATAAAACTTAACCTCTAATGATAAAATTTGGAAGAATCGAATCATAAAAAAAATCATATGAATCCAGAACGAAAGGACAAGGCATGCAGATTTCGTTAAGAAATTTTTAAATCGACGAAAAGGTTTTTTTTTTTGTTTTCGATTTTTTTGTTGTTGCTAACTTCTTACATGTGCGGATTTGTTTTTTTTTTTGGTGCCGGTCTACGAGGTTTATTTGATGCTGAGAAGCTCAAGAAACGAAGACAGGGAAGAACAAGAAGAGGCCATGAGACATCTAGAAGTTGTGTTTTCACTCTCTTCTCTGGTTTTACGGATTTTGAGAATAAACAAAACAAGTTGATTTTTGGTTTTTTCTTTTTGTCTGACAAAAAAAAAAAGATAAAAATAAAAAAAAAAAGAGAAAGAAGAAAAAGGAAGCGTAGATTGAAGGAAAGGGAGAATCTGTGTCACAGACGAAGAAGAAGGAAATTAATTTAAGTTTGGAAGATTGTCCGAATCTGATTTGGGAGGACATTAATTTCTCATATTAATATGTGCGGTCACATTAATAATATTATCGCTTTTTCTTATTTCATCCTCCCTACCGTCATTTTAATTATTTTATCTATTCTACTACCTTTTTTTGTTTCTCAGGCAAAATCATCCATCTGTTTATTATTTTTTCCAATACAAGTTTTTTTTTTTTTTGTCAGCTCCCAATACAGATAGACGAAAATGTGGAATAATATAAGAAGAATACTATAACAGGGTATAAATCTAGTCAAACCAGAAACAATAATCATCCAAATTAATAACCTTTTGAAAGTATTATTCAATAATTCAAGAGAAAGAAATCAGCATTAACTTAATTATGTAAATAAACTGTACTTAGGTATTAACTGAAATGATGATATTTTATTCTATGGGTCTAGATCAAAATTCAATTTTTTTGTAAACGTGTCTTTTTCTTGACTTTTGCAAAATCTACATAACGAATGTAGATTTTGGATATTAGTTTAAATTTTTACTTAGAATCCTTCGGTATAAATTTTTTTCTTTACTTTGATATCATTAAAATGTTACATGATTTGATGGCCTATCATACATGACTTAAATCTAAATACAAATCACTATATTAGACGTTCGTTCTGGTTTTGGTGTTCACTCATAAAATCAAATCCTACTATATAGATTCGTACCAGCTTGTAGAAAGTAGCTAAACTAGGAATTAATCTGCGTCGTGCGGAGTAATTTTTTTTAAAAAAAATCGTTTTGAAATTTAATTTTAAATTTTTAGTTAAGTAAAAATTGGTTACCACGTAATGACATAGATAAATATGTACATATTAACATCACACAACCAAAATTTACGTATACAATATCCATCGAATAGGAATTAGAATTAGTTTCGTTATGCGAATTAATATATAAGTAAATTTCAGTTGTGAAAGTAATGTGATGTTAATATATACCAACATGAATTATAACCTAGATATGTAAATCCGTAAAATAGGAATTTGGTTGCGATTTTTATTTATTTGAGATCATATTATCACATTCAGTTAATGAATTTTATAATATGATTTACTAATGATTATAGATAGAGTTATCAAAACGGACTAACCTGCCTACTTAATCTATTCCGTAGTAGACTAAAATATTTTTTGGACTAACCCGCAAAAAACTACAATGTTGAATCTTGAAAGCACCAATTCTAATTTGCGACTGTGAGTTTTGTGGTTGATCCACAAACTCTTGAAAAAACAATTTTTTTATGTCTTACTCAAAGTAGTAAAATATCTTATCAAATTTAATTTTAATATATACTCAATTAATATAACAAACGGGTGTTAAATTTTAAAGAAAGTTTCACATTATTTAGTAAAGTGACTATAACATCTATCTTTAAAACTAAAAACTAATATTTTGACTCGCGAGATTCGCTTTTGTGGGTATTTAAAAATTAGAATCCTAACCCGTTTTATGTCAAAATAGTTTGTCCAATCTACATGTCATTAATCCGAATTGACACTCTTAATTATATAATACAATTTAGTTATAAAAAGTAAATGGAAATATTACAAAATATTGAATAGTCACTTAGTAAATTGTTTTTGGAAATAAATAATATAATATATTGATCAACATTATAATAGAAGCCATAAAAAGTACTTTTAAAACACATTTCGATTTAATTATCATTTTTCAAAAAAAATAATTGAATTGATTTTTGAATAAAATACAAATTAATTATAAAATGAAAAATATTGCAAAAATCTCTAATAGATTTGTTATTTAAATATATTATTCAAAATAATATAATATATTTGAATATCTTAATAAGCAAAGAAACTAAATATAATTTTGAATATATTTAAGGAAAATATAAATTTACATATTTTCTTCGATAACATTTATAACTTTTCATATTTCAATTATCTTTTCTTATTTGTAATGACATGTAATAATTTATAAAACAATGTTCATTTTCTTAAATGATTCAATAAATAATAATATAGAGATGGTTTAAACCACTACACTAACTGAAAAAAAAATTACTTGAGTACTTAAATTATTAAACTATAAAAAATTAAAAAATATATAGTTCATGAAATCACCTTTTATTTTGTTTTCCGTGTGACAAACGCGCCTTCACCCAGCAGCCATCACTTGTGTTGTGTCGATCGCACAACATTTCCACCTCAACACTTTCATTGGACCTTATTCGCATCTTCTTAGGCTTCCCTTATATCTCTATCTTGAGCTGTTATATTCATCAGTGGTGTTGCCAGCAGATTTCATCATTAGACTAACTATTTATGAGGTGTTTTATCATTTTAAAATGTGAAATTTATCAGTTTTTGTTATTGATTATGATAACAACTATAAGAGTATCCTTACAACTTACAATTGCGGTATTCTTCAAACGATCGACATGTTTTAATACCACAATAAACAAGATTATGTTTGATAGATCATAGATGAATTTTTTTTTTTTTTTTTTTGAGAAAAGGGTTTCATAGATGATTCAATCTGTTGTATACATGGGATTGATTTCTCTTGTAGGCAGCATACGAGACATTGGTTTATATAATCTATCTTGCATGATTTTAGGATTTTTAGACCTTTAATCTGGAGTACTAAACATTTTAATCTGCATACTACTAAATCATAAACACTTTCATATATTTTTTAATTAAAGAAAAAGTTATACGAATATCGGTATAACAAAGTTACAAGATGAATACTTGATTTTTATATTTTAACATCTTAGGAATATTGGATATTTGAAACCATGCCAATACTTAGTTTTCGGAAAGAGAAAATATTCTTTAGTTTAGTGACCAAATGGTTTTTTTTTTTTTTGGAACGATCATCGAAGGTTTTCTTATATGAAAATTGAAAAGTAAACACGGTGGGGTTAGGTGCTTCATGCTTGCATATACTACTATTTATTTATTGTGCGTTTTTTTCCAAGTTTATATAATTTATCAAGAAAAAATTAGGGAGAATCTAATCAAACTATGCCAAACAAAAAACTATTAAACCAAGCTACATATGGTCAAACTATGCCAAACAAGTTTATATGTTTTACCAAAAAAAAAAAAAAAAAAAAAAAGCTACATATGTTTACCATGTCTATCTTTCATGGGTGGTTTAACTATTGAGCAACGTAACCTATTGAAACTGCTAGTTCAAAAAACCTTATTGAAACTGTTTTAAATTCAATAATATATTTAAAACATAAAATATTTTTAAACTTTGATATAGTATAACGCAAATGCAAAAATTATCGTTTGAAACAATAATCTAGGTTCTATATACTAAAGCTACCGATTGAAAACTCATTGGAAATACTACTTGAACTGATTATTTTTTTCTTTCTATATTTATTAACTTATGTTTGCGCGTGTGTATGGCTATTTTACAGATTAGGTAAGAGACAAATATGAACATTAGGACTATATGTACTCATAAGATTAGTCCATTTTTACTATTTTAGTAAATTAGTTTTTGTCTCCGTTTGAGCCCGACACAACTGCTCCTGGTTTTTTATTTTTCTAAATATATTCTCTAGTTTTGTTTCTTCAGGTAACTAAGGTAACCAAAACGACAAAATTATTATTACTAGTAATTATAGACTCCTAGGAAACAAATGAGTGTGGATCGTTACTTTGTTAGCAACGACATCATTTTCTTCCAGCTTCTAGCTCCATTGGAACAAGGAAAAACAAAAGAATTTGTAATTTAGTATTTCTACCAACTCCATAATATATAAATAAAAGGCTATATAGGCTTTCTATACCGAATCTTGAATATAAACAATGTTATGAATTAGGTCAAAAAAAACCAAAAGAGAAATCGCAAATTGAGGCAACATCCTTTTACGGTTTCTTTATTAATCGTGTGAATAATGTTTATAAACCTTAAAACCTTGTATTTATAAGCCCCAAAACCCGATTTCTAATCCCACTTAGTAAAGGAAAATCCTTCGACCCGTTACCTTCATCTTCTCGTTCAAGCAAAACCCCATAGCATAATTCAAATTATTTGTCACCTAAAAACAACAAACAAGAATACAAATACTTGAAAATGCTGTTAAAGAGAAATACAGTATTTTGTTTATTTTTAAGGGTTAACAAGGTAGAGAACAATTTTTTTTTAGGTTAATTTACAAAAATGATGTGGTGGAAAAATTATGAATAAGTGGATGTTAATTTTACACGTGTTTTAAATAAATGGCATGATATCGTATAAAATACTATGCCATTATATAAATTAACATACTGTTTGTTTGAAACTCGCCTAAAAATCATGCTAAAATGTATAATCTTTTATTTTTAATGATTTTATCACTGATAAACTTCCAAAATTTGATAGTTAATACATGCCTGGCTCTTTAAGTATGCCGGAGGTGCTTATGCACTGGGTCCAATTTTTTGTTTCAAATTTTTTTTTCGTTTATCCAATTTTTTTTCAAAAAATTGAAAAAATGTCTAATTTTCTTTTTAAGTTATGCACATAACCCGGTTTTCATTAAACTAAGCACATATGGCACACTAAACTAAGTAAATTTGTCCTTATCTATCTTTATTAATAATTTCAAACGCTCTTTGAAACAATAAATTTCTAAACGAATTCAGAAGTTCGTTATCTATTGTACATACAATATACCGCAAAACATAAATCTTTAAACAACACAAAACTTAGCTGTTACCTTAGATTTTAAGAAGATGCTTTCAAAATTAGATATGTAAGGATCATAATAATGTTCCGATGCTTTATGAAAAGTGGTTCCCTAAGAAAATCATCTGGCTAACTCAAGTTTTTGTTTCTAGTCTTTAAAGTCAAAACCACTGCCAATTGTGTCTACTATTAGTGAAAATTATGTTAAATTATTCCAAGTTTCCTATCTATTTGGCCGAAACCCATTAAGCAATGTCTACATTTCAAACAAAATCATAATGCTTTTTGAAATATGATTACACAACCGACGTTGGCGATTTAATTCAAAGATCAAGTCGTAGAAGTATGTTTGATCAAACGGTTTACAAATTAATTTAAAGTGGACAATAGTAAACGTCGGTAGCCAAATGGGGCCAACTCCCAACCGTGTACACATAATAATTGTCATCATTTAACCTTAATCAACGACAATTACACCTACTAAGAAAAAGAGAGTGAGTTGAAGCAAAATGAAATTTCAAAAAAAACAGTCAGTTAAATTATTCAGTAATATGAGAACTATTTTACAAGAGTCACCAAAATATAATGTGGATTAATCGGTTTTGTAGTTACTCGATTATCCATCGATCGATCACTAGGCAACTAACGAGTTTTAAATATTATAACATTTAATTTGAACGTTTATGGACTTGTAAAGTTGAACGTTTAATTTGTCCAATATTTTGGATCGGTATAAGACGTAAAAAAAAGTAGTGTCGTATGTAGCGCAATTTGAGCTTTTTCTTTTCTAAAGAAAGGAATGATTATGATCCCAATTAGAAACACTAAACGTAGGGACAAGAGGGGAGACACTGATTAGCGATTATAACCCTAATTAAAAGACAGCCCGACATTCATTATTTAATAATCAAAGTCGCACGGATAGACATTGTTTTCAAAGTGATAATGATATTTGTCTTTCTAATAAGGGAACAAGAGAAAATAATGATGTCGGTAATAGTTGGTTATTCTGATAGCCTAAGTCCTTACAACAAATTCTGTTTACTTTCTTTACTTTACAGTTTACAATTTAAAACCAACAAATGTTGCTTCTGTGGTTGAACAGTTGACTAGAGATAAGGAACAAAATGTTACAACTTTTTATTAATTACTAAGGATTGTTCCGCGGATATATTGTTTATATACATGTATGTCTAATAAGAAAACCTTTTTTTTACAAATTATTATTTTAGTGTATAACTTAGTATCTATTTATACATCGTTTTGTATTTTATGTCTTTAACGTATTATGTCTACAATATATGAAAAAGTATATGATATCTTTGATTTAAGAATCGATTTTGGCGAAATATGAAAATTAGTGTTTAGATGAGTAGCTTGCAATCTTGTCTTATGTGTTTCTAATAATCTAAATATTTATTATTTACATCTGTTATTTAGCTTATTTTGTGTGGATGTATTTGCATTTATTAAATTGGGTTTATTTTCCAACTCTAACAATTGCAAAAGTGAAGTCTATCAAGCACACACAATATGATCCCAATTTCGAAACTATAGAAGAACGACATCTCAAGTTAGTCAATCTTTAGTCTATATTGTCCAATTAATGATCACGAGAAGAGTTCATGTGACATAAGTGAAATCGCAACGTTTCATGATACTCACAGTACAATAGAAATGAACTATACTTTTACATGTGCAGGGGGAGCAAGCAAAGCTGATCTAGTAAAACTACATGAGCCCAGCCTAACCGAGAACTATCTCTTTCTCTGACGCTTCTCTTACCCGAAAAATGATAGATCCGAGATTTACCCAGGCATCTTTGTCTCATCTTCACCGATCCATACTCTGCTTCTTATTCCTCGTTGTATCTTTTCACAGCAGCAGAAGACATACTGTCATCCAGGCTGAAGCTACAAATCTATCGAAACTTTCCGACCATTCTTCTGAATCTTTCGAATCGGATTGGTTCATCACCGAGCCTGGTGCAAGTTGAGAGCATTGGATTGTCTCAAATTGCATTCATGTATCTTCATCCTCATAATCTATTGTCTGAAATTGCATTCCCATATCTTCGTCATCTTAATCTTCCACTGCGATATCAATCATCATAGATAAAGATATATGAAATTTTTTTATATAACTCTTATGTCATACCTAAATCTGGTGAATGTGAGACATATTCCTCTTAGCCCTAAGCTATATGAGACTGTTGTCAATTGCGTAGGGAAAGACACTCACAGATCGAGACTTGGGCCTCGTAGTGCTCAAACCAATACTGATGTGCTTTTTGGCTTTTATATTGAACATACAAACACATTATGAATGTCAGTTCCCTAAATCATACAATGAGAAACCATGAAATACAACTTGTTTGTTGCTATTTGTTTCCTCTGCTCTTGGAAATAATAAGTACAACTTGCTTGCTCGATACCATTATTAATTAGTCAATAGTTGGCATTGGCTAATACTATATAAACGCAACCAGTTCTTGAGATGTGTCTAATACTGATCAAATGCCGTAATCTATAAGGCAGCCAAATCATAATCAAGAGAGGTAAATCAAGTACTTCTCTTCCTACTTATTTTTACATCTTCCTAAGTAAATCTAAGTGCTTAAGATAAAAAAGATAAAATCTAAAGCAGATGATGGTGACTATAGAGAAACTATAACAAATTACATGTAATTGTCGACATAAACCCGATAGCGAACTTTCTATGTCAGCTCGCATCCTCCTTGGGTAATCTTTTCTTATTCATTTTGTATCTTCAACAACCAACCTGAAACAAAGGATGCTTTATGTAAAAACATCGCCAAACATTTAAACAGAGGATGACTTCTATCCCATTTTTGTATCATGTAATAATTAAAAATGCTATCTAATTAAAATTTGGAGCTATATAAATTTAAGAGACAATCTAAAATTTTAAGCCTTATTACCCTCAATAGTTAACATAATGTTACCAGACCCTTTAGATCATCAAATCTCTATGCTATATCGACCTCTTTCACTTTATGCATTATGAATTTGCTTAAAGATACTTTATGGTTTGTGCCTGCAGTCATGGAGGAACACAAATTGAAACAATCACTTGTTAAAGTCATTGATAAATCACAGACCGACACTTGAAATTTAAGCCTAAACATAAAAAATCCACCACCATTTCAATTGATTTTACAGCTTGTTCAAACCACCCATAAACTCAATGAAGAAAAATCATAGAGAAACCGAACATGCTAATAACCAATGTGATTACAACAATTAATAAACGGATCACTACTTTTGGCATCGATTTTGCGGGAATTAAGTCTCTCCTTTTTTCATGAATCTCAAGCCATTTAGCTTATTTATAAGAATGTTTTTTGAAAGACAAAAGGAGGGTTTTAACTGCTAAAGAGGAAGAGACACAGAAGAGACTCGTGTCTTACCCGTAGAAAACCTCCGCGAATCTCGCCTCGTAGGATCCGATCTCCACCATTGGTTCTGCCCTGATCACTGTTGGAGGAGACTTCTGATTCTTGGCTGGTGACGGAATAGGCGGCGACGGCCAGATCACACCAGCCTATGTATAACAGTATTAGTTTCAGCCCCGACGCTCCCAGAGATCTACATGATCAGGAAACGGTAATCGAACAACACATAAATATTTGAAGAATTTTGAAAATTTTTAGGGAACCCATTTTGTTACATGCGGATGCGGATGTGGACCTACGATTTAGTTATTCGTCGCTTCAAAGAAATTGTACGGCGAATCCACACTCGATCGTTCGCGAATAGGGATCGAACACATCTTCACCGAGTTCCTCTTATTCATCGGTCTTCAAAATAAGGAAATAGGGATAGTTACAAAGAGAAAATATCAATTAATCATCGAGAAGCATTGGATCGGAAGATTAAAATCATACTTTGAGAGAAGGTGAAGAGATACACGCTGAAACGATTTTTAATATGATGTGTGATATATCATGGTTTTTACCCGTTTGTAACCATGATATAGGTCTTATTTATAGAGTCATTTAGGGGTGTCAAAATGGGTCATGGGTCATGGGTCGATCCAAATCAACCCATGACCCTAATGGGTCAAAAAATTGACCCTAATGGGTTGATGGGTCATGGGTCATGGGTCAAATGAGTCAATTTATAATGGGTCATGAGTCAAATGGGTGACCCGTTGGACCCATCATAATGACATCATTATGACATCATCATGACTTCATTTCATTATGACATCATAACAATATTACTACTATCATAACATCATTTTCCCGCCAAAAACACTATTCTACTTTTTCCCGCCAAAAACGCAAATTCACATTTTCCTGCCAAAAACGTGATTCCACATTTTTCCGTCAAAAATATGATTCCGCGCTTTCCCGCCAAAAACGTGATCCCGCTTTTCCCGCCAAAAGCGTGATCCCGCTTTTCCCGCCAAAAGCGTGATCCCGCTTTTCCCGCCAAAGACGTTATTCCGCATTTTCCCACCAAAAACACGATTTCACATTTTCCCGCCAAAAACGCGATTACGCATTTTTCCGCCAAAAACACGATTTCACATTTTCTCGCTAAAAATACGATTTCGTGTTTTCCCGCCAAAAACGTGATTCCGCGTTTTCCCGCCACAAACGTGATCCAGCTTTTTCCGCCAAAAACGTTATTCCGCATTTTCCCGCCAAAAACGCGATTTCACATTTTCCCGCCAAAAACGCGATTCCACATTTTCCCGCCAAAAACACGATTTCACATTTTCCCGCAAAAAACGTGATTTCACATTTTTCCGCCAAAAATGTGATTTCACATTTTCCCGCCAAAAACACGATTTCGCGTTTTCCCGCCAAAAATGTGATTCCGCGTTTTCCCACCAAAAACACGATTTCACATTTTCCCGCCAAAAACGTGATATCACATTTTCCTGCCAAAAACGTGATTCCGCGTTTTCCCGCCAAAAACGTGTTTTGGCGGGAAAATCTGAAATCACGTTTTTGGCGGAAAAATGTGGAATCGCGTTTTTGGCGGGAAAATGTGATATCGCGTTTTTGGTGGGAAAATGCGGAATAACGTTTTTGGCGGGAAAAGCGGGATCACGTTTTTGGCGGGAAAACGCGGAATCATATTTTTGACGGGAAAATGTGGAATCACGTTTTTTGCGGGAAAATGTGGAATCACGTTTTTTGCGGGAAAATGTGAATTTGCGTTTTTGGCGGGAAAATGTGAATTTGCATTTTTGGCGGGAAAAAGTAGAATAGCGCTTTTGGCGGGAAAATGATGTTATGATAGTAGTAATATTGTTATGATGTCATAATGAAGTCATGATGATGTCATAATGATGTCATTATGATGGGTCCAACGGGTCACCAATTTGACCCATGACTAATGGATCATTGGTCACCAATGACCCATGACCAATTTACACTCAATCCATTAGGGTCATGGGTCATGGGTGACCCATTTGACCCATTTTGACACCCTTAGAGTTATTTCTAATATTTTTGGAGTTTTTTTGAGTTTTTTCAGGTTTTATGTGACTTTGGGAAAAAGAGTGCCGTCAATCACGTGAGGACAATATCCAATGAAAAATAGCCTTTATTTACGTATTTGAATATTTGATAACAAGCCTTTAATTGTTTTCCCTTTTTCTTTCTCCTTCTTATGGGATAGAGAAGATTAGAGAAATATAACTAATCAATTGCGTTAAGAAAAAATTACTATCCCCAAAATAAACGAATTAATTGCTTTAGAATCTGTAATGGTTTGATGTTAAGGAAAGACCGAAAAAGAATTAGTAATAATGATCTTGTTTGATTTTGTACAGATTTACAATTTGTAAATTCTTGTGATGGCGTTCGTTAAGTAGTTACGAGGGCCAACTATTAAGGAGACAACAAATGGTGGGGTGAAAAGTAGCTTTTGCAAATAATAATCATTTCTATCTCGGGGACCAAGCATGCAAATATGGTGTTCTCTTTTATTGTTACTGTTAAAGGCACCAACCTCTTAAAACATTTTAAATTCCACGCTTTCGTTTACATATAATCAACAGTACCCCTATTAATTAATACTCAATAAAGGACGTAGATTATATTAAAAGTTATATCTGACCCCCAAAAAAAAACTTGAATGAGAAATATGATTGAAAGTAATTACGCTGACTCTTAATGGACCGAATCAGTTGACACCAATCTTAGCGTTGAGATATAATATAAGTTATTTTATGTTGTAATAATTATAGATATATGGTCTCAGGTTTTAATTTTTACTAATTTAACATCCAACCGTTTGGAAATATCTTAATAACTAGGTGATGCCTTAAGTTGTGCATAAGATTAGTAATTATGTAAAATATTACTAAGATATTCAGTCACTGAACATCATTGGTTATAAATGACAAGGATGAAAATCCAAGGATTGAAACTTGAAAGATTGTATTTGTTTTTTTTTTGCTAAAAGCATTCATCAAAGTTATTTGTTTAGTCTATTTTTTTTTGGAAAAAATTGAGTTTTTAGATTAGTTGTCTCTTAAATATGTATGATCCCATCAAACTTGAAGAAAATTGTTGAGGATTGTAAAAATGAAAAATGTGTGTGTGGGGCCCAAGAGGGAGGTTAGAGCATCTTTAACGCGGTTTTTTAGAAGAGTTTTTAGGGTTTTTTATGATTAAAATTAATATAAAATATTCAATTAGCTAAGAGTCGTATCTTAATTTAGAACTTTAAGAACCGTCTCTTACGGTCCATGTGGCATTAAGTGATTGGATTCACCAATTGGGGGAAATTTTTTCTTTCTTTCTTTCTTCTTTGTTTTTCCCCGACCAAATTCTTCTCTCGACTTCTCTTTGTTTTCTCCGTCACCTTTGACGACTCCTTGGTTGGTCTGTCGCCTTCGCCGACGGTTCCGGGCCGATTCGGCGATGTATACGATGCTATGCATGGAAACAAGGGTCAAAGCACCTTGGGATGGAGACAAGTGGACTGATTTCGCTTACACATCGAGCAATCAGTGAGTGGAGGAAGTGGAGTCGATCGATTAACCGAGTTCACTTGACTGGTCTCAGCATCAATCGCATGAAGAGGAGATAAGTTTCTCTTTATTCCTATTTCCTTTCTGTTTCTCTTGTTTCCTATTTCCGGATCCTCTTTCGATGTTGCTTGTGATCTTATATTTCGAAGAATGTTCAGTAGTTTGAAATGGGGATGGGTACATATATTTACATAAACACATACATATTTACATAAACACATACATATTTATACACATATTTATATAAACACACACATATTTACATAAACACATACATATTTACATGAACACATATTTACAATATACAAAGATACATGTAAATATGTACGTGTTTATGTAAATATGTGTGTTTATGTAAATATGTGTGTATATCACAATATTTACATGAACACATATTTACAATATACAAAGATACATGTAAATATGTACGTGTTTATGTAAATATGTGTGTTTATGTAAATATGTGTGTATATCACATGTGGATCTCACTTATTCTACAGATATGCCTACAAATCTCGCCAATATGTTGGGTGTTCGAACTAGAATTCGTGATAGACAACTGCATCAACAATTGAAATCTGATTTGGTTGAGCATATATGGCAAAAATTTGGACGTGATCAAGATAATAATTGAGCGTTCTTTTGCATTTTTTTTTCAAAATCTATGTTTAAAATGTTATGTTTTTATGTCAACTATGTTTAATTAAAAAATAAACTCTATTTAAAATAAAACAAAATTATTAATTTTTTTTTTTAAGAACCCCTAATGGGGTTCTACCATTGGAGCAGAAAAAACAGAAATTTCTTAACATGAATTCTTAACTTAAATTTTATAATTAAATATTAGTTAAGAAACCCAAATGACTTTCTCCCATTGATGATGCTCTTAGTGATCTGCAGAAATCAGAAAGAAGGGAAGGGAGTTTTGATGCTAACTGTCAGAGACTCTTTAGTCTATTAGACTATGTACGATGGAAAAAAAAATTAGACACCTTATTTTCACTTTTTAACACTCCACGTCATCTTCTCACTTTCACCTAATTATTCAACATCCATTAAATTTTCACACCCTACAATGGTTTTGTTTAATAAAATTCAACACCTTATATACCCCAGTATTTTTATTTTACATATTTGTTTTCTTTTATGTTTTAGTTTTTGTGATTACATCATTCTCCGACCATCCGCTTTGTTGCATACGCTTAACGTTATCATAAGCGCCAATCTATTTGCCCAGTTTTTGGTTCATGTAGTTATAATGATTTCTGCAAAAAGCTCTATCGCACGGAAGATGAAATGAGCAATGCTCATTACAATAGTAAGCAATTTTACCCCAATATGCTTCACTTTTTTGTTTTATGCCAACAACGCTGTCTGTTCCATATTTAATCCATCCATTCAGTAGCATCAAATTTTGCTCAGTGGTCCATTTGGGACTTTTCCGACGAGTAGGAGTTGAATCCTCTGCATTTGGAGTGACTTCATTAACACCACTCATACCACCAAAAGCCATTTGTGTAGAAAACTCGGGAAATTCAGTTGCTCCAACATTCGAAACAATTTCATTATCCACTGGAGTAGAAGAAAACGGGGGTGGTTGAGACGAATATGACATCATCGATCCATAATATGGATGATAGTTTGGAATAGCTGACAGCATAAAGAAATTTGGTGAAAACCCATAATTTGGTATATTTGATATATTTGGGGGTTGGTTGGAAAATTGATTTTGAGATTGATAATTGTTGAAATTTAGGTAGTTGAAAGGGTAATTAGAAGAGTTTTGGGTGTTAAAAGAGTTATTGTTGGGATACATTTGAGAAAAGAAATAGTTTTTTTAGAGTGTCCAAATCAAATGAAACAAATCTCTATTTATAAAGAACAAAAAATGATGAATTTTGGTGTAAAATTTTAAAATAAAATTTTTAATTAATTAGATAATAATAGAACTCAAATAATTTAGGGAAAAATAAAATCAGAAATCTCAGCAACTAATCACATAACAACAAGTGTCACAATCTTATTCTTCATTTGAACAACCAATGTTATTGCGCCACGTGTCACAAATACTCTTTCATTTCGCCGATTCAACTAGTTGAATAAATTCAACTCATATTAATCCACATCATCTTCAACACCCACCATTACACCTATTTAACTGTTTAATAATTTTTCAACAAGCTGTAACTAGTCTTAGGTGTTTGGACCATTCTATACTTCTCTTCTCTCCTTTCATTATTCCTGCTCTGTTCTTCTTGTGGTCCTCTCTTCCTTCCTACCAACAATCTTTATTTTCTTCACTTTTTTTTATTATTACCATTGATTGTTATTTTCTTACAAATAAAAAACAAGGCTTCTAGTTTTGGTCCGACTTAAATGTAGTAAGGCTTGCTTCATGGGCTAGGCCCAGTTAAAAATGCATGGGAAGACAAAAACACAGAGACCATTTTGGTTTTCTTGTTCAACAAGCTTATATATACTTTTTAGGGTTATACAAAATGTTCAGTCGGATATTCATGTTCATATCCGTTGTAATCATAATACAATCGCTCCCCTATAGATATGTGTCTATTAGCTACCTGAAGAACCCTAGCTTCTCCGTTGATGTTGAACCTTACACACTTCAGGTTCTGCTTCTTCCTCCCTTCAATTCTCTGCAATTCACAAAACGTCAACATTAACAAATGAGGACAAGCAAATACTACAGTGTTTCCAGCTCAGATGTCCGGTTTCAGTGTTCAATCCTTAAATCATCCTATACGGTTCTGGTTCTGTTACTTTTTAGATATTTTGATCGGACTTTTGGTTGGTCCTGGTTTACAAGGGACCAAATAGATGGGAAGAGAAACTCACGGGGTGTGATTGTTGATGCCGCTGATGAAGCGGGCAATGTTACTGCGTTTGTCAGGGCAAATAACGAGGCATTGCAAAGGATCAGAGGCATGAAGTAGAGTCATCATGCTGTCTCCATCATAGTCATCTTCTCTGTTGCTCAGATAATCAACATCTCCAACATACTCTGTGATTATAGTTAGGTCTTTTATACACCTGTCCGCCTCTACTGTGAACCTGTTTCAGGTTTAAAACATCTAATTCAATATCGTTCTAGATTTGTTAAATGCATTTCTTTTGAGTTATAAAGGTAGAAAGAGAAGCTAATAAGAAGGTTAAGTACCCTTCACAAGGATCAAAGACGAACATAAGAGGCGGGCATTCACCGCGATCCATCATGTTCTTGCACAAGGCTAAGGTCTATGCGTCTTGTTTACATAGAACCAATGTTCAAAATTTCGTTAGGCGCTAGTCGGACGTTCGGGTTGTGTCTAGCGCCTAGCGAAAAAATCGGAGATTATTAATTGGGATTAATCGGGCTTAGTTTTATAGATTTTTTAATTTAATTAATGTTAAATAATAATTATATAATGTTAAATATAAATTATTATATAGAAAAAACTATTAATAAAAATTTATATTAAAACAAATCTATAAAATTTATCATGAGTCAGAATTTTGTATGTATATTGTACAAATATTCATATTAGTATACTACTAATTTTGTTCGTTTGGATCATGCATGAATTTACTTGTATATAAAATTATTATTTAAGCGAAATAGATACGACCTATCTTATATACCATATTATCCTAGGCCTTCTTTTCTCCCCTGCGGTGGAAAGTGTGCTGCAATACAGCTTATCAAGAATGGAAATAAAATTACTATGAAATACATCGGGGAAAATGTAAGTTGAAGAATCAAAAAACCAATTAGTAAACATGGATTAGTTTCTGTCAAAAGGTTGAATCATCTTTTGTTTATGCTGTTGCAGGAGAGTGCCTCTAACAATTCTGATGTTTTGTCCACATTTCCCGTCAAGGAATCAAATCGTTTATTTTTGTCATAAGCACTTTTCAAATTGTTTTATGTTGATAAGTTAAAAACAACTCTTGTGTTCTGTTCTACTCTAAGATTGTATAATGTGTTACAACTGTATCTTCTTTTTATGAGTTTTTGAGTTTAGTCCCGACCTTAATTATAATATGTTATTCGTTTTTCTTGAAACAGCTTTTCTCATGTCTCGAAATACCAAGATATTTTGCTTATTTTGCCTTTTGAATCCTACTCATTACTAGATTGCTGATTCGATTTTTCAAATCTCTAGTCTCGAGACACTTACAATGTGTTTCGATTGGTTATATGTTGTTTTGGCTTTGGGGCAAACAAACTTGAGGTTGCAACTTAGAAGAGAAGGTCCAAAGATGCCCTATTCTTTATGAACTTGAGAGGTTGTAACTCTAAAAACATATTTTTTCATTCTTTTTGTTCATAGAAGTCTAGTACTCTTTATGAATATTGTTCCTTAGCATTTATTATGAAAATGTGATTATATATGTACATATTAAATTATTTTTAGGTTTAGATTTATTTGTTTTACATAAAAAAACATACGGATCAGCGTATAATGTATTATAGTAAAACATTCCGAGAATGCACAAAAAGGAGATGTAAAAGCACGATCGAACTTTGAAGTCCAACAAGATTCACAAAATCATTAAAAGACGTTCTAGAGTTTTGTTTTTTACTTCCAAATATAAGTCTAATATTTAGAAGTTTACTACACTACGTAATTGCTTACTCTACTCTACTCTAATATTTATAAGTTTACTGCTCTACGTAATTACATATAATTATACTACTGTATATTATTATATTTTAATTAATTGGATTTTTTTTAATTCGGTTTGATCGGTTTATCACCGAATCATATCTGAATACTAAATTTCTATAACATGATATCCATAAAATTTTTGTGGTATAACCAAAACCAAACCATATTGTTTAACATCGGTTCAGATAGATTCGGTTCGGTTTTTCAGATTAAACACCCCTACTTAGAGGAGATAATACTTGGGTGAACGGAAGTTCATGTATCTACATGTTTTAGACACTAAAATTTCATTATAGTCGTAAATTATTAATAAAAGTACAATCTTTTCAAATTAAAAATAAGTAATTTAGTAATTATATTTATAGAGAAATCGGTCCCCATACGTGGCATGAACATGGTGTTAATTTCGTAAGAGAAATCGTTCCCCATAGGTGGCATGGACATGGACATGGTAATAATCTCTTTTTGTTTTAATGTTTAAAATCTAAACCTTCAATTTCATTTTTTTTGTCATTTAGTTTTTTTCTTTTCTTATGTTTTAGTTATATTTTTCTTAGTATTTACTTATTTTTGTCGACATAATTTGTTTTTTTTATATTTTCGACGAATACGGAACATCTCAATTATTCTCAATCATTCCATTCATTAATCAGTTCAAGTTTCTTTCAAATCAATATGAAATTGAATACAAAATCATTTCTTTCAGTTGATACTAAATGCAAATTATTAATTTGTTAACAAAGTTTCTCTTCTTCTTTAACCGTCACTTTTATTTGTTGTATTTCTTTACTTAGGCTTCTTCTTCAATAGACTTATCTTACCTTATGTTTCTTCTATTTTCGTCCCCAAGTCATCTTCGTTTTTGTTTCTCTTACTTTATTCTCATATCGCTGCATGATATTCCCTTAGGCGCTCCTCTATGTGATTGCCCACATTGACAAGGAATTTTTCATCCCTTTCAACACTATCAACCATAGCTTGCAAAGTAAAACTCAGATCATCACACTTAAATGAAGCCATCAACCCAATGTGATAAGGTGTAATTCCTTGCAAAACTGCTTTCTTCAGAAATGTCATAAAAACCGTGAACTGTTCAATGTAGTTCGGCTCCCATTCACACCGCCTAAGAAAAACAATATCAACATCTGGATCCAACTGGGCCACATAATTGACACAATCTTGGGAGTTGGCACTATTTTTCACCAAACCTAACCAACAAGGACTGCATATGTTGTAGTTTTGCCCATCATTAGCAAAACACATTTCATGATGATCAATATTGTCTTTGTTGCGGTCCATATCCCCAAAACGGACATCAAGCACAAAAATCATAAGTAGTTCACCTATGTTTATTCTTTCATGATATTTACAAAAGTATTCACCAATGCGACTCACATTCTCCATGAATTGAACCAGGACTCCCATCTTGTTTTCATTTCCAATTGTGAATCGCACAAACACAATAGGCAATACTCCTGAGAAGCCATAAATCTCTGTAGATTGTGATCTATGACCATATCCAACCGATTCCATCGACCTTTGAAAGACTCTGAAAGGCACTCTATCCACTCCCTACCGCCTTCCTTCTTCATTGACAACCGCGTCGCTACACAAAATTCCCGGGTTATAACAGAATTTGGACCGTTATCAACCCCATCAATCTACAAAACTTTCCGAATAACACCATAACAATACTCATTTATATTGAAACCAGCATCCGCAGACAATTTAATATCATCGATTCCCGCTTGAGAGTTCTCCCCAAACATGAATTCCGACATCCCTCTTAGCAGGATCGCTGAAGGATTGCCATGTACATAACATGTTCGTTTGAGAGCAAGCCATTGGGGACTGACGATAGCCCTAGGCTCATACATGAACATTAAGTTGATCGACATATATCATGTAATTGATAAAGTTATCGGTTTTAGATCCAATTTGATTTGGAGGGATTTTAAAAATAAATCTTACTTGTAGAAATAGAGAGTTTCCAGTGGATTCTTCAAATGTTTGCAAGTAATCTTGGAATTGCACATATCTCGAACTGAATCGCTACATGCCGTGACGAGAATCGCTACATGCTGTGACAAGAATCCTGATCTGGATTTCTGATGGTAAAGCTAGGAGACGGAAATGACGATTTGCGAACCCATCACCCATATTTGAGTTTTTTACTAACTGGGAATGGATTGGTTATGTGATTGCAAATATATATAGTCGTGATTTTTTGGAAAGTTGTGCTTGTAGTTGTAACTTCACTTGTTTATAATATTACTTAGTTGTACCTATATTACTTTTTTGGAAAGAGTATATGATCAATTGAAATTAGTTGTCTTTAGTTTGTCAAGTTGTACTAGATTGCAAACAGAGGTGCTTATTTATTCCAGTGATACTCAAGAGTACAATACAATAGAAAAACAATACAAATTACACCGTAGTGTTTGAATTGCTACTACAACAACCAACTCGCTTATTTCTGCGACGATGTTCGTCGATTTAAACTTTTTTCTTGCTTTCTTTCCTTTCACATCTTCAACTAGTTCTTTTAATGTCTCCTCGTCACCATAATTCACACCAAATGAAGGGAGAAAGTCTAATTCCTGCCTGAACATAGACTAATGGTACCTATTAGTGTCCGAACAATTGATATGTGCTAAATTATACCCATACTTTTAAATTTGAATATCCATACACATACTTTCTTTTTTTGGCCAAAACATGCATTGACCCGAATCCCGTCAATCAATCCCGTTAAATTGTTAACGGAGATGAATCAGCTACCATGGTGGAATCCATGTTGGAACGGTAGAACAATACGACGTCATTTTAAGTGAAAAAAAAAGTTAGTCAGCCCATGGAATCGAACCATGGGCACACTTCCCATCTCCTGAACTATGAAAACCGCTAGACCAGATGCATTTATTGGGATAAGTAACACTAACAAATCTTAAGTAGAATTGAAAACATTTTAGAAAAAAAAACTGGGCTCTCCTTCGATGGTTTCTCTCTCTAGAAAAAAACAGTGGCATCTGACTCATATCCGTTAACAATTTAACGAGTTTGAGCCTAATTCTATTTTTCCATCGACACAATTTTCCACAATGATACTCGCAAGTTACTATACAACCCAACTCAACCTCCTATATACTGCTATAAACTCTGTTTTTTAAATCAGGTTCGTCAATGAAACCTTAAACCAATGCAGAACCTTTGTGGTAGTCCTGTCTTTTTACCTAACCCTTATCTTCCATTTGTTATTATTATGTAACTTCCATAAAAAAAATATGAATTTCTGTTATGAAAAATACCTTTACGGTAAAGTCTTCACTTGCAAAAGATAAATGCAGTGTCTTTTTCGGAGACGTGGTAAAAGGTGATCACAACTTCTTTCCCTGCTCCTATGACATAAGACACATGTGAAGCAAATCAGTAACTCATCTCACATAATATAGTCTCCTAATTGTAATATGAAACAATTCCACACAGAGGATTTGATATTCTTTGATTTTTCACAAATCACCCCAGAGGCAATTAATGGTAAATCCAAATGCAAGACAAGTTAAATCACATAACTTACTTCTCTAGAATGATGACGAGACCTAAAAATTCGAAATCAGGTTAAGAAAATGCCAATTCCTCCACGCAATAAACCAATCTTTGAGCCCAATCAAATCATAAACCATTTGAATCAAACAACTGTAGCCATTTCAATGCAATTTGAATCAATTCCATTGCAGCAAGTCGAAACTTCAATCAAATTTTCAGTAGCACAAACCCAGAAAGCGTGAGCTTTCAATACAAACCCAAAAACGAATTCCAAGACAAACCCAAAACGAATATTACCTCAGAGACCGAATTGAAGAGCAATAGAAGCTTGAGCTGGGAGTCGAGAGAGAAGAGAGAGAGATCGAAGAAGTTATGTTGCTTTTTCGAATCGTTGGAGAGAGGAAAGCGAGAGGATCAAACATAAAAAGTAGAAGAGGTCAAGAGAGATTGAAGCTTCTTCGAATCGGAGATTGAAGCTTCATCGTTTCGGAGAAGAAGATTGGCCAAGCTCAGCTCGTGTAAGTGACGACTAATGAAAAGATCTAGGTTTTTTGTTATGTAATTAATTTATTTAGATAGGGTTATTTTTGTCATTTTCAATTTTGGACTGCACCTGATCCATCTGGCTGCTTCTCTCAAACTCAGCTGGATTTTTCCAATATTTTTGGATGAGTTTTCAAAACTCATCTGGATGTTCCATCTGGATGAATTGTTTATTGCAATTAAACGAACATCATTTAACTGCTCCATCCAGATGAACCATCCAGATGAGCAAACGAACATGCTCAAAATTATCATGTATATATGCATTTTATTTTTAAAAATAACTATTAAGTGAAACATTATTTAATAATAATCAACTGTTGACAAAAAAAAAATTTGTAATCGACAAAAATAAAATTCAGGTTATTTTTTTTTTTATCAAACATGAATCAACAGTAAAAATAATTATATTTTAAATAAATTATATAGATAGTATAAATAAAGCAACTATGGGTTAGACATCATATTTGATTTGTTATTGTATTTGTTAGAGTAATTAATTGTTTATGAAGACTTGACGGGTCAAATACTAAAATGGTGTTTGAAACCGAAAAATCCACAAGGCATTCAGATTCTTCTGCCACATTCCCTCAATCAATTTTATTTTATAGTATGATATAAAAAACAAGGCTTCTAGTTTTGGTCCGACTTAAATGTAGTAAGGCTTGCTTCATGGTCTAAGCCCAGTTAAAAATGCATGGGAAACAAAAACACAGAGACCTTTTTGGTTTTCTTGTTGGACAAGCTTATATATACTTTTTAGGGTTATACAAAATGTTCAGTCGGATATTCATGTTCATATCCGTTGTAATCATAATACAATCGCTCCCCTTTCGATATGTCTCTATTAGCTACCAGAAGAACCCTAGCTTCTCCGTTGATGTTGAACCTCACACACTTCAGGTTCTGCTTCTTCCTCCCTTCTCTGCAATTCACAAAACGTCAACATTAACAAATGAGGGCAAGCAAATACTACAGTGTTTCCAGCTCAGATGTCCGGTTTCAGTGTTCAATTCTTGGATCATTCTATACGGTTCTGGTTCTGTTACTTTTAGATATTTTGATCGGACTTTTGGTTGGTCCTGGTTTACAAGGGACCAAATAGATGGGAAGAGAAACTCACGGGGTGTGATTGTTGATGCCGCTGATGAAGCGGGCAATGTTACTGCGTTTGTCAGGGCAAATAACGAGGCACTGCAAAGGATCAGAGGCATGAAGTAGAGTCATCATGCTGTCTCCATCATAGTCATCTTCTCTGTTGCTCAGATAATCAACATCTCCAACATACTCTGTGATTATAGTTAGGTCTTTTATACACCTGTCCGCCTCTACTGTGAACCTGTTTCAGGTTTAAAACATCTAATTCAATATCGTTCTATTTGTTAAATGCATTTCTTTTGAGTTATAAAGGTAGAAAGAGAAGCTAATAAGAAGGGTAAGTACCCTTCATAAGGATCAAAGACGACCATAAGAGGCGGGCATTCACCGCGATCCATCATGTTCTTGCACAAGGCTAAGTTCTCTGCGTCTTGTTTAGATAGAACCTGTATGAAATTGAATACAAAATCATTTTTTTTCAGTTGAAACTAAACCCAAATGAGGATGCAAATAATTTCAAGAAGAACAATAATCAATGACTTGGTGATGGAATTTAATCACAAAACCTATCACATGGTGTTTTTCTTTGCATAGAATGTGATTGAAGAACGAGAGAAATTCATATCTACTAAACAAATATACCTGCATGCCTCCTTTCTCAAAAACAGCTTGGTTTGCAGATCTTGGAGCCTTTCCAGATACATAAGTGAGGTTGTTGCTGAAGTCGGTGTTGGAGGCTCTCAACGCAGTGGCGAGGGACGCCATTTGCTCGAGTCTCCTTTGAGGATCAATGGTAGGGTTGTATGGAAGAAGCTTCCTCTTCTTCTTTGACATCACCAAGCTGGTCTTTTTCCGTTTCTTCCCAATGCTATCTGCAGACATATATTACTCTTTGGATTAAGATTTCTTAACACAACACAGAGGTATTGGATTTTGACTTCCAATCTGCAAAATTTACAAAGATGTAATTTACCTGGAGAACTTGAGATGTAAGATGAGTCTGGAGACCGCTTAATCCGGAAGAAGTCTATGATTTTAGTCTGAACAAGAGGGAAAGCTGCAATTTTTACAAAATTTCCCTTCAGTTATTTCAAGGACTGAAATTTCATAAGACAGATTCAGCAGAAGATATCATTTCATCAAATGGGTATCACATAACTATTTCTTATATGATTTCACCGATTTGACCCAAAAGAATTTCAAGTATTTAGATCTATTCAACAACAGTATATAATCCGAATCCAATCCAATAGTCTAAAATAGATTCATTCACACAACACAACACAACTTGAAATCAGATGAGTCAAATTCGAAATATCATCCAAAACTCAAACATCAATTCAAAGACAGAGATCAGGAAACCCAGAATAATTAAAAATCTACAGCTCAACAATGGCATAACCGATTCAAAAGAACAAGGATTGTTTTTGTTTTGTTTTTGGGTTGATAAGCCTTACATTTGGGGATCTGGTGTTCAGAACACGAAGGGCAGAACCAAGAGCCTTTGGGAACTGAAACGAGGATTGGCCTGAGACAGAAAAGATGAAACCCTTTATCGCATTTGTCACAAAGCAGCAGCTTCGCCGGTTGTTTCCCTGAGCTGCATTCTTCGCAGACCGTGTCCCAATCCGAATCGGAATCATCCGCCATGGATCGCGGAAGAGCGGATCTAGGGTTTGCCGCCTGGGTTCTTCTTCGCCGCGAAACCACCATTGTCGAACTTTTCGGTTACCAGAAAGAGAGAGAGAGAGAGAGAGAGTGAGAGATTATAAATGTGAGATTTAGCCGAGAGGTAACTAGAAGAGTTCGCGCTCTGGATTCGCGGGGAAAAAAAGAGACCGGGTTAAATTTGGCGCCACTGTTACGGTTCACGATTTACAGTCCGGTTTAGTTTGGTCTTCGCCAACCGGTTTTGAGGTCAAACCAAAACCGACATAACCTAAAAAGACCTAAAAACCAACCGGAGACTTTTAAGAAATGTAATTTCAATTGAATTTTTGTTTGTATGATGGAAACCAATCTGAAGATCTATCTGGTTTCGTCCACCGACTCGCCCGAGTTCACTCGGCTGAAATGGTCTCTCACTCGTTCTACGGCCATTGCCTTGGACGCCGAATGGAAGCCTCAGAGCTCTAATTCGTCGTCGTCGTTCCCAACCGTCACTCTCCTCCAAGTCGCATGCCGGCTCGGTCATCCCACGGATGATGTCTCCAATGTTTTCCTTATTGACTTGACTTCGATTCATCTTCCGTCGGTGTGGGAGCTGTTGAATGATATGTTCGTGTCGCCGGATGTGCTGAAACTAGGGTTTCGGTTCAAGCAGGATTTAGTTTACTTGTCCTCGACATTCACTCAACAGGGTTGTGATGTTGGTTTCCACGAGGTGATTAATTGCTTGTGCTTTCTTTCTTTTTCCCGGTTTTATGTTTCGTCATAACTACAAATGCATTGAAATTCTTCAACTTTCCATCTTAGGTGAAACAATACTTGGATATCACAAGCATATACAATCATCTGCAACATAAGCGGTTTGGGAGAAAAGCGCCGAAGGATATCAAGAGTTTGGCAGCTATATGCAAGGAAGTGCTTGACATTTCTCTGTCGAAGGTTTGCCAATAATTCCTTACAGAACTTGTCTTTTGGTGAAATTGAATGATCTATTGTATAATCTCAACTCCGGAGAAATCAGAGTAGCTTTATCATTCCAAGGGGTTACATTTTAGGCAATCTTCATATAGCTGAATAAGTAAATAATGTAAGAAAGATAGATGGATTACTCATTCTATGACTTCTGTTTTAACTGTTCATGTTATATATTAATACCCTGGAGACTCTATCTGTCCCTTTAGTTATATGTTTAGACACACCTTTCGTCTGGTGATTCAGACTACAATGCTTTTCTAAGGTTGGTGGTAGGTAGAGAAAACGTACAGTTCGTAAGGCTTTTTAACGAGGTTTTATTCTTTAGGAACTTCAATGTAGTGATTGGTCACATCGTCCTCTTACAGAAGAACAGAAACTATACGCTGCGACAGATTCTCACTGCTTGCTCCAAATATTCGATGTATTCAAGGCAAATCTTGTTGAAGGAATCACAGTGCTAGATCCCACAGAGATAAATGTTGGACTAAAAGAAATTCTTACTGGATCGGATTGTACCAGTCAGATTGTCACAGTCAAACTGTGCAAGGCTACAGATGTAATCAGAGCAATGACGGAAAATGGTCAAAACATTGCCAATGGAGTGGTTTCTAGAAAAACAACGCTAAACACAATGCCGATGGATGAGAATTTGTTGAAGATCGTGAGGAAGTATGGAGAAAGGATCCTGTTGAAGGAGTCTGATCTTCTACCAAAGATCTCCAAGAAGAAAACAAGAAGACGTGCCTCCTTGAGGACTGTGAACACAGATAAGCATTTGGTCGGTTCTGTGGACTGGCAAGGTCCACCACCATGGGATTCATCTTTAGGCGGTGATGGCTGCCCAAAATTTCTCTTGGATGTGATGGTAATTGGATATTTCTGCCGATCTTGTGTTTATTAAATAACTGATCTTTTTTTTTTTCTCTCAAAATGGGACGGAAAACAGTTTTCTTGATTCAGTATTTTTTCAAGATTTTTGGTTATTTTTTCCCCAAGCATTTACCACAAAATTCTCTGCTTTCAGGTTTGTTGATTTAGTGCAAATTTTTGAAATATGTTAAGGGTGGGTTATATGTGACTGAAACAATCAATAACTTGACTTCACATATTTGAAATATAGTTTGTTTCTTAAATGTAACCATTTTCAGTATTACCCATGTGGTATATCATCAGTGCTTATAAAAAAAACTCTCTAGGTTGAAGGTTTGGCGAAACATCTACGTTGTGTGGGAATTGATGCTGCAGTTCCACTCTCAAAGAAGCCAGGTTCAAGGTATTTTTTCCAAAGCTACTATAATAATATTTACGTGACATGGAGGTGATCATGACTTCTGTTTATGTTCCCCTAATTTTGCTGCTGATTTGTTGACACAAATGACAGGGAGTTGCTTGATCAAGCATTTAAAGAGAAAAGAGTTCTCTTGACAAGAGATACGAAATTGTTGAGACACCAGGACTTGGCGAAGCAGCAAATGTATCGAGTCAAGAGCCTTCTAAAAAATGAGCAGCTACTTGAGGTACAAATAAAAATTAATTCTCAACGTATGAGCTGGTTTATGCAAGATACGTGATGGTGCATTATTTTGTTTACTGGCTTTATTAATCAAAAATCTTCTGAGTTACTGAAACAAATAAGCTGCACAGGTGATAGATACTTTCCAGCTAAAGATCAGCGGAGATCAGCTGATGTCAAGATGCACGAAATGCAATGGGAAATTTATTCAGAAACCGTTGTCCATTGAAGAAGCTATTGAAGCTGCAAAGGGTTTCCAAAGAATACCCAACTGCTTATTTAACAAAAATCTGGAATTCTGGCAGTGCATGAACTGCCATCAGCTCTATTGGGAGGTAAGTCACTCACTCATCTTTTACCGTTTTGCATATATACCATGTCAACATTATCTCCATCTATTTACCGATGAGTTATTTGACAGGGAACAAAATTTTAGTTTTGCTGATTGAATAGTCATTTTAGTCTAATCATTTTCAAATGCCCATGAATGTATATCGAAATCAGAATTCAACTACGAGTTTACGAAGATATGTAAAATGTTGATTGGATGAGAGTGATCACTGAAGTATTTTGCCTTAAGGATAAGTAATGCCTACTGGCTTGGTTCGGGTTTGCAAATATCTATTAATAGTTCTTAGTAGCTAATTTCAATAAACTCAAAATGATCGAAGTCAAACTAAAATTTTTAGATAGACACACAATCTATCCTAATACGGGTTGGGAATTTCGAGAGTGAAACCAGGCCCTTGAGTCATCTTGATTTGTTTATGTCATAGTCCGGAAATCTTCTGAACAAGATCCAGGATTTTTTGAGCTCCGATCTGTTATTCGTCTGTAAAATACACCGTTGAATGAGAAAAGATGGCGAGATTCTTAATGTTTGTTGCGTGGTTGCAGGGAACTCAGTATCACAACGCAGTCCAGAAGTTCATGGAAGTATGCAAGTTGAGTGAGTGATTCATTTTTTATTTTTTTCTTTTGCTCAAGTGTTTCAGGTCACTCTCTGATGATCTCTGTTCCTCAAATGTTTGGGTCATGTTTCTGAGCAGAAAAGTGTGTGTTGTAACTTGTGTAGTTTGCAGACACCGTGAGTGAAACTTACTTAAAGAGCAGAACATTGTATATTAATGCCGAAGCATCTCCAAAAATTTAACAGCCAACCCATAATTCTTTTTTTGGGTACAGCTGAAAAGGAATCTGAACCGGGTTTGGAAAATCAAATTTTAGTGAACTCGGCAACTTGGTCTTGATACCAATGTAATCGGTTTAGTTATGCCTTTCAGGATAAACCGTATAAAGAAGACGAGAAAACATTTTTTTTTAAAACTGCGAACCGGATGTTTCGGTTGAACCGGACGGTTTTTTAGCTATAGACTGTCAAGTTTCATTTAATTTTGTGGAGAAAAAACCATCTAATTGATTTCACTGCGTCGTCGCGTTTTCTCGTCGGCGAAGCACACAATCTACCGAGTCGCCATTGTTGACGGCTTCTTTCCCGAATTCCGAGCCTAATTACCAAATCGTGCTCAGGTATGCTATCGACTCGTGTCTCATACGTTCGATTCTCTCTCTCGTATTTCGGTTTGGCCATTCAGTGTCCTCCAATTCATCTTCAACTTCAAGCACGTAAGTGAAATTTTCAAGGGTTTTCTTGAATCATTTAAAACTTTGGGGTTAAAACGATGAGAATACTGATGTTTTGGGGTTAGGGTGGGAAAATGAAAAAAAATTTCTTCTTCTCAGCGATTCTGAGAGAAAAAACGATAGTCGGAAGTTTCGTCTCATTCTTTGATTCTTTCTCCTGCTAATTAGATCTCCGACTCCGATCAATTAAACCTCGAAAGTGTCTGAGTGAAGTTGTTCAACTCAGACCAATTACAACTTCAGATTCGATCGACTCAGTGCATAGAGAACCTTATATGATTTGATTGTTCCAGCTCCTAGAGATTTTGCCTTCGATTTTCCAGTTAAGCCTCATCGTTGTGCCGATCGATTTCTCACTCCCCTTGGGCGATTGATCATGGAAAGGCCTGGACAAAAAGTTTTGTACGAGATACGTCATCATGCTTCATTGCCCTATATTCCTAGATATCCTCCTCTTCCTCAGGTACAAGATTCATGCTCATAGAGTCAACTAAACGCTGTGCAATTGTGTTTATTATATCTTACATTGTGCTTTGCTTTGATCTGCTGTCCAAGTTCAGGCAGATGGAACTGATTCCAAAGGAGGGCTTCGGTCCCTTGTCTCCGTTAGAGGTCAGTTGCAGATGGTTGATTCTCTAGTTGTTCTACCTGCTTTAATTCTCTGTCGGTGTAAAAAGCGGGAAGCTTTGTCACGTTCTCTAGTTTTTTTAAAGTTTTCCAGTAATTGATGATTCAATGTAGCCTACTTTTTTCCTCTTGTTCTGTATCTTCATCCTCAGCAAAGGTTTAAAGCATTGAGATTTTTATTGCCACCAATAGTTCACATGCTTGGCAAGGTTGTTTTCTCATCTCCTCAATATGTGTATTGTTCTGTATCTTTGAAATTGCTTATCAAAGTACTGGGATATGTAGTAGACTACAGAGGTGAATTTCACTGCCACACTTTTTTTATGATTCTTTGTTTTGCCTTTAGCAAAGTCCATACACAAACTCAGAGGTCTTGTGACCTGGAATATTTTGTTTTATGAGCTTGTAGGGTTCATTTCGTGTACATCTCTTTTCTTTGAAATAGCATTATATAGCCCATCGGTTGATACATGCTTCTTCATCTCTATCCTCTTATGGTATTAAGGTGTTAGTCAACTCAAGGAAAAGTGGAGTGAATATTGGCATCCGAGAAAAAATAATAAACCGGTTTCATTATTTATTTCACCAAGAGGAGAATTTGTGGCTGTCACTTGCGGGAATCACGTTACAATCTTGCGGAAGGATGATGATTACAGGAAACCTTGTGGCAGTTTTACAGGTAAGATATTCCTGGGTTATCTTCCTTTGCTTTCACAAAATTTCGCTTGATATGATTTTTTGGGGGGATCATTGCCATAGCTCACTCCAATAAACGAAGTTGTAGAATGTTGCACTTATCCTGTCAAACTATCTGCTTGATTTATTGTGACAACAAACTTGCGTAGGTGGATTCATCTTTCTATGAAACCTTGGACTGTTCCATTGTCTTATTCTGTTCAGTTTCCCAAAAAAATGCTCTCCTCACTATACCATTTCTCTTTCTTTCTTTCTGTTTTCTTAATCATGGTCTTTCCATGTTCTCACTATGGTCTTCTAACTTCTGTTCTCTGTATCAGCCAGCATATCAGGATCATTTACTTCTGGAATCTGGTCCGAAAATCATGATGTTCTTGGTCTTGTGGATGATAGCGAGACCCTCTTTTTCATCAAAGCTAATGGTGAAGAAATAAGTGAAGTCACAAAAAGAAATTTGAAGGTTTCTTCATCAGTATTAGGACTAATGGAGGATGACGATGGTTTGCAGACATCATGCTTGTACGTTTCCTTTTGTCCCTATGTGTTATTGATTAAGACTTAAGATATTGGGATCATAATGTGACATTCAGCACCACAGTATGCATGTTTGCTTAAACCCTACCGGTGATATGAAATTGTGACTGGTGGTCTATCCCGATGACATTTTTCCTGCAGGTGTTCATTCAGTGTACTTACATCAGATGGACTTATTCATCATGTCGAGATCAGTAGGGAGCCAAGTGCTTCTGTCTTCTCCAAGCATGCTTCAAATAGCGTCCCAGCTTTGAAAAAGCAGTTCCCCAACCATGTTTTTTGCTTTGATTACCTTCCGAATCTTTCTTTTCTTCTCATTGTTGGTAGTGCTGCAGGCATATCATCGACAGGGAGTTCTGGTAGGTTTTATAAACTTATTTTAGTTGAAGAAGTTTAGAATTAGTAGTACTTATTGTTAAGACTTGTGTAAAAAAGACTTAAAAGCTACACCTGTGCTCGAAATCAATCAATTTGGCAAGTTACTGCTGTGTTCTTTTATATATGGACGCTATTCACACTTATCAAATTTTGTGATCGTTGAATGAAAAAGTGTGGTTGTTGAACTTATGAACAGTCAACAGAGATGTTGGATTTATAATTCTGCGAGAATTAATTTGTTATTTATGTACTCTCAGGTTCATCATGTATATCACTTTGGCGTAAGTGTCAGAATTCAGGTCTGGAATTGTTGTCCACCACGAAGCTTGAAGGCATGTATTGTGAGAGAAAAGATTCTCAGTTGGCATATCCAAAGGTTTTGATCTCACCTCAAGGGTCACATGCTGCGAGTCTTGATAGCAATGGGTGCCTGCATCTGTTCCACTTGGACAAAGCAAGATTGACACTTTCGTGTTGTCCTTCTGAAGACAGTTCTGATTCACTGAAGCCAGATATATCACTAGAAAGTCTAAGAAATGTTGTAGACTTTACATGGTGGTCTGATCATGCCCTTACAATTTTTAAAAGGAGCGGTAACGTTAGTATATTTGACATCCGTAGATGTGTTGTAGTTCAAGAAGATGCCACCATTTATTCTATGCCTGTGGTGGAAAGAGTTAGGAGGTTTGAAGGACACGTTTTTCTTTTAGAAAGTTCAACGCAGGAAGCAAAATCAGCTCTGGCCAAGGTTGACAGGGACCCAAGTGAAACGCATCATACTAGTGATCGTGGTATGTTATGGAGGCTAATATCTTTTACTGAGAAAACAATTCCTGAAATGTATAAAATCTTAGTTGAGAACTGCCAGTATCAGGAAGCCTTGGATTTTGCTGATAGTCATGGCTTGGACAGAGATGAAGTTTTCAAGTCAAGATGGTTGAACTCAGAAAAAGGGCTAAGTGATGTGAGCATGATTCTATCAAAGATAAAAGATAAAGCTTTTGTGCTCTCCGAATGCTTAGATAGAATTGGGGCAACAGAAGATTCCATGAAGGCCTTACTTGGGCATGGACTTCATCTTACTAACCACTATGTATTTTCTGAATCTGAAGATCAAGAATCCAAACAACTTTGGGAATTTCGAATGGCTAGGCTTCGTCTATTACAGTTTAGTGAAAGACTCGACACATATTTGGGGATAAGCATGGGCAGGTATATGTCTTTACACTGTCTTTACACTTGCTATCTTCTTTTGCTTTCTGTAGATAGGCCAAGCTGGTATGCCATATAGTACTATCTAGGTCTTTCATATCCAGGATCTGTTTTTTTCTATGGTTATCCAATACAGAATGAGTGTCGTTTACTTTGTAGCATTGATTCTAGAGTTTTTTGTATTTTCTGAAATCATTTGCAACTCGAAAAACTTGCTACCCTCTTTGCTCCCGTTATATATGCCACTCAGGCAGTTTTTGTCTTGTATCTCCAAGCTTGCATATGGGTACTGCATTCAAAATTCCAGTTTTTTTTTAATATATTGTTAGACTACACTATGCAGATACATCTAAAAATGGTTAATGACATTGTCTCCTACAGATATTCAGTGCAGGATTACAGAAAATTTCGGAGCAGTCCTATAAATCAGGCTGCAATTGCACTTGCTGAGAGCGGGAGGATAGGGGCCTTAAACCTGCTCTTTAAGCGACATCCTTATTCACTTGCTTCTTTCACGCTGCAAATTTTGGCAGCCATTCCTGAAACAGTTCCTGTTGAAACGTATGCACATCTTCTTCCTGGAAAATCTCCTCCGACCAGTATGGCGGTGAGAGAAGAAGACTGGGTTGAATGTGACAAGATGGTTAAATTTATCAATAAATTGCCTGGGAGTGGCAAGAATGATTCTCAGATTCAAACTGAGCCAGTTGTCAGGAGGTGTTTGGGGTATAACTGGCCATCATCAGAAGAACTTGCTTCATGGTACAAGAATAGAGCAAGAGATGTTGATTCTTCCACTGGGCTGCTAGAAAACTGCATTTGCTTGATTGATATTGCATGTCGAAAAGGCATTTCTGAGTTGGAACAGTTCCGTGAGGACCTATCATACTTGCACCAGATAATTTATTCTGACGAATTTGGGGACGAAATTTGCTTCAGCTTGAGCCTTGTTGGGTGGGAGCAATTATCTGATTATGAGAAATTTAAAATAATGCTTGAAGGGGTTAAAGCGGAAACTGTGGTTAGTAGATTGCATGACAAGGCAATTCCATTTATGCAGAAAAGGTATTCGGGGACAAACAAACATGATGAGGAGTCCTTTCTAGTTAAATGGCTGAAGGAGATGGCAGCAAAAAGTGATATGGATTTATGCTCAAAAGTTATAGAGGAAGGGTGTATGGATTTATATACTGTTTGTTTTTTTAAGGATGATGTTGAAGCTGTTGATTGTGCTCTGCAATGTCTGTATTCATGCAAAGTTACGGATAAGTGGAATGTCATGGCAACAATGCTATCAAAGCTACCAAAGATACATGGTTAGTTAGTTGTCCAGATTGATTGTATTCCCAACTCTAAATCTACATAACTAAATAATCAGATGTCCTTATCCATTGCTAAACAAAACTTACTTCCATGAAAATGCAGATATCCATGGTGAAGACATTCAGAAAAGACTCAAACTGGCGGAAGGTCATATAGAAGCAGGGAGGCTTTTGGAACTTTATCAGGTTCCAAAATCCGTCTGCATCTTAAACTAAATAGTTGGTGTCTTTTAGCAAAACAATATGTAGTCTTGTTGAAATGAACGAACTTAAGCATAGACATATGTGCACTTACAAATGGATTTTGTATATGAAATTTTATGGAAGTTATAATGCTGCCACTTTTTGCTCCACAGGTCCCAAAACCAATTAATTATATTCTTGAGGTTCGTTTGGATGAAAAAGGTGCAAAGCAGATCCTTCGACTCATGCTTTCGAAATATGTTCGTCGTCAACCTGAAAGATCTGATAATGACTGGGCATGCATGTGGCGTGATCTGCGGCAGTTGCAAGAGAAAGCCCTTTCTTTCCTTGATCTTGAGTTCGTGCTGACGGAGTTCTGTAGAGGACTTCTGAAGGCTGGGAAGTTTTCTCTGGCTAGAAATTATCTCAAGGGTACGGGCTCAGTTGCTCTGCCATCAGAGAAGGCAGAGAGTCTTGTTATTAATGCGGCAAAGGAATACTTCTTCTCTGCTACGAGCCTTGCTTCTGAAGAAGTAAGTGGTGTTTCTTCATTTGTGTATATAGCTTTTGTCCCTGCTAAATATATTTATGCAACCTTCATCCTGTTAAATTCTTGCTTCTGGTGATCTAGAGTTTTTTGTTTTTTCTCACAGCGTTTAGTGTCAACAATTCACTTTGTGCTTAGATATTTTTTCATTCGCTTTTTTGCAAATTATTTTTCAGATATGGAAAGCAAGGGAGTGCCTGAATATATTTTCTAGTAGCCGGACTGTTAAAGCTGAGGCCGATATCATTGATGCAGTTACTGTTAGGCTTCCAGATCTTGGGGTTACTCTCTTACCAGTTCAGTTCAAACAAGTAAAAGACCCAATGGAGATTATTAAGATGGCCATCACAGGGCATCCTGGGGCTTATCTTCATGTTGAAGAACTTATTGAGGTTGCTAAACTTCTTGGGTTGAATTCTTCAGAAGATATATCATCTGTTGAAGAAGCTATTGCTAGAGAAGCTGCAGTTGCAGGCGACCTGCAGCTGGCTTTTGATCTATGCCTTGTTCTAACCAAAAAGGGGCATGGTTCTATTTGGGATTTAGGTGCTGCAATAGCAAGAGGTCCTGCACTTGAGCACATGGATGTAAGTTCTCGAAAGCAGTTGCTTGGCTTTGCTTTGGGTCACTGTGATGATGAATCGATCAGTGAGTTATTGCACGCATGGAAAGATCTTGACCTGCAAGGCCAATGCGAGACTCTGGGAATGTTATCAGAGTCAGATTCTCCAGAGTTTCACAAGATGGACGGTATTTCTTGTCTGAGAGATTGCCCTCAGATGCTTGATGGGCTAAGCTTTGATCAACAGCTAGATTTGGATAGAGTCAAAGATACACTTTCTGTTGTGGCTAAGGACTTGCCGGTTGATAATAGCGTGGACTTGGAATCTCTTTTAAAGGAAAATGGGAAGCTTCTCTCATTTGCTGCTTCACATCTTCCTTGGTTGCTTAAGCTGGGTAGAAATAGGCGATTGGATAAAAGTCTTGTGCTTGATTCAATTCCTGGAAAGCAGTTTTTCAGCACAAAAGCAACTGCTCTTGTTACCATTCTTTCTTGGCTGGCAAGGAATGGTTTTGCACCAAAAGATGAACTGATAGCCATGATTACAGACTCGATCATTGAACAACCGGTAACAAAAGAGGAAGACATTATAGGATGCTCCTTTCTTTTGAATCTAGTAGATGCATCTAATGCAGTAGAAGTTATAGAAAAGCAGTTGAGAATAAGGGGGAACTACCAAGAAATTCGAAGTATCATGAGTCTAGGGATGATATATAGTTTGCTACATGACTCTGGAGTAGAGTGCACGGCTCCCAACCAGAGGAGAGAACTGCTACGGAAGAATTTTGAGAGAAAGCAAATAGAAAGTCTCTCTGGTAAGTGTTATCTCAAAATACCTGGGTTTTTCGAGCCTTTTTGACCTCTTGCTGCCGTTTTTTATATCAGTAATCTATTGCGCTTCTGATTATTTTTCATGCTCTATTTTGGTTCAGATGATATGAGCAGGATCGACAGACTTCAATCAACTTTTTGGAAGGAATGGAAACATAAATTAGAGGAAAAAATGCATGTAGCTGACCGTTCTAGAATGCTGGAGAGAATCATTCCCGGGGTTAAAACTGAAAGATTTTTGTCCCATGATGTTGACTACATTAAGGTTGCTGTTTTCTCACTCATTGAATCTGTGAAATCGGAGAAGAAGCTGATTTTGAAGGATGTACTAAAATTAGCTGATACATATGGCTTGAAGCAGTCAGAGGTAGGAAATATACATATCGTTAAAGCTTATCTTTTCCTCAACTGGATCTACTATATGTCTGTCTTTGTCTTCTCACCAGGTGATATTAAGGTATTTAAGCTCTATCCTTTGCTCTGAAGTTTGGACAAATGAGGACATCACGGCAGAAATTGTACAAGTCAAGGAAGAAATACTTGCCTTCGCTTCAGACACCATAGGAACCATAAGCACAATCGTGTACCCAGCGGTTAGTGGTCTCAACAAACAACGCCTTGCCTACATATACAACCTCCTTTCTGAGTGCTATTGCCGTTTGGAAGAAAGCAAGGAAGAATCATTGTTGGTGCAACAGGTTCAACCGCATGATTCTTTTGTTGGGTTATCAAATTTGTATTACATCCTTAAGCAAGAATGCAGTAGAGTGTCATTTATCACAGACTTGGATTTCAAAAATATCGCGGAATTGGGAGGTTTAAACTTTGACAGCTTCAACAATGAAGTCCATGCGCACATCAATGAGATGAACCTGGAAGCTTTGGCCAAAATGGTAGAAACTCTCACTGGCTTCTTCATGGAGAGTTCACCCAAGGGTCTCATTTCCTGGCAAAATGTCTACAAACAGTATATTCTGAATTTGTTAGATACATTGGAAAGTAGAAGAGATCTTGATTTTGGAAGTGCAGAGAGTTTCCAGGGATTGCTCAGTCAACTCGAGCAGACCTATGAACACTCTAGAGTATATATCAGGATCTTGGAACCTTTACAGGCTCTGGAAATCCTGAAACGGCATTTCACGTTAGTTCTACCGCCAAATGGTTCCTACGTGCACATCCCTGATAGTTCGACATGGCAAGAATGCCTTATCTTACTGATTAACTTTTGGATAAGATTAGCCGATGAGATGCAGGAAGTAAAATCATGTAGTCCAAGTTTTGTGGAAAATCTTACTTTAAGCCCTGAATGCATTAACAGCTGTCTTACTGTTCTCATAAGACTAGTAATGGACGACAGTCTCTCCCCAAGTCAGGCTTGGGCTGCAATACTTGTCTACCTTAGGTCTGGCTTGGTTGGCGATTGCGCCACTGAAATCTTCACTTTCTGCAGAGCCATGGTCTTCTCTGGTTGTGGATTTGGGCCGATTTCTGATGTCTTCTCAGATTTATCCTCTCGGTATCCAACAGCTTTGCAGGATCTTCCGCATCTTTATTTGAGCGTACTTGAACCTATTTTGCAGGATTTGATATCTGGTGATCATGAAACACTGAATCTTTACCGATTGCTATCTTCTCTCAGTAACTTGGAAGGTAATTTGGAAGAACTGAAGCGTGTTAGGCTTGTAGTGTGGAAAAAACTCGTAATATTTTCTGAGAACCTGGAGTTGCCAAGTCAGGTTCGCGTCTACTCCTTAGAGCTTATGCAGTTCATCTCGGGTAAGAATATAAAAGGCTCGTCGTCGGAACTACAATCAAACGTGATGCCATGGCACGGTTCAGCTGAGTTACTTTCATCTATGCAGAAGACTGAAGCCACACTTAACCAAGCATTGCCTGACCAGGCTGATGGCTCTAGTAGGCTCACAAACACTCTGGTCGCACTTAAATCATCTCAGATCGCTGTGGTGTCCATCTCTCCAGGCTTAGAGATATCCCCTGAGGATCTATCGAGTGTTGAGACATCTGTTTCCTGCTTTTCTAAACTCTCTGCTTCTGTTACTACAGCTTCACAAGCTGAAGCTCTTCTGGCGATTTTAGAAGGATGGGAAGAGCTATTTGAAGCTAAGAAAGCCGAACTATTGTCATCTCACGAGGCAACTGACCAAGGAAATGACTGGGGCAATGATGATTGGAATGATGGATGGGAGACACTTCAGGAGTTAGAACCTGTGGAGAAAGAAAAAAGGGAATACGTAGTCTCAGCTCATCCCTTACATTCGTGCTGGCTGGAAATTTTCAGAAAGTACATTGCATTGTGCATGGCTGAAAATGTTCTACGACTTATAGATGGATCACTTCAGAAACCCGAAGAGGTCCTGCTTGAAGAAAATGAAGCAGAAACCCTGACCGGGATCCTGGCCAGGACCGACCCATTTCTCGCACTAAAGATTTCTCTTTTGTTGCCCTACAAACAGATCAGATCTCAGTGTCTCAACGTTGTTGAAGAACAACTGAAGGAAGAAGGCATTCCGGAATTATCGAGCCAGAGCCATCATGAAGTTCTACTTCTGGTTCTATATTCTGGGACTCTCTCAACGATCAATTCCAATTCTTGCTACGGCGCAGTCTTCTCCTTCCTCTGTTATCTGATTGGAAAGCTATCCAGGGAGTTCCAAGAGAAGCGGATAACACAGGCCGACAACAGAGAATCGAATACAAGTTCCGAGAGACGGTTTCTGTCATGTTTTGGGGAACTCATGTTCCCGTGTTTTGTCTCAGAGCTTGTGAAGGCCGATCAGCAGATATTAGCCGGGTTTCTGGTGACCAAGTTCATGCACAGTAACCCATCTCTGAGTCTGATTAATGTTGCAGAGGCAAGTCTGAGGAGATACCTGGAGAAGCAACTTGAGTCTTTGGAGCATTTGGAGGATTCGTTTGGTGAGACCACAGAACTTGAAACGCTGAAGAATACATTGTCAAGCCTAAGGGGCAGTTCAAAGGAAGTTATACGATCTGCCTTGCCATCTCTTTCTAGTTGTACAAACAGCAGATGATATGAAATGCTTCTTGCGAGGTGAAATGGGGGGGGGGGGGGGNGGGGGGGGGGGGGGGGGGGGGGGGGGGAATGTAATTTAGTAGAGGGTAAATCTGCGTATGCGTTTTTACATATTTATAGTTTTTTTTTTTTTTTAACTTTATTTCCGACAGGAAAACTGTAAAAATCTAAGGAAGATGTGTTGCGTTGGGCATCTCATCATTCATGTTTGATCAGTTTTTGTCCCAGACAAAAGAGTACGCGTTACTAGTAAAGATCCCTTGTTGATTCCATCAAACGAATAATTTCTAGTAAAGATCGATACAACTTTCCTTTTAACTTTATGTATTGATTATAATTTTAGAAACATAACTTAATGTGATCGAAAATATATTCCAAAAATATTTTATCTACAAGAGTGAGTGATTGATAAGAAATCATCTGATCACATAATAAGCATTCTCAATCAAACATGATTTTTTTTTGTTTTTTTTTACCATAAGTAGTGTTATTTTTCTTTCATTGACTGACTGACTTGGTGTTGGGCTGCAAAAAAATAAAAAATAAAAAAATAGCAAAGAATGAATGATTAGAGATTGAGTGGCTCAGTTTCTGAGTTTCGATCCTTCATGGGAATCCAATCCTCTGCTTCTGTAACAAAGAAAAAACAAAATCACACCGAGTTCATGTCTTTTCGCAAAATCAAACAAGAAAAATGAAAAGAAAAGAGTTGGAGATTATCAGAATAGTTACATATTGGGCTTGTCAGAGATGAGCATAAGCCTCCGTTGTAATATGGAAGCTACAAATAGGAAGATAGAGCACATCCCAAACATAATTGTGATCGGGAACACGTAGAAACCACAACGAAATGGTTAGTGAATTTCGCAGATTGAATTTTAGCTCTTTTATTTTGGTAGGACATCGAAATCTTTTCTTTACGTTATACAAGACGACGCAGACGAAAATGTTCAGTGGGATACGGAAGAAATTCATGATGGTGCTTCGTGCTTCTTCAGGAATGTTTTGTGATCTCATCTTCATGATTGAAGGCCACAAGATTCCAACGCATGCCTCGAAAACACAGAATCCCAGAAGCTGAATGCAACCAGTGAGGGACATGCCTTCGGTTTTCACCTTTGACGGGGTTACTAAGACCTGTTTTACTATGACAGCTTCAACAATAGAAGAGAAGCAGCTGAGACTAGAAAGACAATTTGCATGTAGCTTTCGACTCTAGGAGATGATCGAGCAGCTAAGGAGCTTCCTAACATGGAAGCCAACATGAAGGTTGCGAAGATGAAGCCATGTGGAATTTCTTCGTCGTTCGGGCTAAGAGCTGGTGTCCAGAGGAAAACAAATGTGTACATTGAGCCTTCAAACAGAGATTGGATAGCTCCAAGCCAGAGAAGAAAGAAAAATGCTGTGTATTTGGGAACTGCCAAACCAAACCGAGAACCAAAAATTAAAATCTTAAACCGGCCGGTTAACGTTTGTAAATTATCCATATTCGAGGAGGGATCATTTTCTCTAGAGCCGTCGCCATTTTATTTCCCGACACAAATTTTGCCAACTCAAATCGCGTAATCCCAAAAATAGATCTGCTCTTCTCCGTTTTCGAAATTTGATAATTCTCCGATGAGATCGCGGTAAACCCAACCCCTAAATCGTGCAGCTGAAATCGATTCTGTTTATAACCATTGGAGAAATTTCATGGTTTTCCAGCGATGAGAGGATCCGCACTAGTTGATTTGATTGTGTTTCTGCTTGTATCTCCATTAGCGCACGGTCTCAAGGGATCTGAAATCTCCAAGTTCTCTGAGAAATCTGTTTCGACTCAAATCTCCCAACCCGCTCGGTTAGTGTCTTTCGATTTTTCCCTCCGATTCGGTTTAATTGATCGATCATGTGCTTGTGTTTGACTTCATTCTCTTCTCTCTAATTTGGAAGCAATTAGAAACGATGGTTTCACAAAAAAAAGGGTTTCACTTTATTGAATCTAATCTATGTGGCAATTATGTTTTGGATTAATACTGATATGATGTAACATTTTTCAGTCTAAAATTTGACATCTTGTTCAAGTCTAGTGTTTTTGAGGTTTCTGGATTATGCTCTACTTCTTCTGAATTTTGCAATCCCTGTTCTAAGCAAAGCTAATGATTGTGATTTCTTCAGAGAATCTGGTTATGTATTGATTTCTACGGTAGACGGAGCGATATCATTGGTGGATACGTCTTCAAAAAAGGTTGATTGGACATTCCATACCAATGAGCCGATATATTCATCCTACAAGGCTCCTCATTATCATTATAGCAACGATGAGGAACGTGCCCCGGTGCTTGGTGATGACTCTTACATGGATTGTGATAAGGATTGGAATCTTTACAATTCCTCTATGCGTGAAGGAAAACGCATAAATGAGGTATAACTTGGCACTTTTTTTTTCGGTTTATTGATTCCAAGGCTGTCTCTCATATGATCTTAAAATCATTTTCTTAAAGATTGTTTATTGGTTGAACAGTCATAAAATAGCGGATAACAATTACATTAGAGTTGTAGATATCATATATGAGTCTTTTACATCGTCAAGTACCTTTATATCCATTTGTTTCTCACTAATATAGAACTGTGTAACTTCTTCTCTTTCAGATAGTGGATGCTTCGGATTTCATTGGAAGATTGCCGTACTCAATGACGGATAGGATTGTTTTGGGTAAAAAAGACACATCTGTATTTCTCTTGGATGGAAAGACTGGAAATTTGGTTAAGAGGTACAGAGTGGACGACCTTTACTCTAATTCAGTCGTTCAAAATGCTAAAGAAAAGGCTATTGTTTTGTCTAAAGAAGCTCAGATACTACTTGGATCCGAGTTTAAGGAATCAGAACGTCTTCCAGAGCTGGTTTACATTGAGAGAAAAGATTTTAAACTCCAATGTGTATCAAAATTTGGAGATGTTTTGTGGAGTGTTTCTTATGCTGAGATGGAAGCTAAACTACAACATCATGAGAGCGTACAACTCATGGGTGGGTTATCATCATCAGCTGGTATTCCTATTAGAACTACAAATACTCCTGTGCTCCGATTCCGTTATAAGTTTGAAAAAATGTATCCGAGACTTGGTTTTCTAGATGGAGCATTGTATCTTCCATTTCAAGATAGAAAGCCAAATCAGTTGGCTCCTGGAAATGGGAATCCTTTGGCACTTCCGAGCAACAATGAGGCTGAAGAAATCCTCTCCCTTCCTCTGCCCGAGACTGTAATATCTCAGATCACAGATATAAGTGATGGAAGCTCTACACAGACGGGCTTCGCCAGCAAATTTTCTGATTTGATTGTCCTACTTATCGGCTTTTGTGTTACTGTCCTTTCTGTTTGTGGCCTTGTCTTTCGCCGAATAAGACAAAGCAAGTGGATCAAGGAACCTTACGTATCTGAAGTGCCAATAGTGATACCTAAGAAGAAAAGGCCCAAGAAAAATGGGACGACAAAGGCTGTTCACAAAAAGGAGAATGGGTATGTATCTGGAGGGAACAAAGATCTCTCATTTGAAGAGAACGAGAATAAATTACTTACGACCTTCCCTGGCCTTAATAATAGTCCACTGGAAGGATATAGGGTTGGCAAACTGTTTGTCTCCAACAAGGAGATTGCTAAAGGGAGCAATGGAACTGTTGTGCTTGAGGGGTCCTATGAAGGTCGTCTTGTAGCGGTTAAGCGTCTAGTACAAACACATCATGATGTGGCTCAGAAGGAGATTTTGAATCTCATGGCTTCAGACAAACATCCAAATATTGTCCGTTGGTACGCGGTTGACCAGGACGAACATTTTATCTATATTTCATTGGAACGGTGTGCTTGTAGCTTAAACGATCTCATCTATGCATCCTCTGGACTGCTTGAAAATCCAGTGGCTTCAAGTAGTATACATTCGATTCAGATAAACCCAATCCTTGATAATGGCAAGGGAGTTGAACTATGGAAGGAGAATGGACATCCTTCTCCTGTTTTGTTGAAGTTAATGAGGTTTGTTTAGTTTCTCATCTTTGAGACTTAAATCAAAGATTGCATACATCTTTCTGATCTTTGTATATTTGTGCTACAGGGATATAGTTGCTGGTCTAGTTCATTTGCATGATATTGGAATTGTACATCGAGATCTAAAGCCTCAAAATGTGTTGATTGTTAAGAACTCATCTGTATGTGCGAAGCTATCAGATATGGGTATTAGCAAGCGCTTGCCAGCCGACACAAGTGCCTTGACTAGAAACTCAACTGGTAAGAATCTTGAGAAGTTAGATGATACACTGTAATAATGGAAACAGAGAATGATAGTTTTCTTCTCGTGTATAATTTTTGTTTCTAATGATAGGTTCTGGAAGTTCTGGGTGGCAAGCACCTGAGCAACTCCGCAATGAACGACAAACAAGAGCGGTTGATCTCTTCAGTTTAGGGTGTGTACTCTTTTTCTGTATGACTGCAGGAAAACATCCTTACGGAGACAATTTTGAGAGGGACATAAACATTTTGAATGATCGAAAAGATCTTTTCTTGATCGATAGTCTTCCAGAAGCTGTTCATCTTCTCTCTGGTATCCTGCACCCGGATCCAGATTTGAGGTAAGGAAATACGGTTGGTACATTTGGTTAATCGTATTGATATTGTCACTTGAAAATATTTTTTTTATCAAAACTAGCATTTGTTCACACAAAAGTTTACATCGATACTTTTGGGTTTATCTGTTAGTATATTAGGATTTAATTCTAGTTTGGGGTACAAAGAGTTACTAGATTTTTATTTCATGGAAACTCTCCTTCTCGCTAAAGAAGCTTTTAAAAAAATATATATTTGAAAATGCAGACCGAGAGCACAAGAAGTTCTGCATCATCCATTGTTCTGGAACTCTGACATGAGACTGTCTTTTCTCCGGGATGCAAGCGATAGGGTCGAATTGGAAAACCGAGAAGAAGGATCACAGCTCTTGGCTGCACTTGAAAGCACAGCAGCGGTTACTTTAAACGGGCGGTGGGATGAGAAACTGGATAGTATATTCCTAGACAATATCGGGCGTTACAGGCGGTACAAGTTTGACAGCATCCGTGATTTGTTACGGGTCATAAGGAACAAGCTGAATCATTATAGAGAGCTGCCTAGAGAATTACAGGAACTACTTGGGAGTGTACCTGAAGGGTTTGACAGGTACTTCTCAAGCAGGTTCCCTAAACTTTTGATTCAGGTCTACACAGTTTTATTTAACTACTGTAACAATGAAGAGTTCTTTTTCAAGTACTCTAAGACCACTGTATTCTAGGTTTCTTTTCTTCTGTTGACTCTGTATAATGGATTTGACTACTAAAGTTATAATTGATCTGATGTAAAAAAATAAAATAAAAACATTTGTTGCTGATATGTTATTGTAACTCTTATACATAATTTTGTAGTAATTTAAAACATGTTTAAGCCATTTATTTAGGAATGACATGTTTATGATTCTTGACTAACTTTAAGAAAGAAAAAAACTCGTGTTTTTTTTTTTTAATCTAGCAAATCAGTATCGTTAAATATTAAATGTTGTGACTAGAAGCTAAAAACAAATTACAAATCTAACAACATTACACCACTTTAATTTTATTACAAAAAATGCTATAACAAAAATGTATCTAGAAATGTTCAAAAAAAGATTGTATAGAGACACGCCATCTTCTTAAAAAAATTTACTTCTATATGATTTCCGTAAAAATATACTATATTTACTTTGTAGAAATTTCGATTTAAGGAAACAAATTTCCTTTGTAGTCTATAGTGTTACATTGACCATTTTTTTTCCATCTTTACATTGGAGTTCAAATTTGACTAGCTCGTAGTGACTTTTTGAGGATTTAACACTCGTATAATAAGATTCAGTTAATTAGTCTCATCACCGTAATTTATTGTTTCAAATTTATGGAAACATTGTTTGTATAAAGAAATAGGTATTAAATTATAATTTGAACGTTGTCATTGTGGTAATATCCATATAAAAAAAACATTTACACAAATAAGAAAATAAACTAAAATCTAACCGGCACATCCGTGCAGGATAAAGTTTTTTGTAAACTAAATTTTGAAATATACAAAAGATAAAATGAGAAATAAGATCTAATTTAAGTGTTATTGATTCAAATATTTTGAATTTGTAATTCTTAGGTTTTTAGTTAGAAGATAATATTTTGTTGATTTGTTGTGCAATATGTGTTTTGATGTTTATACCATATTTCTAACCTCTTTATACGAAATCTAGATTATAATCCGCGTTGTGTGCGGGACAATAATTTTTATACATTATTTTTTGTGAAATTTATATTGAGCAAACACTAACGAAAATAGTTTGAATTAAATTTCAATGAAAATTTTTATGATTATGTGATTTAACAAAAAACAACCCGCAAAGGACTACGTGCAAAATTATATAGATTTAATAAATATTTGACAACAGGTTTAATATCTGTTTGGTAACATCTTCAAATTTTTAAAAATAAAAATAAAAAGGTGTTTGGAAACATGTTCTAAAAATGCTTCTGTTTTAATGGCGTAGATATGAAAATGTATCTCCTTGATTGACACACAAAAATGTAAACCAATCTAAGTATAAATCAATATGCTTGTGTATGTATGTGTATGTATCCGTAAACATATTTCATCGAAGACATGAATATGATGACCACAGACCACTACTCTTGTGGTGATCTTGATTTCACATTTTCTTGCTTCTTCGATCGCAGTGGACCCGAACCCACCAACAAAGTCTGTGATCGATAGAATCTGCAGCCAAACAGTAGACTTCAAAGCATGTAACATGATCGTCACGTCTCAGCTCAACTCGCCACACGCAGACATCGCGACCATAACGAAAGTCACGACAAAAAGAGCTTTGACCTTTGCTGTCGAAACGGTGGGTCAAATCCGAGACTATCTTCTCCGAAACGCATCAGATTCTCGTGACAAAGCCGTTTTCTTCGCTTGCGAGGTCGCGTACAAAGCCGTGGTTTCTCGGCTTGAACGTGCTGATCAATCCATGTCGAGAGGTGGTTACGTGGCGATGAAGGCACAGCAGAATCAAGCACTTACTTTTATATTCAGGTGTGTGTTAAGCGGACTAATTACTTTCTTTCGCCGGACTCCGATTGTCGGAGTCAACTATTGGGCAAGGTTGATGACCAAGACTGCCTCCATTGCAGCCCAGATTCTTGCTCCTTCCTAACTAAGAAACAAAATTTTGTTCACTAACTTTAATTCACAATAACTAAAACTCTGGATTGGTGAACAAACAATTTGGCCCGGGGAAAAGGACTTACAAATTTTAAATTTATGTCTCTGGATCTATCGATACTAACCAAATAATTCGACTTTACTATTCGAGAAGCGAGGAACTAAAGAGAGACAAATCATGTAACTTAATTGGTGTGCATTCATACCTATTAATTTTATTAATACTAGGGGATGGTCCGCCTACGCGCGGATTATATTTATTAACGGCTTGTTATTAATTTTGTAAATGCAATATTTGACTTACTGTATATTTTCAATAAATTTTATAAATTAAGAAAATGATAATACGTCAAAAAATGGTGATTTAACTCAAGAAATTTAATAATCTGAGTTTAAAACGCAAAATTTGAAGTATGTGTTGAAATCATTCTGTGATTTGTCAAACCACCTTTCAAAACACTATTCTAATATTTTTTTTGTCTTGAATTCTCATTACGATTATACTTACAATCATATCTTTTTTTGTATGATGGTCTTCAGGCGATCACGAGATCGTGAGAGAGGGTTGATCGGTACTCAGATTTGCTGAGTATTCCGATATCCCTTGAGACTCAATTCAGTTTGTAATCGTTTTGCTATTTATAATAATACGGTAATAATTCAAGAGAGAAGATACTTGGGTGGAATTCATAAAATTTGTATCTTCACTCTTAACATCTCATAAGTTGAAAGGAAGTGAAAACAAAGTTACAGATGAAGCAAGAAGGAGCTACGCGTGGGTTGTTTTAATATGTGAGTTTCCACATAATTATAAAAGGATAATAATTTTCATAAAATCTAATAATTTGATCATATTTTACATCACAAACCGTAACTAATATCACACTTGCTTAACATGCCTCTGCATTTGAATGAATACATGAAGCATGTTGGTAGAAGAAGATTAAGATCTTTGATTTAAAGCTTAGAGGCTTTCGAGAGTTGTACTATTTGTCCCAACCCCGATACTCTGAACAACTATTTGCCATGAAAATGAAAATAAAAACAAACTCAGAGCAAATATAATGCCTTATACTGTCAAATCTCAATCCATATTTGAAGGCAAGACAAAAAATACAATCATGAACGTAACATAAACCTAACTTGATTCACAAAAATATATAACAGAAACCTAACAAAAGAGGAAGATAAATCATGTCCAAAGTTTATGTGCTATTGTTGACTTCTCTGTCTACTCAAGGAATTTTTTTGAGTACTCGTAAGGAAGAAGGTATTTATTTCTGTGTCCATCTAAGAATCTAGGAACCGAATCAGTAACATCAACTGAATGCTTTAAACCCAAAGCCATAGATTTGATGGTGATTCCATGCAGAACTTAGCTTGCAGTTTGGTTGGCACATATACCACTGATGAAGCCTTATGTCAACCAAAAAACGTATAATGGAAAGAACATATAAGTAAAGCCATCCACTTTGATAAATTAGGAACTACATATCAATTTTAATTATCCACTTGTTTTCTTTTCATATACGTGTAGAGTTCCTTATTTAGTAATGAAAAGAAAGAGAGCGAATATGTACCAAAGTTAGAGAATATTTCGGTTTTAAATTTGAAATTTCAAATATAATATATGATCTACAATATATTTTTAGTATGAATTATATATGTTTGTAATATGCAGGAAAAATTCATGGTGGTTTTTTTTTTGGATAACCAGGAAATTGTAGACCAAAACACGTATATGTGATTTCTTGGATTACCCCAGTTACCACTCGATCATGTGATTTTTTGGATTAATCTATAGTACTTTTCTAGTCGAGCTATCGACCTATGGTATTCGTGGTGATTTAACTTGAAAATTTTACTAATGTATAATTTTAAATTATAATTTGGCCGAAGAATTGAAATATATACTGAAAATCATTATCGTTGACTATTTGATTTAATTGGATTTGGTATATGATTCAAATCAATATCTATATGTATATTGTTTAGTTTTAAATATGACCGCGACAAACTCAAATACATGATTGTTTGTTTTATGATACTTTTTTTTCCTTCTATTTTGTTATTGGGTTTATATATGCCAAAGGTTGTTTAATTTAGATAGATATTAGTCCCTAGAGTATTTTTTAGAAAATACTTCTCATGATCTCATGCATAACCAAAATGATTAATGTATTAGTCGGTTCAAATTAATCATAACTTAAGATTTCTATCGAAAAGAAGTTACGTACTTAACCGAATTTCAGTTCAAAGTTGAAAAATATAATCATAATTGTATAATGATTTTAATGATATTTAAAAAATTGTATAATGATTTTTAGGAATTTGGATCAAAAAGAAGAATGGAATGCATAGAGAAAGCTGGATAAATAACTTACTCAGATATGAGAAAAGTCATGAACACAATGTCTCGGTTTCTCTACCGTATTGATATCAAACATGTCACTTAACACACCAAATTTCATCACTGGGGCATACCCAATACCATGGAAACACAAAGGGATTAAAAATCAATCTTTTTTCAATCACTCAGAAAATCACCATCATCTAAAGACAAATGAGCAAATCACCATCATCTAAAGACAAATGAAGCACCATTCAAAATGAAACCAAATTCCAAAACAACTGCTTTAACACAATCTAAAGCAGGAAGGATGAATGAATGATCCCATGATTTTCCAGAGAGACCTGCAATGTACAACATTTCAAAAAATAAAGTTCCAGTCACATGTGCTTAAAACGAAGAATAAACATGAAAGGGGAAACATAATGAGAAAGAGAGAAAGATTTTAACCATGTATTTTCTCTTTGAGAACTCTGTGACCCTGCAATACATATGGACATATGGAAATAAGAGTTGATAATTTGATCACACTCCCGGATGAATTCAATTGCCAAAACCTTTATGATCTATTCTTTAGAGATTCAGAGCAAACAAAGAATTAAGTTATACAGCAAATGATTGGTCCTTCTCTATGTAAATGTTAAGAAACAAATAAAAACAGAATTAAATTGAAAGAAGACACATAATAATGTTTTGGGAACCTAATTTTTTCTTCAGATAGTTTTATTTCTCACTGCCCTGTGTTTATAACGTCTTTGCTTCGTCCTCCTCTCATCGCTGAAACGTTCACCCCCAGAGAACCTGTAACGTAATAACATCTGCGATTTCAGAACCTGTAGGGTGGGATATATAAATCAGACCAAAATGTCGAAACCAAACCAAACCAAACCAACCAACCCTCTCACTCTCTCTCTCTCGCTCGCTCTCGCTCTCTAGCGCCCCCAAAATCTCATTTCTCCCACTCAAATCTCTCTCCTTTCTCTTCCTCTTCTTCACTCTACTGGCCTCCACCGCAACACTGATTTCTACTCAAAATCTTGCCATAGATTCCTTGATATCGCCCGCGACACAATCTCAAACAAACAAATCACGAACCCAACCACCGCCTCTTCTTCCCCGACTGTTTCCCCAACGGCTGCGACGCCTCCCTCCCCGGGGACGGATTGGACGTAATAATCATAACCAAAACCGCTTTGGGGAGGCTAATATATTAATCTGTTCAAACAGCAGCATACACAGAGGTTGATTTCACATGTAAATTATTCAATATCGAAGATGCGAAACCAAAGAGAGAAGTACCTGATCTGGCCTGAGACAAATGAACTCTCCCAAAATTGCTGAATCACAAACACGGAGAAGCGCCGACGATGGAGTCCCAACATAATGCTCGCACCGATCGAAATCCAAAGGTCCGCGTATCTCGCTTTTCGCCAGATTTTGGAAGTGAAAATCGTATTTAGATAAAGTGAAGTGGAGATAATGAAACTGAATCTATAATTAAGTTACGTAGTGGGGATTATAAATCAGAGACCGGAAAGCCATAGGAGATGAGAGGACCTTGAAACCGAAGAGATCTTCGTGAGAGAATAATTTGGCTTTGAGGCAGAGGAAAAGAAGTAGCTGACGTGTGTAGGCTAATGAGTCTCAAATAGTTCCTTTTATATAGTATAGATTATTTAGACTATTAATTTTAAATCTATGGGTATTAAAAGAATTTTGCGAGTTTTCTTAATTGGTGTGCATTCAACCAAAACATCTTTTAGTTTGAATTTTTGATACATATTTAGGGAGTATAAAAATATTAAATCGTAATTGACTATGTAAATAACATATTCTGTGCATGATATAAATTCTAGTTTTATTAAGAGAGGTTATGAGAAAGTTTCAAATAATGTGTCAGTAATTAGTTTAGAGACACATAAAACAAACAAAAAAGTAATATCATCACAATTACGGTTTCAGTTGAGTATACAATTCAAAATTCACTTCACTATACATACTAGTAATAAAGTAATAATAACGAATATATTCTGTAAAACTAATCTAGAACTATATTTGCAATTATTATAGATTGCAACACGATAAAGAATACCAGTTCTTTTTTTTGAATCGAAACAAGAATACCAGTTCTAGAAATGTGGAATGGTTTATACGTATGTTGATGCTTAAAGTAAAGTTATACTTTGTGCCATCCTTTGTTAGAAAATTCGTTTTGGATGATGATATTAGTTGTTAGTATTTAGTTAATTTGAAGGTAAAGTGTGTTAGTCATAATTTGGTGTTTCTCTCGGAACTTATACATCCAAAAGAGGTTAATACAATAAATTATTATCTACGTTTCAACAATACAAAATTTATCTCATTTTTTGAATCCATCTTATTTTATATACTACAGTAGTAATTTACTCTGTAAGGAATTGAATTCAACAATGAAAGTAATCATCAATTTCAACAAATGGAGGAGAATATTGATTGAAAACTAATATTATGGGAAAAAGAAGGTGACAACACATAAAAATGAAAACCAAGGGGGTGTAGGTCGAGTGGTGTTAGACTGGTTATGTGGCCATCTCTCCCCGGCTTTGATTCCCGTTGGCTACCCGGTCATGTTATTAAAGCCAATTCTTATGTTTGCATGAAAAAGGATTTAGAACCAAAGAAGATTAGTCTGGACCTCTCTATGGATCTGAGATCAAAAAAAAAACACACACAGAATGGGACAAATCGGGTAGTAGTAACTGAAGTCAGACATGCACCACCCACTTTCAAAAGTCAGTGTTCTTTCCCTTTTGTGGGGTTACTGTCGACACTTTCAAGGGACTCCATTTTTTGCCCTATTTTTATAATAAATTCATTAAAAAAAAACTTTGGCATTGTTGTACTACGATCTCTTTATTCCTTTTTGTTTATATTACAAAATCTAATGTAAGGTTTGGTAATCGGACCAACAACCATATATCTCCCGCTCTGGCTTTTGTAACTGGAAAACGCGTGTACCTTCCATCTTCGGACTTTGAATCCCAATTTCTGTACTGTCAATAAAAAATATGCAAACCCTAATTTGTACTTCTATGCAGTGCAGTACACTTTCTCCCTCTCTCTCTCTCTCTCTCTCTTCATTCAATTCCCTTCCCTTCTATAAAACTTTTGTTTCAACATTCGCCAATATGTGATTCTCTCTGTTTCTTCTTCTTCTTCTTCGATCTTACGCCAAAACCCGTCTCTGGGAATCCTTCTTCTTCTTCTCTTTTCTTTTTTTTCCCTTTTAATTTCTCGGATCTGGAAATTTACTTACCGTGTGTAGGAAGCAAATCAATCGATTTGGAGGAATATCGGAAAATTCCCAAGTATTGTCCCAGATTCTTCGAGTTTTTCCATTTCGATTACAATCTCCAATTTTTCTTATAATTTTCAGAGCTTTTTCAATGGAAAACGAGACGAGTGTTGAGAGAGAACAACACAACCGATTCCACGAAGACGACTCGAGAAAACCACCGCCATGGAGGAAACAGATCACGGTTCGTGCGATCGTCGCGAGTGTATTTATCGGCGTCGTCTACAGTGTCATCTGCCTGAAGCTGAACCTAACGACAGGGCTCGTCCCGAATCTCAACATCTCATCAGCTCTTCTCGCCTTCGTCTTCCTCAAATCTTGGACCAAAGTCCTCCAAAAAGCAGGAATCGTCACTACTCCTTTCACACGCCAAGAAAACACCATTGCTCAGACTTGTGCTGTTGCTTGTTACAGCATCTCTCTTGCAGGTAAATTTCACAAACAACATTGATCTTCACTTATATACAATAAAAGAATCGATTTTAATCGATCAAGCTTCATCATCACAGGTGGATTCGCGTCCTACTTGTTGGGTTTAAATAGAAGAACTTACGAGCTTACGGGAGTGAACACGCAAGGAAACAATCCTCGTGGCATCAAAGAGCCTGGTGTTGGATGGATGACGTCATTCCTCTTTGTTACTAGCTTCATTGGACTTGTTGTATTGGTACCTCTTCGAAAGGTAATTACTAGGGATTATGAGAATACAATTTTGATTCAATTTGCGATGATGAATATATGTGAAAAAACAGGTGATGATCATAGACTATAAGCTCACGTATCCTAGTGGAACTGCAACTGCTGTTCTCATAAATGGATTTCACACTAGCAAAGGAGATAAGACAGCCAAGTATGTTCTTGGATCTTGCTTTTTTGTTTCTCTCTTGTTCCTGGATTGAATTGATTTTAATGATTTTTCTTTTTGATCTGACAGGAAACAGATTCGTGGGTTTATAAAATCGTTTGGTTTGAGTTTCTTTTGGGCATTCTTTGGATGGTTCTATTCAGGTGGTGACGCATGCGGTTTCTCTCAGTTCCCTACATTTGGATTACAAGCTTGGAAAAAATCGTGAGTTTTTGCTCTGTTTGCTCTGTTTTGATAACATTGAGATTTTTTTTTTTCTTTTCGCTTAAGTTCGACAAGTTTGATTGAAGAAACTTTTCATCTCTTTTGGGGATACAGATTTTTCTTCGACTTTAGTATGACATATGTTGGAGCTGGGATGATCTGTTCACATTTGGTGAATCTGTCGTTGCTCTTCGGTGCAATCCTCTCTTGGGGAATAATGTGGCCTCTGATAGCCCGGCTTAAAGGCGAATGGTTCCCTGCTACATTGCCAGAGAGCAGCATGAAGAGCTTAAATGGCTACAAGGTCTGATTTGTATTCTTGTTTCATATATCTCTCACAAGTTTGCGAGCTGTGGAAGAAAGAAAAGATGCGATTAGTTTCCTTTGTGTTGGTTGTTATCATCAGGTGTTTATATGCATTGCATTGATCTTAGGAGATGGGCTTTATAACTTCCTCAAGATACTCCTTTTCACTGGAAGAAGCTTCCACTCTAGACTCTGCAAAACCAACAGCATCAACACATGTAAGTTATCTGTGGATTCTATCTGCCAAACCAAAACCATTCTATATTCTGTTGTGAACATTTTGTATAACCCATTGATTTTAGTGGCAGAAGCTCCAGAAGATGGGACAAAGGAATCCGAAAGCCTGAAACGAGAGAACGAAGTATTCGTTCGAGAGAGCATTCCTCTATGGATGGCTTGTGCGGGATACTTATTCTTCTCCCTTGTCTCCATCATTGCAATCCCTCTGATGTTCCCTCAGCTGAAATGGTACTTCGTCCTCGTAGCTTACCTCCTTGCTCCGTCTCTCAGCTTCTGTAACGCCTACGGGGCCGGCTTAACAGACATGAACATGGCTTACAACTACGGTAAAGCGGCACTCTTTGTGATGGCGGCATTGGCTGGGGAGAGCGACGGCGTAGTGGCAGGAATGGTAGCTTGTGGTCTCATTAAATCAATTGTCTCTGTCTCAGCTGATTTGATGCACGATTTCAAGACGGGCCATCTAACGCTCACCTCACCCCGCTCGATGCTTGTAGCACAAGCCATCGGGACAGCGATTGGCTGCGTGGTTGCGCCGCTCACTTTCTTCCTCTTCTACAAGGCATTTGATGTTGGAAACCCAGATGGTGAGTACAAGGCTCCTTATGCTATCATATATAGAAACATGGCCATTATCGGTGTTCAAGGTCTCTCGGCTCTCCCCGAGCATTGTCTCGAGCTTTGCTATGGGTTCTTTGCGTTTGCTGTTGCTGCCAACCTGGCGAGAGACCTCTTACCGGAGAGGCTAGTTAAGTGGATCCCACTCCCGATGGCAATGGCTGTGCCGTTCTTGGTGGGTGGGTCGTTTGCCATCGATATGTGTGTTGGAAGCTTTGTGGTGTTCGTTTGGCAGAAGGTGAACCGTAAGAAGGCAGAGTTTATGGTTCCGGCTGTTGCATCAGGTTTGATATGTGGAGATGGTCTCTGGATTCTACCTTCTTCATTGCTGGCTCTGGCTAAGGTTCGACCGCCAATATGTATGAACTTCACGGCAGCTCACTAGGGCGGAGACAGAACCCAAACTCATTGCCGGAGAAATGTATATTACTTGTGGTTAGGTTAGGAGTAGACAGTTAAAGAGGGGTTAAGGTTAACCAGATATACATGTCTTGTATGGTATTTAATAATTTTGAATAAGAATGAAGAGAAAGAGTTGGTTATTCTGTTACCGGCGGAAGATTCTCTTTCCCGGCACAAAAATTGTTTTTATACATACAAAAGTAAAAATGGAGGTAGCAAAGCAAATTATCTCCAAGGGAATACGCAGGTAGAGAAACCAACCTCTCAAAGTTTCACACCACACAAATCATGCCTGTTTTGATTCTGGCATTAATATGCTAAACCGGGATTTAGATAACGGTAAATCAAATCCCAGACTTCGACTCTGTTCCAAACCCGGCTACTATCCCCTGACGGCTTTCCAGGAACCCGCATTGCACAGTTACACGCAAACACAAGCACCAGGCAGTTCTGATACCAGATAGCAAATCTTGATAAACCGCAATAACACAACAGAGGATTATGGGATCATATGTTCAATCTTGGTGTGGAGGGTAAGAATAAGGTCGTGTGCATCGTCTAAGAGCTTCCACACGTCTAGTTTCCCTACCATACTGTGGCACTCCCCCAAAATTTCCTCCATGCTATTGTACTTCTCTATTATGAGTTTCCTCCTCTGCAAAACTGAAGCCGCTATCGCATACAGCAACAAATCGTCTGTGGGAGGGGCTCGCTGCTTTATTCGGCGGCTCCAGGAAGATTTCCCAATCCCAGCTCTTATTGCAGCTTGGTCTGCCCAAATCACTTCCCAGAGATACAGCGTTTGCTCCAGCGTCAGTTCTCTTCTAAACATCACAAGAACCATTCTGTAAACAAAGAAACAGTCTTCAGCCTTGACTTTCTCAAGATGCTTGTAGAGCTGCGAGTCTTTGGATTTGATAATCTTTGAGACTATGTTCAATTGCCTTGTGATCCCAACCTCATCGAGCCTGAAATTCTGACGAGCCTTCTTCATGAACCCAGCGAAGCACCAGAACGCCTCGTAGTCATCAGGTATGACGGAGAGTATAGGGGAGAGAAGATCGCTCATTCCTTGGCAATAGCCAATCTCAGGGTCATGTAAGGCATAGGCTTCTAGAACAGCGACAAGCCGTGAAGCGTGAAAGATTTTCGAAGGTTCCAAATGACTGTAATCCTTTAAAACAACTGCTTCGGCAGCACGGCGTGCCCTATCCTCTGATACCATTGCTTGGGATGGGGAATATGGGGTCCACTCTGTATCGGCACGGACAGCGTCTAGACGGATAATACGCTGCCAAGTCACAAAATCCTCTTTGGTACGGGAGATATATATGCTGGAAGGAGAAGTACTATTTTCATCCCTCCCTTCAGTAGAAGGAAAGACCTGAACAGAATCATTCTCGTCTGAAGAATCCGAGTCTGAGGACTCAGAATTGAGGCGTCTTGAACCAGTGTAGTCTCTGTCAACCGTACATGAGACGTCACTCATGTATCCAATATCTTCGGTGTTTTCTTTGTCGCTAGAGAGAGACTCGTGAGTGCTGAAAGCATCATCAGAACACGAACTGTCAATATCTTGCGCAAGTGACCAACTATTATGGCCATCTTGAGTAGTTTTATTGGTCTTGTTTAACTTAAAAGTCCCACTGTTTCGTCTTTGAAGCCTTTTGCACTGCCTGCGTAGTCTCTCATACGCTTTTCTGCATTTGTAAGGTTAAGTGAAATCAAGTCACAGATGAACAAAAAATAAATAAATAAATTCTCGAGCAATAATGAGTCATCTGTTTCTCACCTTCTCCGAGTTCTTGTAGCACCTCTCTCTTCTTTGGAACTATTGAAATCGTACCTGTTCGTAGGGAAGAAAATAAACAAAGGTGAGGAAAACGAAGCAATAACACTAAGATTTTGTGAGTATATAAGTGTGCCTCAAGATAAGTGTGATGATGCTTCTTATCAATCAATCAAAATTTAAACCCAATTTTCACCATACACATCCTTTAGGAACCAGACAATGTCCTTGATTTCAGTACATCACAACAAACACGGCACTATAACAAATCAACTGCCATAAGTGCCTTGTTGTAACATGTGCAACTAATAGAGTTCGAACTTAAACTTACACTCCAAGAAGGAACGGCCACACCTCGGAGCGAATGCTAGGATCAATGCCCTAAAAGGATTTATAAGAAAATGAATATTCCAAAACATTTGAAAGAAAAAAGACTAACAACTTCAAAAGGCTGTGAAGCTTTTGACTCACTCTACTCCGGACTTTCTTCAACAAATCAACTCCCCCATTCCGAAGTCTACCCTCAGGGGTGAAAAATCTTTTCCACCGCCGAGGTGTGAGGGGCTTTTTTCGCTTTCTTCGTGACCAGGGCGATTTGAGTCGATGCCTGGATAGAAAACAGAAGTTGATTCAGGAAAATTCCTGCTTGTTCCGATACAAAATCAACCACAAGACATGTCGATAGAGCAACACTGCATTTTGGGAACCTTGCAGGCAAACATAGAGGGAGCGCAGAAGAATAGAAAATTCCCTTTTTTTTAAAAAAAAACGCAACTTTTGTGATGAACCAAGTTAGGATCATCAAATACATATGTTTGATCCTATGATGGAAGTTGTTAAGTGGGTCCATTAGGACAAAAGTATCATCCAGTAATAAAAGAGCAATTTCACTTTCGGCAGAAGAATTCTATAACTCATCTAACAAGCAATCGCCGTTGTGAATTGATTCTTTTCGAAGAGGCCATTGCGAGAAAGGGATTCAGGAATCAAAGACAAAGAGACAGACATTGATAGAAAGATCAAAGAGACTCACGGATCGGAAGAAGAAGCTGGAGATGAAGAAGTGACAAGGACGAGAGCAGAACGCAAGTGGGTCCACGGAGAGGACGACGACGGGGAAGAGAATAATGGCGACGAGGGGTTTGGAAACGAAGACCTCGTTTGAATCCGTCGAAGAGCTTTCATCGAACCCACCCTCCCCTCTCTCTCTCTCTCTCTCTCTCTCTCTTCCTCTCCAATTTAAAGCTTAATCAAGTCCAAACTTGTGCACCCTCGAATCTCCGCTCGAATCGCCAAATGATGTTATCCAGAGCTCCGGCGAAAACCATACGACCTCCTCCGTCTTCGCCGCGTCGTTCAGCTAGCTTCCGCTTCTCTGTAGAAAGTTGGGATTTCTCTCTCTCTCTCTCTAGAAAGGGAAGTCAATTCCGAAGTAAGAAGGAGTCTTAACGCCTATTTATTTGGCTTCATTAAGTCTCATATGACCACCACGTAGAGAAAAACCTGAGATTTACTTCTTTTTTTTTTTTGGACAAACATTTATTTATTTAAATCTAGTTAACGATTTTCACTGTTCAAGTCAATAGATGTTAAAAATAAATTTCTACAAAACATATTATTATTGACCATCAAATTCGAAAAATTTAAACAATTGGAGATATTTGGTTAATTGGTTTGCAATATTAATGTATATAAATATATAATTGACATATGTAAAATAATGTGCCAAAAACGATATAAAAAATGCTTTTTTGGATCTTTTTTTTAACAAAATAAATTAAAAATTCTTATCAAATAGGTTGAGCTACCATATATGTTTCCAACTACACAAGTCTTTTTCAACAATTCATATAGGTTATGTTCTAGTTCTGTGATAAGTTTAAAATTTAGAAAAATATCTCCTCACTCACTCATAACTATATCCTTTTTTAACTCTCAAATCTAGGCTACACAAACTAAACCAACTTAGTCAAAACAACCAGGGAGAGAATTATGACTAAATCAGAGAAACCGTTGATTTGATTGCCTTCAACCCAATGACTACTTTCATTATTTCCATGCCAAGTATACGCTTTTATAACAACAAGTCTCTCTCAGAACATAAATGCAGAGAACCGGCGAGTTAACCACTCGCGACCTAACCAACCATAAAGCAAACCAGACTAGTCACATTGGTACGTTAAATGCAAGTTTAACACCGGTTTAGAGCTTGGAACAGGCCGGTTTATCCAGAAACCAAACCAGCTCATCTTCAGCAGAAACGGAACCCGCAGGTACATTCCCAGTCTTCTTCAGTGCTGCCTGCACGGCTTCTGCTTTCCCAGAACCGCAAACAACTAGAGCTATATGCGCAGAGGAGTTGATGACCGGGAAAGTGAAGGTGATTCTCTCAGATGGCGGTTTTGGAGAGTCGGTGATGGCAGTTACCCATTTCTTGTTCTCGTTGCAGAGACCATGTCCTGGGAATAGGGATGCCACGTGACCATCAGGGCCCATACCGAGAAGCATGAGATCGAATTTGGGGAAGCCGGTTGATTCAGATACGCGGAGGATATTGGTCTTGACCAGATGTTTGAGGAATGTCTCATAATCATCCGCTGCAGCTTCGGCGGAAAGGGATTCGTTGATTGCATATACGTTTTCAGGCGGAATTGGAACCTGGAGAGAAAGAAACGATCAGAGTGTGAATAAGTTTAGCTGACTCTTATTAGTCCATTGAAAAAGTATTTAGAAACGATCAAAGTGTTTAAGTCATTTTAAAGGTTGTGGAAATATCAACCAACAGATGATTGTACTTAACTTGGAACGCTAGATAGGATAGCAAAGAAGTGTTTCAAATCAAAATCCAGTATCAAGAGTTCTATGATTCCAATTCTTAACATCTGTTGGCCATTGATTTAGGGATGATATGTATACAGTATATATATGACCATGTACTGCAACTCTGAACACATTGAATTTGAACCAGTTTAGATTGGTCCATCATTTTTGTAGCAATTCGATTGAAAAAGAATTGAAGGAAAAAAGACAAAGATACGAGTTACCAAGTCGTTTCGAGAAGCCCGCATTTACAAGCTAAGGATCATATGCGTCTAACAATGGACGGAAAGAATGTTCAATACCTTGGATAGAAAACCATCATATGCCAGTTTGTAGTTGCTGTCGTCGTGGTGCTTGGGAACAACTCTCTCGTCGACCCAGAAAAAATGCCACCTTGACCAATCGATTAAATCAACGTAAGGGGATTCTACTAATTTCCTGAAATTTGTGCAAGCATTTGCAATAGAAGAAACATTATTAGGAAAGTATGTCAAAGTGAAAGCTTTGTTCTTGATTAGCCATAACTGCGAGAGTCTCCATACTTTGATGAACAAGTTTCATGAACTGAAATGAACCAAAACTCAATAGAAAGTCCTTTTGATACAAGCAGAAAATATAGGATTTTTAAAGAACCACAGATTGAAAAACCCAACCAAGAACAGTAATGCATCCATCATCTTTACCAATAATCACAAACACCAAATCCATACGATAAAAATAAACACATTGTATCATTAGGCTTATCAATGGGACATCAAAAGTAGTATCTATGAGATCAAAATCAAAACCTTACTAATCCGACAGAGAAAGAAATCGAATACATCCAACAACAAGCCATAGTCAATCCAAAATTTCCAGATGCACCCAATGGAGATTTCACAACGATATTGGAATAAGAGACACTAAATCGGAACTTTGCAACCCCGAAATCCAAATCGTTTCCACTAAATCTGAAATTAAAAAAAAAAATCGAGGCTTCTTATCGAAAATCAAAGAAAGATAACACACACCGGAGCGATTTGATTAGGGAGCCGCCAGAGACAACGACGGTGAAAGCGCCTCTCTCCTTGCAAAACTTATCGGAGAGATCGGCTGTGAATTTGGCCAAATCAATCGCCAGATTCTCCTCGAGGTCAAAGATCTCCACTCTCTTCTTCTCCTCCTTCCCCATTTCCGCCGCCTTGGTAGCCATGCTCTTCACCTCCAACACCTTTCTCCGACTATCAGCTACTCTCCTGATAGATCCACTTCCGATCGACGAAACCGATAACGACTCGAAAAGAGACGCAGTAGAAGGGGAACAACAAGTGAGATTCTTCGGGAAGAAAGCTGAGAGAGGGTCTGATCGAGATGGGATGTTAGTGGGTAGCGAAGAGAAGAGAATCGAACCAAGGAAACAAGAAGAAGCCATGAAAAAAGTGAAGAGCGTCTTTATAGGGAAAGTGAGTAACTTTGACTTTGTGGAGTAGTGGACAAGTGGATTATAGCCTTCTCCGACCAAAAACATAACATCTTGTTCTATATTCGATATGCTCTCAGAGTGTGTGTTCTCAGAGGGACTTGTCCTGAACCGGTCGGTTAGATAGATCAAATCAGCGATTCCGTCAATAATATCCGATCCGGCTAATCTTAAAATCCGGTTTTTTACGATTCGTGAAAAACCTAGCAAAAACCACAACCCTAAACTTTTTACTTTGATTATTGAGAAATTTGGGTACATGACCCGAGAAAATAATTAGCCAAATAACCAAACTATTGTTTCGACCACTAAGGATATTTTCATAATCCCACTTTACCTTTCATATCTATCTCTCTCTGCTTTTTACCTGCTTCGATTATTTGCAAAAAAAAACCCCAACGAAACCCAGAGCGAGAAAACAAAATTCAGTCTTAAATCCAGAGAAAACCCAGACGAAGAGAGCGAGATCCGTCTCAAATCGATGATTCGATTTCGTAATAAGTTCCGATTTCGTAATCCTTGCTTACCAAATCGAGGCGGAGGCGGAGGCGGCGACAGTTGCTACAATTGCGGCGAGGTTGGTCATATGGCTAAGGATTGCAGTGGGGGCGACCGTGGTGACCGTAGCTCTGGAGGAGCAAGGTGCTACACTTGCGGTGAGTCTGGTCACTTCGCTAGAGATTGCGTTCAGAAATTAAGTGGGAACGTTGGAAGCGGCGGTGAACGCGGAGGAGTCAGGGAAGGAGGATGCTACAATTGTGGTGACACTGGTCACTTCGCAATGGATTGTGTTCAGAAAATGGGTGGAAACATCGGTGACCGTGGAAGCGGTGGCGGTGGAGTTTGCTATACATGTGGTGGAGCTAGTCACATGGCTAGGGATTGTGCGACTAAGAGACAGTCTGGTGCTTGTTACGAGTGCGGTGGTACCGGTCACTTGGCTCGTGAATGTGACCGGAGAGGAAGCGGTGGAGGCCGTGGAAACGCTGGCAAGTGCCTCAAGTGCCTCAAGTGCGGCGAAGATGGTCATCTTTGCAAGTTACCTTTCAACGAATTAGTTAGAGCATCCTTATCGGAGACCCCTACACACGGGGTCTTCCGGAATTTTTTTTTTTTTTTTTTTTTTATTTATTTATTTATTTTTTTAAAATTAATTTTTTAATGTCGCGACGAATCACGTCGCGACACGTGGCGATTTTTGGGAAGACCCGGTGTCTTCAGCAAGACACAAATATCACCGATAATCATGCTCTTAGCGCAGTAAATAGAAACTTAGATATATATTCTAGATGTCTATATGATAAAATAATACATAAGCTAACATGCAACAATTGAGCTACCGGTGCTAACATGCAACAATTGAGTTACTATGTTAAATATAAAGGCGATTTATTTAAATGTTTACATGATAAAATAAATATTTTAACATATGCAAGACTATTGTTAGCAATCTAACATGTTTGATATCACGATAAATATAAAATTAGATGTTAATATGGAAGTTAGCGTCCAACGAATTAGTTAGTTCACTAAATAAAAACTTTGATTTACATCTAGATATCTATATGATACAATAATACAAAATCTAACATGTAACGATTGAGTTACCATGCTAAATATAAAGTTGGCGATTCATTTAAATGTTTACATGGTAAAATAAATATTTTAACATGTGCAAGACAATTGTTAGCAATCTAACATGTTTGATATCACGATAAATATAAAATTAGATGTTAATATGGAAGTTAGCATTCAACGAATTAGTTAGTTCTCTAAATAAAAACTTTGATTTACATCTAGATGTCTATATGATACAATAATACAAAATCAAACATACAACGATTGAGTTATCATGCTAAATATAAAGTTGGTGATTCATTTAAATGTTTACATGGCACAATAAATAGTTTAACATGTGCAAAACTATTGTTAACAATCTAACATGTTTGATATCACGATAAATATAAAATTAGATATAAATATAATGTTTATAGGTAATACAACAATTGGTTACACGTTACAAAAAAATTGTAATCCTTTATAATAAAAACCACGGTGGTCGACGCCGGCACCGTCATCATCACCAGAACCATTGGTATATTGATTTCGTTAGATTGCCATCAGTAAAAATAATATGTTTTGTGTTCGAAATTTTGTCAGATTCATCTTTGTTTTGTTTTTATTTCTGTGTTTGTTGCCGGAAAAGAAAAAAATATGAATGATGGAAAATGAGAGATAAACGATAAAGAAGGCTACAATTATTTAGTTATCGTATTAAATACAAAGTTAGAGAATAGAAACGTAAAAACCTTACCATACAAGCATAGTAACTTTATATACCGTCACATCACGAGTTATTTTTTGTTTTGTTGTCATTTGCCTAATTACTCTTATTTATAACATTTGAATTTCAATCAAAACTCTGACCAAAACAAAATAATCAACCACACACCAAAAAAAAAATGTATATATTTATCCCTCTCTCTCTATTGAATTTCTTATTTGATTTATGTGTTTTGAATTTAACCACCTAAACCAACTATACAAAATCTGATAATGATATTAAGAATAAATATGGACAACATTCTACTAACCCAGGATCAAATTATCTCTATAATATTATTTAAGAAAACATTTTTGAAAATGAAATTTGTTTTGTAAGTTATTACATAAAATGCCACTACAAATAACAAAGAATAATTGAAATATAAAAGAATATAATTGTCTTTTACAATTATTTTACAATTAATGATAAGAATATGGAAAGTATTTATTTTGCATTAAAGATGTTATCTACTATATATTTTTAAAGAATAATCAATCCATATATATTTAAAGAAAAAAATATATTCGAAATCTTGATATATTTTTCACTATAGTTTATTATATTTTATTTGATTTTATATCAAAATAAAAGTTGAAAAATATTTTATTAATTGTATAAAAAGTTAGACACAAGAAAATTGATTTTTTAAGAGTTCGTAAACTAACCACAAAACTAGAGTAATTCAATGGTGCATAATAGAGTTATGTTTTCTAGATTATAGGTTTTACTGGTTAGCCCGAATAATATTTTAGTCCACTGCAGCACAGTTTATGACCGGTAAAGTGAAGGTGATTCTCTTTGGTGGCATTTTCGGAGAGTTAGTGATATAAGTTACCAAATTTGCCTTATCCTTGATCTGATAATGTCCCGGGAACAACGATGCCATGTGACCGTCTGGACCCATCCCTAAGAGCTGGAGATCGAATTGAGGAAATCCTGAAGATTTGTATGTGCGGATAATGTTTTGATTCACCAATCTTTTGAGGCACTCTTCGTAGAGTAATGCGGCGCCCTTGGCATCACCGAGGGCTGCACAATTTTGGTCGATTGCATAGATGTTCGCAATTGGGATCGGAACCTACATATTGTTAATTACAGTATATGTATATCATGATTATCTAATATGATGGTCTATTAAAAAAAAGTTCATATTGGAAATGAGAAAAAAAAAAAATGTGCACTAGTATAAAAATGACATCATCATTTTTATGCAGTGTTAATTGATTTTGAATTGGTAGTCGATTAACCTCATAAAAATAAAGTAATTGGTGAATAAGTCAAAGATCTCTAATATTCTAGAATTATTATTCTTTTATAAATCCGGATTCTTATTTCTTTTAAACAATAATATAAAATTTGTTCAAGGCATCTAAGATAGTTTGAAACGGCCTGAATATATTATATAACTTTGACTTGTTTATGAGGTGATAAAAAAAGTACGGAGATGATGATCATCATATAATATGTTATGTACTGGAATCCTAATTCAAGATCTAAAGTAATATATAAATGAATATGGAATAAGCTATTATTGTTAATTGGTTTTGAATTGTAATAAGTCTATAAAACATGTTACCTTGGAGAGAAAACCATCTACCGCGAGTTTATAATTGCTGTCCTTATCGTCCAATGGAACAACCCTCTCGTCGACCCAGAAAATGTGCCACTTTGACCATTCGATGCTTTCACGGTCCATCAATTCACTGCAAATTTTAATTACGTTTGTATTTTTAATATTTTTAGAATACCATGGCCAGGCTAAAATAAATGAAAAAGAATCAAAGATTTTCTCATACATACCTGAGCCAAGAGATGAGGTCACCACCGGAGAGAACGACGGTGAAATAGCCTCTCTCCTTGCAGAACTTGGCGGAGAGAGTGGCCGTGTACTTAGCCATAGCCTCCGCCAATTCTTTCTTGGTCGGAAACACAATCTTCTTCGTCACAACAGAAGCCATGTGGTTTCTCTTTTCTTTTCTCTTTTTGTGACAAGACGCCATCATAGTAGATGATGAGATTTAATATTTTAAAGAGGAAGAAGGTGTCGAATGTTGATGGTGAGGGAATGGTACAAGTCTTGATTCTTAATTATATAGGCAATGCGAGTAAAGGCTTGTTCACTCTTTCACCTGTACTCTACGATACCATGGTTCACATTTTATTAGAGGATGCACAAACTGCAAGTTAAGAAACGCATCAAAACATCACTGTTGAGATTTTTGTATAACTTCATTTTGGTACCAGATGTTAAAACTGTAAGTTAAGAAACGCATCAAAGAATCATTTTTTTGATGTTTATATAACTTCAATTTGAAAGCAAATGTTAGTGATGTTTATATATCATCAAAGATTCTTTTTAGTGGATCTTTTGGAGAGTCCGTAATGTGAGTGACCCATTTGACCGTCTCATTAATCGGAGGACGGTCCTCGAAGAGAGACGCCATGTGGCCATCATCACCCATCCCTAGAAGCTGGAGATCGAACTGAGGAAATCTGTTTGCGCATCTTTTGATTATTTTTTCCTCCACCAGGTTCTTCTCAGCCACGTACAGCTTGGCGCACTTCTCGGCGTCACCAGCAGCCGCAGCGTCTTTGTCGATAGCATAGATGTTCTCTCTCGGAATCTTAACCTAAATACATATGACTAAATTTTAACCAAAAAATGAAAAATTGTTAAATTAATACGTTACCAATAAAGATTTGAGGATATTCTCTTACACGGCCATTAAATGAATATGCAAAATAAATAATAGAAGAGCGCTAAGCTATATCTACTCTCATACCACTTGTTATATAATAACTACTCGAAAAAATAAAGAATGTTAGGCTCAATGACAAAAGGAGTATAAAGAGAATGACCAAAAAAAGAAGAAAAAAAAATTGGTCATACCATTCTACATATTTTTTGAAATGTGTCATTCTACCCTTGCTTTAACTGAAATGTTTTTTTATGAGAATTTATCTTTATTGTTAAATATGTTCTCTCCCTCGTCTTAATTACTTTCAATCTCTTAAAAACAATGATTTCAATTCGCAATTTTACTAGAAAAAAACATAGTAGAATGATTTGACATGTTTTGAATTTTTAAAACGCACATATATTTCTAAAATATTGATATGTAATGTTAAAATCAAAAAAAAATAATAGATTTTCTCCCGTGGTCCTAATTATCGGTTGAGCAGTACCGACGAGAAGTCCTAATTATAAGACAATTAGAGTTTGGCATCAACACATCATTGTGATCATAACAAAAAAAAATGGGGGTTACCAACTGAGACATGTCATACCTAATTTGAATTAATTGATAGGAACTTATAAAAAGGGAGAACCTGGAGCAAAGAGAGGGACGAACAATCTTACAAAAAAACTTAGAAATCACCGATAACAAGCACTAGAGAGATTATCACCGCTGCTAAAGGCACTTATTAAGAACTCCAACGAGTATTTTTTTCTTGTCTCTAATTGTATCGCTGTCTCTTACCGCTAAAAAATCATTACCAATCGGACTCAGCATAATCGATGATGCTAACCAAACTGGAAGCCGAAAATAAAACCGGAACCAGAACCAGAACAACACCTCTCCAATTCCTTCTATAATATATAATATGTTTTCCGATTTTTTTTGTTTTTTGTTTTTTGGGTTTGGTTCCTCTACAAACAAAATGCTCAAAGAATCATTTACAAAAGGAAGTACCTGGCTTCCATTTCCACTATATGTTGTATCTTTGAATCCAAGGTCTCTGATGACGATGTCGTTTTTTTTTTATGTTTCTTAAGACATGATTCACACGTTAGAAGACTTGTCATGAGTCATGACGATGTGTCACCTAGGTCTTGAGCTCGAGCTTCGTACGGTCACACCATGCAAGAACTTAGCGTAGCCCAAGAAACTCAGCTTTCCATCCGAACTCCGGATCCAATCCTTGAGCAGAGGATATGCATTTGGCCCCACGCTCATCTCCTGCTTTCAATCATGCCCCAACCGAAAAATGTTTTTAATCTTAAGAAGGAGATGGTGGTTACGTGAACTCATAGAGGCTTAAATTAGGATCATACCCCGGCAAGTTCTTGAACGGATATGATTCGGTTTCCTTCGTGTTCAAAGTGCTCAAATGCTGAGGTTGCAATCTGTTCCCATTCTTCAAGAGCCTCCAGTTGGTAAACACTGACCGCAGCCGCACAGAACTCTTCAAAGTCGAGTTTCTTTTGCGCCAGCGGTTGCATCTTCATAGGAAAAAAAAAGTAAGAAAAATGGCGGAATTCAATGCACAGTTATACATTCATAAGAGTATGAAAATCAGCAACAAAAAATAAAAAACATCAATCTCGAAATCGGGAGAAAGCGCTGGCAGTATTTTGATGACTCCAGCATGCTAAATCCAAAATCGATGATAATGGTCATAAAGAGATGTTAAAGAAAGAGCCGCATTTCCGAAATCTTAAGGGTAACCATGTATTTATGTTATCCGCAATATCTACACTGGTTAAGTGAATCTACAATCATTTTCGACTATCAACCACCATGAAACCAGATCTTACATTCATAATTGGTCCACCCATAAACTTCAAAAGCTAAGATAAAATTTATAACAAGAGATGTGTTACCGTGTTTAAAATGTCAGGAAGCCTTGATTCCATCATAGCATCAGTAGCATATCTTGTTAAAGCCTGCAGTTACAGTCAAGGATTTATCTTTTGATGCGTATTACTTTAATGTTCTTTTTAAATCAATATTTCTCTTTCTTGCTTTAGGAAACTATTTAGTATCTCTATTTCTTCATTTCCTTTTCCCATACTCATGCAGTCTTGGTTGTAACTTGTAAGACTCATCCAAGCTAGAGAGAGCTTTGGAGGGTTTATCGGTTTTCAACCGAGGGAAAAGCTTTGAGCTTTGTTATTGGTTGTTCTGAAGGAAACCTTTTTGGTGTTTTAGTTCTGTTTTGTTTCTTTTTTGGATTCTTAGCTCTAATAAATTTCCATTCAGAAACTGGGATCTTGAGACCAATTAGGTATCAGCATAATGGATATAGATTAATAAATCAAAGACCAAATGAAAATGCTGTAGCTAAATCAGGAAAGACACACTGACCGTGGTGAAACTGTTAAGAGATAGGCCTCCATCTTTAGGGTCCAGGAGCATGAACTGCGCCTTAAGGAACACAAGTTCCTCATCCGGTATAGCTTTGGAGAGAGCCTATTGAAAGATTAGTAAGTACAAAAAAGATCAAGATAAGAAACAGACAACTATAAGAAAGGAGGTTTTCAAATGAAAAAAAAAAATCTGTATCAGGAAATTATCCACTGAGTGTCAAAAAGACGAGTAACATTCTGTTTGTAGCATGAATAGGCTGACTATTAACATGAGTAGATCAGCTATGTTTAAGTAGAAAGAGGAAAGATCAATGCACTTGATAATGATACAAGGGTAATGGGTATCAAGAAATTACCTTAAGTGCTGATCGTCTGAAAGGCGAGGCTCGAATATAGGACTTGACCAACTTGTAGACCGAGAAATCAAGAAGCAAACCAGGGTTTTCATCACGTAACCACGGATGAGCTGCAAACACAGATCATATAATATTACCGCTAATGGAAAGCAAAGAAACCCCGGTTAACTTGTAATACGTAAAGCCACATATTCTTGTTTCCATTTCAAGATCAATATCTGTTTTTAAACCACGGAAAAAGAACTTACCTAGAGCTTGAGCAGCTGTCATTCGTTTCCTATGGTCCTTGTTCAGAAGCCTTTTCACGAAGTCTTTGGCAGTAGGAGATATTGAAGGCCAGGGCATATCCTCAAAATTAGGGTTTGCTCTAAGCACACAGCGGAATATTGCAGACTCAGTTCTTCCATAAAAAGGTCTGCTTCCACATAGCAGTATGTAACTTATAACACCGATGCTCCACATATCTGCTTCAGTGCTGTAAGACCTATGGAGTACTTCAGGTGCAACATAGTACGCACTTCCTACAACATCATTGAGACGCTGATCTGCAAATATAAANCTATGGACTAAAAGTTCTCTTAAACTTTATTAATTAATAAATTCTAAAATTAGTCTTTATAAAATAAAAAGTAAACCAATAAGTGTTCGGAATTTTGAAAGCCTTAGTTCAAAAAAAAAAAAAAAAAAGTGTTCGGAATGAATTTTCGATTATCCGTAGAACGATTTAAGTCATGGTATGATGTTTGTCGTGTTTGCTGGTTTTCGATCATTTGGTTCGAGTTCGACTACTAAAGAATAAACAAAACCTCGTCTTTCGGTTGCCATGAGACCGCTACCTTGCTGCAACCCTATTTCTTTGGTCATGTTGCTCTGTAGATTTTGCGTAGACTCAACTTTAAAGTTTGCACCAAAAAAAAAAAAAAAAAAATACTCAACCCTAAAGTTTAATAAAAATTCGATCGTATTTGTTAGTCCATCATTATCCTAATTTTAAAGCAAATGGTCACTTCCCTAATTTTTCTTGAAACTATTTGGCAAACCAAACTTTGTGGCTAACTAGCTTTTGGACACTAGTTTGACTAATTTTCTTACAAAACGCTACCTAGCTAAATTAAACAAAGCTTAATAGATTTTAAGACTACTGAATACGTTTTCCAGTTAGTTTTTTTCGTTCAATTTTATCTTTCAATAAAATTTTCATCAAAAGATGGAGACGGTGGTGATTCAGTCACCGAAACATATTAAACAAAAAAAAAAAAAGTCAAGTCATATACTTCTAGTTGTTGAGGAACGCGAAAACGAGTTAATACGGTTACGACTACTCTACTCCACCGCCAAGTGAAAAAACAACAAAAAGCCACTTTTAATTAATATAAACCGGTTTAAACCGCCTGATACAAATTGGTAAGCAATCGCACCGGGTCTAGGTCCAAACCAGTGATGTTGATTTTTTTTTTTGTGTGTGTGTGATGTATGTATGTATGTATGATATATTGGTAGCAAATGGTTGCCGGCCAAATTACGAAAAGAAAACAAACCGATAACGATGCAGGCAAGACGTGTATGGTCGTCGGTTCTATTGGTTAACCCTAACCAAAGGCTATGAGCTAACTCATAATCAACCAGAAATATTACCGAGTTGCTGCCTCTATAGAACGACACTCGTCTCTTAACCGTACGGTCCGGTTAAAATCTTTGACTTGGGTTTGGTCGAGGGCCGTGATCTTGCCGTGTGCCACAAGAAATATCCCACTTGGCGTCTGGCTCTGTGACCGTGAGCTTGTAGTTTGTCTCGTATACGTATTCTCCACAATATTGACCGGTTAGCCGACAATGGTCTGATCAGTTGACATTTGTCATTCCGGTTTCTCCTTAAAACTTTTCAACGTTTGAATACGTTTATTTCAATATAACAGGTTAATGTCCCAATCTGAAGCAAATAAGTCTTACAGTTACACAGGACTTGGTCAATGCTTGATTTATATTTATTTTATCAAATGTCAACCAAAACTTCCATGTGTATTGTATGCCTAATTTTAGTTGTGGTTTTACTTTTTTTATACTTACCTACACAATTTAAACATCATCGACTTAGCAACGGCCGAAATCATTGCTAAATCGCAAACAAAATCTAGGGAAACGAACTAGATCCTATTTCACAGACAAAGATATAACTAAAATTCAAGAAAAAATACGAGCAAAACTAAGTTACAGAGAAAATATATACTCTTTCACTAACCAAATACTGTCCTACAATCTAACAGAAACAACACCAAACAAGATATCAACGACACCGACTTGACAAAATTAATAAAAGAAAAATTAACCCAACAACTTTCACTTTCATCAAATCAAACACTGAATAATCATACCAAACAAAAAGAGATTCATACAGAAAAAATCCAAAAGTGTTTTAAAATGATCCATACAGAATTAAAACCAAAAATATATAGGTTTTCAAAATAAATAAAAACTGATTAATTTGGTTCCGATAGAAAGAGGAGGAGGAGAAAGTTTAACCAAGTTATTGAGGGTCCAAAGATACTGGGCAGCCTCCGAAGTACAGGAAACAAAAGGATATTTTATACCAACAGATAACGCTTTAAGTATCTTAAAATGACTTTTGATCTCTATTTCTTGTTTTTGAATTGATCTCTTTGATCGGATTGCGATGAACTTTAGTTTAAATCAGAGCAATGTGGCCTCACTGGCGTCTTTGACGGGCTTACCCTTCACACACATAGAAAAAAAAAGCAAAATATTAATCTCACAGTGATGAGTTTTATTATGGCTGTTTAACCTTAAGAACACCAAAGTGATTACAATGTCTACCTAAACATTTAGAAACAAAAAATAGCTCAAAACCCAAATACAAACGGTGAAATTTGATATCTAAAAAAGTGTGTATATCTCTTTGCAAATAACCAATGCATTCCCTAAAAAAGGTATACAAACAAAACACAAAACCATGCATTCCCGAATTGAATCAAAAGAAAAATAACTAAAGACCCGCTTCTTCTCGAGGAACTAACCAAGCTCAAATTTTTTTCCTGTGAATGAAACTTTGTTTTTCACATAACAAAAAAAAAATTATCATCAAATCAACTGAAACATAAGGAGTGTTTCCAGAGAATAGGTTAAACGTATCGATTTCAATAATATCTACAAATAGACCGAGATACTAAACACAAGAAGGAGATAAAACCTTTGTCAAAAAAAAAAAAGAAGGAGAAAAGGACAGAAAGGAAAAAGAAAAAGAAAATGTCGTGAACTTACCTTAATGGGAGCCCGCCCAAGACAACACCGCTGCAATTAAGCGCAGAAATTGCACTTTCAGCCTGAAGCACACAAAATTAATCATTTCCCACTTTATTGCTTGTACATAAAGTTGATTAGGTGTGGGTCAAACTTGTCTCATCAAGCCAAACAAATATTCAATAAATTTTAAGTATATATAGTGGACCATGCACATTATTGCAGTGTATATTATCACGTTTCTGACGATCATACATATATCTATTAATACTATAATGAAATTCATGTATGGAGGAAACAGGCAAGAGAAAATCACCAGCGTAAACTCAACAAAAGCAATGCGGGTTTGGTGATGATAGTCTCCAAGAAGCCTTAGATGTTGAATCTAAAAGGAAATAAAGATATTATGTAAAATGGAAAAACACAACATATTTTTAAAGTATGTATAAACAATCGACCATAGTCAAAAGACCAAATTTGTACCTCCCCGCAAGCTGTTTTAAAGAAATCTTCCAACTCCATTCGAGTGACCTGCATTTAAAAAAAACGAAAAATAAGAGAAGTTCAATTCCTTCACTGTTAGAGATTAGTCTGATGCAAACAGGTACTGAGCGTAACAGAGGTTATGACATCATAATTAAGTGATTAGGAAATGAAAAATCAAGTTACCTTCTTGTCAATATTAGTACAGTAAACAGTCTTTATACATTTCTCGTGCTCGTCCTCAGACTGGAAGAAAGAAAGCAGCATTAAGAAAAAGATCTATAGATTGGCATCAATATAAAAACTAGTAAAGCTTAAGATTGGTTTGGACATGATTATATATCTCAGCTTACCCTTGGAAGGAAAATCGGGTTAACAGGTGCAATAGCTGTTTTGGAAAGACGAACCCTAATAGGATGAGAACCAAACACAGTACCCGCTATTCTTAAAGCAGACCTAGCTCCCTCTGAGACATTAATTCACTGATGATTAATAAGACACAACAAGAACATTTCAACTCATCAGACAGTACTGTTGGTGCATGAGTACGTACCTTCATCAGTGAACTCAATGAAGGCGAAACGGAGAATAGATTTACTGTCACCGCATATACGATAATCAACAACCTTTAGTAGACCAGACATAAAAAATGGACAAGAAAACGCATGAGAATTGAGTTTGAAGATATAAAAACAAACTGGTTAAAGATCTCATTAAGTACCTGGCCACAAGAAAGAAAGAGACCAGCAAGTTGCTCCTCAGTAACCTACATATAAAAGAGGGCTTTGGTTATATACATATACGAGATTCCTTATGAGAAAAGTGAATTCTTGAGACAATGATTTTCTTCTTAGACCTGTTGATCGATGTCTGAGACATATACAGTTCTCCTGATTACATTTTCATTATGAGCCAAGCTTGTTTTTTTGTTCATCCATCGCTTCCCTTGGCCAAAGTTCCTCCCCTGTGTGTGTTAAAGGACAAGGCTTTAGAGAGCAAGCGATAAAAAAAATATATTTACACTTCAAATGCAACTATTCTACTCAAACATGTGTCACAAAAATATTTCCAGATAATCGTATAGCTTAATCAAAGCTTAATCAAGACCATTTTCTTAAAGTAACAGAGAAAACTGGAAAAGAATGTAAAGGACACAAAAATGAAGACAATCTAGACAAACAAACAAAGATCGTGACTTTCGTATTATATTTTGTCATCAATCTAGGAAATGATAAACAACAATATGATATAATTCACAAAAAGGGGCAATTTCATCACCTAAATCTCGAAATGGAGAGAGTGTGTATTATAAAAAAAATTGATTAAATTCCTCAACAGCGAGACATAAAAAGAAAATGACAAATATATGATCATAAGCATTTTTTGATCAAACATTGAGAAGACATTTCATGAAACATAACAAATCCAACACACACATATATATATATATATAGACCATAACTCAGAGAATAGTGTAAAAAAGATGATATATATATACCCTTGTAGCAAAAAATTGGTCATGATTCTCCTCAGCAGAAATAGCTTGCGTTGCAAAATTGTTGGTAAAGCATAATCTATTTCTCAAAGATCCAGAGTGGGTTCGAGCAAGTGAAAGTGGAACAAATTCCTTGGCCATCGGATTTAACTTAGAAAGCTTATCATCCGAATGACTTATCTCACTCTTGAGATTCACTTTACTAGTTTTCTGGTTTGGTCTCTCAACAGAGGAATTGGATTTCGGGTTGTGATTATCAGGACATGGCGGCGGCATCGTCTCTCGTAATGAAGCAGTGTTGTTGTCTAAATTCTGACCAGAAGAGTCAACCACTTTCACATCAGCATTTTCCGCCACAGCCATGATCAAACCAAAAGATGAATCACCGATTTCTGCATCGGAACAATCAGACTGAGACAAAAAAAAAAAAAAAAAGACAATTTGAGAAAAACAAAAATCCCAAACAAAAGAGAACATAATACAAACCCGTTCTTGCATCAATCAATGGAATTTCAGTCTTCAACGATCACGAAGTAAAGAAGAATGTCTGGAACAAAAAAAAAAAAAAAAAGGAGGATTTTTAGAAGAATTATTTAGAGGGAAAAGTTTGAAGATTTCGATAGATGTCAAAATAAAAGCTCTTTAGGGAACAATATTTTCCAGTCAAGAAAATAATCAAAATATACACCAATTCTTCATTTTTCTTTAATGTTATTTCCTTAACAAAATTCTGATAATTTTTCTCTTCTTTTTTGTTTTTAATATTTTGTGCTATTTTAGGATACTTCTCTTTTAGATTTCTAATTTTTTTTTTTTTTTTTTTTTATGTTTTTAGTCAAAGTATTTAATAGTTACTCAAGATATTTAATAGTTACTCAAAACATTTAATTTAAAAAGTGCAAAATGATCGAACCGGTAAAACCGGTCTGGACCGGTGGGTCAAGTGTCTCTCCGGAGATCATATATCGACCGGATCTACAAATGAATCCTGAAAACGGCAACGTTTAGCATTTCGCCATAAAAGGCAGGAGACAAATTCCGTGCAAAAGCTCCGGTGGTTCTTCTCCACCGCCGTGTGTTCTTCAACTTCGCGCTCTGGACGGTCCGATTCCAATTCGAGATCTATTGCGATCCGTAATCGCTACTTCTGGTATACCGTCGTTCTCTCTGTATAGCCTCTGCGTATTTAGATCGCACTGACTAGTTTAGTCTTCCTTAAACTTGCTGTTTTTCCATGGTTTCGAACTCTATTTTTCAACCAATAGGTTTCGGATTTAAAGAGATAAGAGGAAGAAACCAGTAGCAGTTTAGCTGATAACTCATGTATTTGTATCTCTTTTGTTTATTTGGAAAGGAACAATGGGAATCATAGAAAACGGAACAATATCGGGTAAATTGCCGAGCAAGGAGACATTTGTAGTGCACTACCCTGGGTATCCTTCATCTATTTCCCGAGCCCTGGAGACTCTTGGGGGAATCCAAGGGATCACTACCGTAAGATTCGCCTTTCCCTAACACTTTCTTTGCATGCTACTTATCCGGATACCTATTTTTGTGGTGTTCCTCGGTTTCTTTTGCTTGCTGCATTCTTAGATTTAGCAAAATTGATCTCAAAATTGTTCCACAAGAAAAACATCAAGTTGTTAAGTTGATTAGCAGCAAAATCGTACACAAGTGCTTCACGGTTTATTCACTTTGACAATTTTTTTTTTTTTTGTAGGCAAGAGAATCAACGTCAAACAAGCTTGAGCTACATTTCCGCCCTGAAGACCCTTATGCACATCCTGCCTGGGGAGTGCAACGCCCTTGTAATGGTTTTCTGTTAAAAATTTCTAAGGAGGATGTTAAGAAAGATTCTCTGCTTGAAACTCAACCTCTTCTTGCCGCTACTGATGCATCAGAAGCTTCCCCAGCTCTATGTGCTGCTATTGTAGCTCGTGTGTCTGAATCGTATTGCTTCAATGGTAAGAACCTAGCTCTCCAACTTCTGCGGTCTTTTGCATCTAAATTTGTCTTATTTAGTGAGCATTGAATTAAAATTTCCCATTGGATTGAGTTTTTTTTTTCACTCTTATTCGTGTGGGTATTGAGAAGGCATGGCCGACTACCAGCATGTTATTCCTATTCACGCGACTACTGCACAGCAGAAGAAGAGAAAATGGATGGAGGTGAAGCCGCTTGCAGGTGATTCGTCTCCATTCATTTGGTGTTTTCATTATATTGCAAATATTATGGTGTGATAACATAAGTTAAAATAATTACTTTCTGATATCATGCAGGAAACAATGATCTAATGGACATGGCTGATGAAGATGTAATGATGTTATTGCCACAGTTCTTTGCACCCAAAGATATGCCAGACAACTTGGTGTAAGATTACACTGTCTTAATTATTCCTGACAATTTTTATCATTCTTACCTGGTAACACAAATTTTGTCCACGTGAAGTGATCTGTTTTCATCTGAATCTTAGTTAGGAGAACCCGATGTTTAGTCTGGAGTTTAGTTTTAGGATGTCTAGTCTGGAATATTTTAGTTATAGGCGAACGATGAAGGAAAACATAGTTGATTAGAGTGTTTTAAGTTCTATTGTTAATTCCACTTAAGTTTGATTCACAGGCTGAGACTTCCAGTAACATCAGGCCCAAAAAAGAATGATGAGGCAGCAACTCAGAATCTCTATGAGGTAAAAGAAGAAGTGAAACCATTCGACGTTTCTGTATAAACTGAAAGCAGACTTTTGGAGAAAATGACTCAAACATATAGTCTACCGATAGGACAGGCTATATTGTCTTTGTATAGCTAATCGACTGGTAGAGAGTTCTTAATTATTATAATGGTAAGGTTTGAGACTTTCTTGACGGATTGACTGGATTTTGGGTGCTCGGAAGAGGTGGATTCTGCTTAAGTTTTTTGCAGGATAATCGTTAGTTTGCAAACATTTCATATGCTAATTGATTTCCTGATGATGATGCAGATAGATATTGGCCCAGTCTTTGCAATTGGTTTCGGTGTCACAGATATCCTTTTCTATGTTTTACTAATCTTCCAAATTTTAATATTGCTGAGTTCGAAGCCATGTTTTTGATGCTTCTTTTCATTTTGGAGATCTTTGATCGGTCCTTAGCGTTCATACAGATCCCAAAGATATTAAACTGGGAAGACTTTATTGCTCCGAGCTCCAACCAATGGCAATGGCAGGTAGCAGTGTCTGCATTGTTTGAAGAGCGACCTGTGTGGACAAGAGATTCCATAGTCCAACAGCTACTTGATAAAGGTCTTAAATGCACACATCATATGCTAAACAGGTGAACAGATTTGATGCGTTTCTTAGGTGTATTAGTTTTCTTAGTACTGCAATAACCAACTTTCTGGAGATCTCTCTGCAGGTTTCTTCTTAGGGCTGCATATTATTTCTCGGGTGGTCCATTTCTTAGGTTCTGGATTAAAAGAGGCTATGATCCACGGAAAGATCCCGAGTCTCGTGTGTGAGTTATATCTCTATAAATTTATTCATATTACAAATGCCTAGTTTGTGATACGGTGATGTAGAATTCTCATTTTTCCAACTCAAAATAGAACAGAAATAGGTCGGTTTGACAATTCCCCCCTCCCCCCCAACAGCGTATTTGGACCTTCCAATGCAGAAACTGTTGGTGGTGACATTATTATTGTGAAAACGTACTTAACATGAAATTTTCTTCTGGAGTTCACATGCATCCAGTCTGCAGATGTATGTCAAAGCTCTTCACCTCTATCTCCTTTGTGTATATTTTATTTTCAGATTCCAGAGAATGGAATTCAGGGTTCCACCTGAATTAAGGGGTTATTGTGATGCCAATGCAACTAACAAGTAAGCTTTTCCTTGTAAACTCAATCTTTTCTCTACTCAAGATTCTCAATTTGCCAATATGTATAGGACAGAAAAAAACAGAAAACATTATAAAAAAAAATTGCAAGTATTGATCCATTTGAAAACATTATAAGAACATGATAATTTTGAAAAGAATGGGAAGTGTGTCCAAACTCTCTAGAAATCAACAATTCACGTTTGTGTCAAAGAAGTTGCATGGATTTTTTTTATTCAAAGTCCGTGTAGTAATGAGTCTGGATCTTACGATTTTCAGTCATTTTCCTTCTTATTTGTGACAGGTCAAAGCCAAGCTGGAATGACATTTGTGCGTTTAAAGTATTTCCTTTCAAATGCCAAACATTTCTACAGTTATTTGAACTTGAGGACGAGTACATTCAACGAGAGATAAGAAAGCCTCCCAAGCAGACTACTTGTAATGTGAGTTCTCAGCTAAGCTTTCGTTCATGAAGTGAATACCAAAAAATTAGTCTCTCGCTTGTATTAACGATGACGGGTAGATATGACATGTTGCTCCATTATGGAAAAGTTACAGATGAAACCTTTATATGCATCAAAAATGCCACTACCAAAACACACCTCACCAATCACACACAAAACCATGTATAACATAAATACATAACAAATTTGACAAGCCCTTGGTTCCATATGAGGTCTTGGTTATCTGATTTGATGTGTTTTGTTTCCAGTATAAAACAGGATGGTTCTCAGAAGCGCTGCTTGATCATTTGAGACTCCGTGTAGCTGTGAGGTTTGTATCTGTGTTTCCTGAGCCAGGTTTCGAAGATGTTTTTAAATCTATTCAAGAAGAGTTTGAAAGGTCAGAGAAGACACGACTTCAGAAAGACGCAATGAAATCATGTCAACTAGATCACCAGGAAAAAGCTAAGGGTAAGATCACCAACAGATTTTCAAATTTAATCTTCTTTACGTTTTAGGCAGTCTAGTTAGTGATTGTTGACATGTGTTGACCACAGTTCTTCTGTCTCAATGGCCTCGAAACTGTGTTAAAGCATGGGGACTGGAATAAATTTGTTGGAAACATGCTCTACGACTATGCAAAATAATTATAAATGGGACTAATTACATCTGCCAAAATCAAATCTACAACGAGACATGCATTATTTTGTCATTCGTCAGGAGCTATGCTTATAATCATTCGTCATCGACCACATTCTTCTCCTTAAAATGATACTGGAAGTAACAGGTACTGATGTAAAATAATCTGCAGATGGGGAAGATGTGAAAAGGTATAAAAACGTAAACAAAGAGAAAGAGGGTGATGTTGATGCGGATGAAGATGCTGAAGACATGGATGATGAATATGAGGAACTCGATGTGGTAACCATGCTTACAAACTTTTTCTAATTTACTTCACCCACTAGTTTTCCCCGTTTCTTTGTTTTTCTAATGTTTTCTTTTGCAGGCTGCAAATGATGATGAGATATCGTTAAGCTCGCATGGATGTATCCTTCAAAGCATAAACTTTCATAACACAAGCACCGATTAATCATTAGTAAATGCAGATTCTAGAGTATTAGAAGGAGATCAGAGAAGTTGATAAGACAATTAAGAGCTTAATCTGGATTGGTTTTAGTTTTTCTTTAAACGATGATAAGACGGTGATATGGAGAACAACTCCAGAACATATCTCCAAGGTTTGTTCGATAGGTTTCCAAGCAACAACCCAGCTTTGAATGGTTCCATTGACGGAAGCGATGGAGAGTATCAGATTTACGAGCAAGAATCCAACGCTTTGGATGATGATGATGATGATGATGAGTGAAGAACTTTGAATATAATGTGTATTTTTCATTGTAATTACGAAACTAGTACGCAATCAGTGTGTAATGTAAAGAGATAACGTAAGTGTAAATTTGATACACGCCATAAAACAGATAACCCTAAGATAAAGGTTTCGCAACGAGTGGCTTTGTAATCTACGCAGTACGCAATCATCCAATGTGCTTTGCTCATCAAGAGATTTACCTGTGGCGACAGTTTGTGGATCGGAACATCTTGATTCAGAATCTGGTGACACTAAGCATTGTATTTGTTTGTGTGTATAAATGAAATTGAGTAAAGATAGATGAACAAGGTATAAATGTATGAGCTTATGTTACATGATGACACAGATGCTTTCAGCTTTCTTTATGGTAGATGGCAAGCACATGAAACATGCATTGCAAATGGTACATAGGAGTGTGGAGCTTAGATTCCAATTGCATTCTAATTTCTAAATCTAAAGCTGTTTCATTGTGCACCTTCACGACATCAACTACTAATGCTACCAAGTCTGTTATCAAAAACATAGAAATGTTGTTAATTTTCTGTTCAAAAAAAAAAGAAATGTTGTTAATTTTTGTATGTTCGTGAACCCAATATGCTATTTTATTCTATTTTTGAAAAAAAAAAAATGTATAACCCTTTACATAGTGAGCATTAGGGGTGGGACGGATCCGGATCCGAGTTTTAATTATTTCGATCCGGATCTGTGGCCTCTAGATATCCGCATAAATATTAAGATATCTGCTGGTATCCGGATTCGGATCCAGATCCATAAAAAAATTATAATTTTTTTTAAATAATGATATAATTAATATTTTATATAATATTTTGTAAAAAATAAAATCTGTTATTAAAAAAATAGTTTAATTTTATTTTAATTATTTATATATATAAATCTCAATATATTAAAAATAGAAAATTTTAATATATTTAAAATATCCGAATATCTGGACTTTATAATTTTTCTATCTGGATCCGACCCTTTCGGATATAGAATTTTCGGAACGGATTGGAACTGATCCCCGATCGGATCTCGGATCCTTGATAATAGTTCAAGTGAGTATGTTATTTGATAATAGGAGGGTTATAAAGGAAATTAGTAAAATGTTAAGATCCATTGTGCAATTAAAGAGAATGTAGTTATCAAGATTCTAGATATGCGAATACAGGTTTGACCCTTTACAACCTCCCCCTCATATTTATTATTTATTTCTTTGGCCGTAAAAAATCTAAATCAACCGATAAATTTGTTATCAATATCATTATGCCCTCTCTGAGGTCTGAGTATGAGCCACGATTGAGAGTTCGGGGGCATTTTGGTCATTGACATGTTCGTTGGCCCATCTCCGCCGCGTACACCTCTCGTGAACCGCCGTAACAACCACCGGCCTCGCAACGCAACCGTCTCCTCCGCCCTTCCTGATCTGTTTCTCGCGGCCGTCTCTCTCCTCTTCCTCTGGTCTTCTCCTAAACCACTCCTCTCCCTCCCTCCAAACAGATTATTTTGCCCTCTAATTCCTCGCCGCCGATCCACCGCCATGTCCCGTCGATCTCCTCCGCCGCAGCCTCTCTCCCAACGCTTCGCCAACCCTCAATCGCTCTCCGATTGGCTCGAATCGCGATTGCCTTCCGACTCGTTCTCCGCCTGGGGAGTCAAACCGGGGACCAAAAACGTGCACAACCTCTGGCTTGAGCTCTCCGACGGCGAGACTTCTCTCGCCGACTCAACCCCGCCGGTCCGCACCGTAAACGTCGTCACCGTCCGCGTAATCGGAAAAGACGGCCGAATCCTCGTGGAATCTCACCAGGAATTATCCGACGGGAGCATCCGGGAGAGATTCCGTCCTTTATCGGAGAAGATGAAGCCAGAAGAAACCCCCGACGAGGCAGTCTTTCGAGCCATAAAAGAAGAGCTCGGATCCATCGCCGAGGGACAGAGAATTAAGCTTCTTCCCGGAACATACAGCAGAAGAGTGGAAGAAAGGAACTCGATGTCGTATCCAGGACTGCCGGCGCGTTACGCTCTGCATTCGGTGGATGTGACGGTGCAGGGACTACCGGAGGAAGATTTCTGCACGGAAGAGAAGGAGTACGACGGAGACTCAACGGAAGATTCGGAGGAAACACGCGCTGCCGGAAAAGCTGTAACTGTGAAACGGCATCACTGGAAATGGGTTAGTCCCAATTCGATTCGACCCTAAAACTCAAGCAGCTTTCACAATTCTATCAATCTAGAATTTTAATTTTTACCTTGTCGCCATCAATCACAGTGATTCATCAGTTACATGAATAATCAAGAGCCATATAGAGATACATACACATTTATATATATCTATATANGTATAGCACATTAATTCTCAGTTTAATCTTCTTATTCGCTTGGCTTGTTGGCTTTGTGCTATGATGTATATGATTATTGTTTCAGTTGTTTTCAGAAGTTTTGATCTCAATCGAAGAATCACATGAGTAATTATCAACCTCGATCTTTTAACATAACCGGAGTAGATGAAGGCTCGAAACTCAAATGTCAAGAGAATTCTTCAATAGAGTTTTGTCAATCTTATAAAACTCTTCTCGCAAGTTACAGAAAAACAACACATCGTGTGTAATTTACATATCTAAAGTAGATCCTAGCTAAACTCAACAACAAGCTCCAAAAGCTGTATGTACACCAAATCTTCTTACACACTACGTATGTGGAGTTAAGGACAAGAACAGCTCCTGCATCGGAGAATACAAAATTGAACTGTATTGATATTACATCAATTTGTTGGATCACTGTGGAGCTTGTGTTGACATCTCGGTGGATTGGACTTGACGAACGAATTGCCCTTTGATTCGCGGCCGTTGCTCTGCCAATTTCTTCCGGCTCTCATAACGGACCTGTATGTCATTCAAAGCCGTTAATATTATTCTTCTTACAAGCCATCATGTGCTCATGAGTATCTATCTATTCACACATCAATTTATACCTTTTTCTCAAAACACCGGTCCTTGCGCTTCATCCGGAATTTGGTCAAAGCGACTTCCCGTTGAAGAGATTGCTGAATTTTCCCCACCCATGATGAATATCCGTTCTCGAGCTGCTGCTGATCAGTGTGGTTGGTACTGCAGTGATTACCTATTGCACTCTGCTCGGTTGCAGAAGAGACGTGTCTTCTCTCCTCTACATCCATGGAACCATCACGCTCTTGCAAGCCCTCGGGTATACTGTTGAACGGGTGAAACATGGAACTGTACTCATGCGGGCTAACGGAACTAGGGCTTGGGGAGAGTGTAGCAGGAGCCACGGCAGATGCATAAGCTGTGTTTGGACCCCTGAACTGTATACCCTTGATGGGAATTGGCCTAGGCCAAGAATTCATCTGATTGCTAAACGGTGGACCCGATGAGTCAGCTCTAGTGTAAAAGCCTGCCTCGTTTCTTCTTGGAGCACTTGGAGGCGGTTCAGATGAATTGTATTGGTTGATTAGCACAATGTTATCGCCTTGACTTGCCGCAACATTCTTTCTTTGATCAGAAACCGGAGAGACCGAACATTGTGTCTGCAACGGCCTGTGAACGTACCTGGCAACAAGAACATTGCACAAACGATCAGCAGAAAGGACGACAACTGTTGAATGATTGATAGAAAGAGGGAATCAGGATTTAGACAACTAACCGTGTGAAAGCCGAGGCACTAGAAGGATGAAGAGAGGGCCGCTCTCCAGAAGACTGGTTCTCGGAAGCGTTGGGTCTTCTCAGAGAGAGATCAAGCTCTATCCGAGATTCGTATTTGGAGTTACTTTCTTCTCTATTACGATGTCCATTCCTTCTAAGTGATGCTCCCATGAAGTCAATGGCTTCTTTCGATAAGTCTATAGAATTTACAGGAAACATGTAGGTGATTAATGATTCTGATGAACTTTTCAAGCGTCAGATGTTTTGCTAGCTTGCAAAAAGAAGAATCTCGCTTACTCTGAATGTCGTTCCCTAAAAACCGTGTCTCATTGAACAGAGACTTAGCGCTCTCCATCTGTAATGAGTCTCTCTGATTATCCTCCACATCTGCGCTCTCGCCTTCCATCTCTGGTCTTGTACATGAGCTCTACAAGAACAAAATTCAACTAAAAGTTTAGAAACAACACGAAGGAACAGAATCAAATTCACACGTGAAGAATCCAGCACAGAAAATAAAATAGTCCAGAATCAGATCTAACCTGGGCATCACCACCATTCCCAATTACAGGATTTTGGTCTCTCTCAAATGCATTCCCGTGGTTGCTGGTCGAATTGTTTGCAGACGCACCCTCGGGTTTCTGCTGTCCGACACTCTCATCCAGTGGAAAGCTACCAAGTGACTGCCAAGATGATCAAGAAAAAAGAAATCTGAGAACTCAATTATCTTTTAATAGACAACGAAATTTCCCAGAACTTAAATAAGGATGGTTAAGTTGTAGATTGCTCGGGACACAAAAAGGTTAAAAGATCGCAGGGGACGTACAGTTTGTCTTCTCCAGACATGTTGCCAGAGATTTCTCAGCTCATTCCTCCTCAACGGCTTCACAAGATAGTCAGCCGCACCTTTCAACATGCACTTATACACAGTATTCACTGAGTCCTGTGTCGACATCACTGAGGATAAAAAAATACAATACAAGAACAAGAGAATGAGCCGAAAATCATCTTAAAGTAATGGGAAAAAAAGAAGCAGCAGAAGTTGTAAATGTCACATACTTATGACAGGAATGTTCTTGCAGATATCATTCTCCATGATAAGAGTTAGAAGAGGGTATCCAGAAATTGAAGGGAGATCAACCTCTGTTAATATTAGGTCAACGCTTTCGGGCTTCCCTTTTAGCATCTCCCAAGCCTTCAAGCCATCAGGTACAGCAGCAACTGAGAAGACACATAGTACACAAAACGAACCACGTTAAACCTTTGAGCTCGTTGTGCAAATGCCTCATTGTGTTCTAGAAACTACACCGTAGCAAGAATTCAAATCTCTGTTCTCCAGGGGAAGGGAAAAAACAAACATTTTCTTTGTTTTATAACCGAAAATAACGAAACATCAGATGCAAAATCGAGAAATCGTTGACTTGCTAATTTGACTTGAATTGTAGCATTTCAAGGCATAAATTAGATGGAGTCATACAGATAAGCGAAGATCAGATTCAATTCTCGCGGGATTTTCCCAAAACAATCGAAGAAGCCAGATCAAGAATTCGAAAGCACAAATCCTCAAACATAAATAAAAAAAAATCACGATGCTCGAGCGAAACCTCATCAGAACTGACCTCTGTAACTGCATTTCCTGAGGAGAGCAGCGACTATCTGTCTGGTAGAATCGTCAGCTTCGACTAGCAAAACTCTTAACGCGATTTTAGGGAGAAACCTCTCCCACTTCACCAAACCATCGCCGCCGCTCTCTGCGGCGTCCTTCCTCCGCATCCTCCGCCGCGCTAACTTTCCTCCGCCAGCCTCAGCTGCTTTCTCCACCACCGTCACCTCAACAACTTCCTCGCTCACTTCTTGCATCTCACAGCACTCGCTTATAACCAAATTCGATTTGAAGCTCCAGAAAGAGAAAAGGAGGGGAAGAAGAAACAGTTAGAAAACAAATCTATAATATTGTGAGTGGAAAGATATAGAGGGGAAAAAAAAAAACTTATGCGAAGAAAAACAAAACAAAAACAAATATCTGGCGAATGTTCCAACGGCTGAGATTAGAATCGCGCGGCCAACCGACCGTGATCTAACGGTCACGAAACTAGTAAACGGATTCGAAAAATATCTAGTAACTGACGTGGCCCACGTTTGCCAAATCAGCAAATACTGTACGAGACAAAGAGATCCAATACGCCAAATAACCTTTTTTCTTTTTAATTGGTGTGGTGGCTGGGCGTTGATTACTCTGTGGTTCATATTTAAAGTTGGAATTTTTTTGTTTTTTGGTTTTTTTTTTTTTTTTGTCATCTGAATTTTATATAAAAAAACAAAATAGATTACAAGCACATACAACAACTATTCAAAAATTTTAAAAAACAACTTTCATGCTCTTACTCCTACACTAAGCCACCTCTATAATTGTTGAGTATTTCGTTTTGCGGAACTTGCTAAAGAGAACGACACAGAGAAATTGATCACCGAGTTTCCGACCTCTAACCGGTACGTCTCGGGGGAGTATTCTCACTCCCAACCTTCAATAGCTCAAAGAAAAGATTACAAGCTCTTTGTATTTTTCTTACAGGTTTGTTCCTAGCAAGAGAAGTATGAGTAAAAGAGGAAGCACGCTTCTGCCAAAGACATAAGAAAAACATGAATGACAGCTACTGTTTTTCTCTTCTTTCAATACTATATTCTTTAGTATTCTTCCAATTCTTCCATACTCAGTTGTCTCTCTTTTTTCTCTTTTTTGTAAACTTTTATCTTTTTAAGTCTTTGAGCATAACTTACGTAACATAGAGGAATGTCTACGTTTGGGCCAATACCTTCTCTGCCAAATTCGACTGGGCCCAATGAAGCCCATCTTCACCTTTGTGAATGTCAAACAAAAACAGGAGCCCAACAACAAACTCCACCTTTTGACATATCACGATCTGTGAAGTCGCAAATCTCGTGACCTAACCTCATCAACCCCGCCTCCTTCTCTAAGCGTGAAAAACTTGCCGCTGCCGAGTCCAAGGCTCCACCGGCAGACTTCTTCGATGGTCGTCCATCGACTCCGGCGAACTACTTCTGCCCTCTTCTGCGCGCAACGCCTTTCTTTCAACAAAGTCTCTGACTTTTCAGATCGACGAACAGAGAAAAACGAGTCTCTGCATCATATCGAGCCTTCTTCATCTTCTTCGGCCGAGCAGTAGAGACGAGTCACCCAGCAACTCTCGGCGATTCCTCGCCACCGCGAATCTCTTATGCTTTCCTTCGCGATTCTCAGTCACGCGTGACTTCTCCGGAGAGGATCTCCACCAGATCGCACCTATGTGTCTCCTCCGACAAACTGGAACGCCGCCGTCGCCGCCAACAGGTCATGTATCTCTAATCCCTCTCCTTCATCGTGACTGCAACACAAATTTTGGATTTGGGATATCTGAATTTCACAAAGAAATCGACAAAACCTGATTTTTGGTTCGATTCTTTTCAGGTGATCTGCTTCATCACCCTCCGGTGACCTCCTCTGAATTTCCGGCGAACTCCACACTGCTCAGACAAATTCCGACGATCTCAGCCTGTCTCTGACGAGCTCTAGTCGCCGCCGCTTCATTTCTCCGGTAAGTCCTCCTTCTCCGTTGTATGCGATTTTGGGCAAACTCCAATTTGCTTCTTGGGCCTGTCAGGCCCAACACCGAAATGACTTGGGCAAGAAAATCAATTTAAGCCCAGTTCCCTTTTGATTCTCTTTCAGGAGCCCAGCAGAAGCCCAACACATCACTGTTGACCACCGTTGACCGGCGTTGACTCCGACACCTTTGACCGGTGCTGACTGGCGTTGACTCCGACGAATTTTCACCGGAATCCTGAGTCACTTGCATCCTGACAACTCGATCTTCAGGTAACACAACACCGCTTTGAATCACCATTTTTCTTGACCGATGTCTTCAAACTCAAGTCGTTGTGATTTACTAACCACGTTTCTGTCTTGAACCTCCTTCGTCAGATACTCCACCTGGAACTTGTGACTCTTTCTGCACAGTTCCACCTCCTCCACAGGTAACTCCATTTCAACCTTAACAACCTTACTCAATTCTGACACTTGAGCAACAAACCTCACAGAAACTAACTTAACTTAATTTTCTTGTTATGCGAGGTCAATGGAGTTATCTGGAGCCGCTGCTCCACTTCAGAGGATGTTGAGAAGCTCACAGCAAAGCTGGAACTGCTGATCAGGTACCGTCTTAGTTAGGAAATCTGCTGGATTGACTGTTGTGTGAATCTTTTGTAGAACCATGTTACCTTGAGACATTATATCTCTGATGAAATGAAATTTGGTGTCGATATGTTTTGTTCTTTCATGGTGAACTGGATTCTTTGCTAGGGCTAGAGCACTTTGTGAATCACAGTGAACCACAACCTTGTCTTGCTTGAAACCCAAATGGCTTCTTTCACTACTTCAGTAAGAGCCATGTACTCTGCTTCAGTGGTTGAAAGAGCCACAACAGATTGTAAACTTGACTTCCATGAAATCGTATTTCCACCAACTTTAAACACAACACCAGTAACTGATCTTCTTCTGTCTAAATCTGTTGCATAATCTGAATCTGAAAACCCTTCAATGCAGAATTTAGAATCCCTCTTAAAAATCAAGTTCTGATTGCATGAACCCTTTAAGTACCTTAACACCCATTTCACTGCTGACCAATGATCTCTTCCTGGATTTGACATAAACCTGCTGATAAAACCCACTGCAAATGCTAAATCTGGCCTTGAACCAACCATCGCATACATTAAACTTCCCACAGCACTTGCATATGGAACTCTTTCCATATGTACAGCTTCTGATTTCCTGTCTTCCTCTGATAAACTGCCGAGTTTGAAGTGAGAAGCGGTTGGTGTAACCACTGGCGTTGCTTCAAACATTCCAAATGTCTTCAACACTTTTTCCAGATAATTTCCCTAAGACAGAATCAACTCTCCTTTTTCTCTATCTCTAATAATATCCATACCCAGAATTCTTGAAGCCTTTTCCATATCCTTCATATCAAACTCATTGTTCAGCTTATCCTTGAGTTTCTGAATAACTAACTTATTCCCTGAAGCTATTAGCATGTCATCCACGTAGAGTAATAAATACACAGCTTGATCAGTTGAACGTTTCTCATGTAGACACATGAGTCATGACTACTCCTCTCAAACTTCTGGTCCTTCATGAAATTGTCAAACCTTTGATTCCAGAGCCTAGGAGACTGTTTTAAGCCGTACAGTGACTTCCTCAACAAACACACTTTGTTCTCATTTCCCTTCTGTATGAATCCCTCAGGTTGACTCATTAAGATCCTCTCTTCTAGATTCTCATGTAGAAACGCTGTTTTAACATCCATTTGTTCCAACTCATAATCCATATTAACCACAAGTGACAGCATTAACCTGATTGAGACATGTTTAACCACTGGAGAAAACACCTCATTGTAGTCTATCCCTTCTTGCTGCAAAAAACCCTTAGCAACCAGTCTGGCCTTGTACCTCTGTTCTTCAACTCCTGGAATGCCTGATTTTAACTTAAAAATCCACTTGCATCCTACCAGCTTCTCTCCTTCTGGTTTCTCAATTAGATCCCAAGTGTGACTTTTCTTATGAGAATCCATCTCTTCCTTAGTTGCATTTTCCCAGAATTTCCTCTTAGAACTTCTCATGGCCTCTTCATAAGACTTAGGTTCATCTGTTTCCAAGTCTTCAGCTGTTGCCAATGCATAGGCTACAAACTCTGCATCTTCAAATCTAGATGGGGGTCGAATGTTAGTCCTCCTTTCTCTGTCTCTGGCCAAAACATAATTGTCTAGAGACTGTTGATTTTCTGATCCATCAACTCCTTCATCAGCTTCTGATTCTTCAAAGCTTTCTGAACTTTCTGAAATTCCTGAACTTTCTGAATTGTCTGCACTTTCTGATGAACTGTCTCCACCTTGAGAAGATGAGTCTTCCTCATCAAAATAACTAGTAGAAGGTCCTCTGATAAGACCACGCCTGAAAGATACCCTTTTTCCAGCCTTCTTTTTCAGCCATGTCGCCTCTTTACCAGCTTCTTCTACTCCTCCATCTGCATTACCCAATGTGTTCTTGTACACTTCGTTTTCATTAAACACCACATTTCTGCTTGTAGTGCATTTTCCTTGTTCTGGCAACCAGACCCTGTATCCCTTGATACCAAATGGATATCCCATGAGCACACCTTTAACTGCCCTTGGACTTGTTTTGTCTTGAGTGACATGAACAAACGCTGAACATCCAAACCTTCTTAGATGACTCAAATCTGGTCTTGAACCAGTCCAGATTCCTTCAGGCAGCTTGAACCCAATAGATAAGTTTGGTGTTCTGTTGATTAAATACATTGTTGTAGAAGTAGCTTCAGCCCAAAACTCGTGACCCAAGCCTGTTTCAGCAAGCATACTTCTGACCTTGTCCATAATGGTTCTGTTCATCCTCTCCGATACACCATTCTGTTGTGGTATATAGGTACATATTCTGTGCCTCTGAATTCCTGTATCCTTGCACAAGATGTCGAATTGTGCATTACAGAATTCAAGACCATTATTTGTTCTTAGATACTTAATCTTCTTCCCTGTCTGATTTTCAACAGCCTGTTTCCATTCCTTGAACTTGTGCACTGCTTCATCCTTAGTCTTCAGAAAATAAACTCATACCTTCTTTGAGAAATCATCAATGAAACTCACAAAGTATCTACATCCACCAAGACTTTCTGGGGTAGATGGAGATCCCCATAGGTATGAGTGTATGTAATCCAGTATACCTTTGGTGGTGTGCTGGCCTGTTGGAAAACTCTGCTTGTGAGATTTTCCAAGAACACAGCTCTCACAGAACTCCAGCTTGTCTACCTCCTTTACTGGCACGTAACCTTCCTTGACCAGAACATTCATGTTCTTCAAACTCATATGTCCCAGTCTAGAGTGCCAAATAGCAGTCATATCCACTTCAGGTCTGGCCACATCAACTTCTCCTTTCACTACCTTCCCTTGTAAGTAGTACAGCCCATCTTGATATTTACCAGAAATAACCCTCTGTCTATCTTTGTAGAAGTTGATAATAAAATCCTTTCCCACATACTTGCAGCCGCTCTTCTCTAGCTGTCCATAGGAAATGAGGTTCCTACCCATGGTAGGCATGTATCTGACATTTGTTAGGATGACTACAGAATCATCTGGATTTAAGATCTTAATCTTACCAATCCCCTTTATCTCGCTGTGAGTCATGTTACCCATCAGAACCTTGCCACCATCGAACTCTTGTAAGTCAAATAATGATTCTCTGTCTGGTGTAATATGAAAGCTACAGCCAGAATCCATTACACTCTTCTTTTGTGTCTTGAGTGCTTACTGTTAGTACCATTGGCTGCCTTGGTTCTGTCGCTACATTTGCTGAACTTGATGGCTTGTTTGAGAACTTTTCAGGACACTCTCTTTTCCAATGCCCTTCTTTGCCACAAATAAAACAGCATTTGCTGTGCTTGTTGTATTTCGGCCTTGACTTTGATCTAACTTGGCTTCTTGATCTGATTTGGCTTTTTGATTGTCTTCTCCATGGTTTGCTATACTCTTTGTCTGATCTCATAACTGACATGCCCCTTGTCTGCACATACAGCCCTTCACTGTGTGATTTGGAGAGCTTCCCACGTTCTGTTAGCTCTCTTTCCTTGAACTTGGCAGCCCCTACGACCTCATTCAGTTTCAAGGTATCTCTTCCATACTTGAGCGTTTCCCTTAGTTGGTCATACTTGTCAGGTAATGAGCTCAGCAACAATATAGCTTGAACTTCCTCTGTAATCTCCACTCTTAGATTGTTTAGATCTGCCACCAGCTTGAGAAACACATCTACATTTTCATCTATACTCTTCGAATCTATCATCTTGAAGGTGTAAAACTTGAGTTGTAGATAGATCATGTTTGGCAGAGATGTCTCCATGTATAACATGTTTAGTGTAGACCACATGGCTGCTGCTGTTTCACAGTGTGTGATCTTTCGTAGTACTTGATTTCCCACATTTATCACTATTATGTCTTTTGCCTTCTCTGATTTTTCAAACTTTGCAGGATCAACCATTGGAGGCAGCACCACCACTTCTGACGTCCCTGTCTGATGGTCTCTGTCTGCTGCAACTACTACCTCTACAGTAGCAGGTGGATCCTTCAACAGCTGCTCATCGTTCAAGATGCTCTTCAGCCCCAGCACCCCAAAGTGAGCCATCATCCTTACTTTCCATAGAGAAAAGTCACCAGTTCCATCAAACCTGTCCACCTCAACCCGATCTTTACTCATCGAGACTGTCTTCAGCTAACCCTTCCTTTGAACCTCTTCAGCAACAGCGTACCTCGCCTGGTAAGCTCTGATACCACTTGTTGAGTATTTCGTTTTGCGAAACTTGCTAAAGAGAACGACACAGAGAAATTGATCACCGAGTTCCTGGCCTCTAACCGGTACGTCTCGGGGGAGTATTCTCACTCCCAACCTTCAATAGCTCAAAGAAAAGATTACAAGCTCTCTGTATTTTTCTTACAGGTTTCTTCCTAGCAAGAGAAGTATGAGTAAAAGAGGAAGCACTCTTCTGCCAAAGACAGAAGAAAACATGAATAACAGCTACTGTTTTTTTCTTCTTTCAATACTATATTCTTTAGTATTCTTCCAATTCTTCCATACTCAGTTGTCTCCCCTTTTTCTCTTTCTTGTAAACTTCTATCTTTTTAAGTCTTTGAGCATAACTTACGTAACATAGAGGAATGTCTACGTTTGGGCCAATACTTTCTCTGCCAAATTCGACTGGGCCCAATGAAGCCCATCTTCACCTTTGTGAATGTCAAACAAAAACAGGAGCCCAACAACAATAATATATGGGGCTTTACAAAAAATCGTGCTTCTAAATCAAACATTAGTAGGATCACAAAAACCATCCGGAAGAGGATCGAACTCTCATTCTCAAACAACCCATTAAACCAAGACGGGTGACTTGAAGCTACATATGATTGTAACCAAAAGTCTTGAGTAACACTTTGAGCAATGAGGCGAGCTCCTCTATTAATCTTGAGTAAAACTACATATGATTGTTTTTTGGTTTTAAAGTTGGATGTTAAGTTTATGCTTATACCAAAATATTTGTTGTATATATCGATTCATATGTATTTGTGATGTAGAAATGTTAGTGAATTGCTTATTTTGTCAGCTAAAAACTCATTAAAACATTCAAGTTGTTACTTATGCTTATAATTATCTTAACAAAAAAAATCTTATAATTGCCAAACAATCGATGGTATTTTATTTATACTATTAAAACAGAAATACTTTTGAAATCTATTTTTAAATATTTTAAAAAAAAAAATTAAACATGTTGCCAAACAAATATTAAATATGTTGTTAAATATTTATTAAATTTATTATAAATTTAAAATTTACAAATTAAATATATTTAAATTAATAACATTTAAATTAGTTCTTATTTATCATTTTACATTTTACATATTACAAAAAAATTATTCCGCGCGATCGTGCAGTTTTAGAATCCAGTTTTATTTTATTCTGACAGTCACGTTTTTAATGAACAAATAGGTCTATAAAATTGTTTGTCGAAAAAAAAGCCCACTCGTGACTTTTGGGATAAAATCAACCAAAAAAATATCTAATGCAAGTGGCAAACAAAAAAATAGTATTGTTTGTTTGGTACATTGAGTTTAAATTTTTGATTTTCTAAACTAATAAGAATATTATTTTCTTTTAAAAAATAATACAGATATTTCAAAAATAGATTTCTTTTTGGTAAAAAAGAGATTCCGGGGTTTAATAGACGCGTATTTTTAAAAAGATGGGGTGGTAAAGTATTTCAATTATGACACCGTTGCAATAATGATATTTTTTTGTTAGATTATTATAGATATATCAATTTCGTTTTCACAAACAAAAACAAAATCGATTTCTTACACCAGTTTTCTAAGGATCAACATTGAAAATGTCATATGATTTGTTAGATCTAGTCACGAAATAAATAATATATAATATCGATTTAGATACAAAGGGAAAAATTACCGAAATTTATCAGAATTTTGGTTATGTCTGTTGCTGCTGTATCTGATTATTTTACATTGCTTATGAAAATGAACACGTGTCAAAGTAGGGACCATGTAAAGAGTTTTTTAAGTAATATCCGCGGCTAGATATTTAGGAGGGATAAGGCATTGAGACGAAACGAGACACTTGTTTAAACCTCGTGGTCTTGGTGGACAAGAATAAGACACGTGTACGGTAGTAATCTGACACACAACTTTAATGGGTAGCTGTCAGAACCAAATATCTATTTTTCTGTCTCTTCACGCGCCGCGGTTTGTAGATAAATCCTACTCGCTCTCTCACCTTCCTTATGTCACGGTTTCACTATCACCAATTCAGTTGACTTTTGACTTTTTTTTTTTTTTTTTTTTTTTTCCGACTAGCTGCTTTTCACAGTTTTCAATTACACCTTTAACTTTTGACTTTCTTTCTTATTATTATTTTTTTGTTCGTTCTTATTGACCGAACAATGCTTTTCTAATCAAACTTGGTAAAAACGAACATTTTGTAAAAGACAACTATCTATTTTCCCCTAGTAATTATGATATAGCACTAGATTCATGTAAAGTTCGACTCTAATATCAAATTTCCACGGATTGAAAGTTGTAAACTTATTTCTTCACCGTATAAAAGTTCGAGATCTATTTTCTCACGGATTGAAAGTTCAAGATCTATTTCTTCACCGACCACGATTAATATTGGTTTACTATAAACCAATTCATATTTAACCAACAGTAAACTAATTACGATCCAATTACACAAAACAAAACCAACAGTAAACCAATTAAGACTCGATTTTAAAGAATTAACCAATAATAAACCAATTCATACTTTTTTTACCATATTAAAGGACACAATAATCATATTATTATATTAAACATCTATTCTATAAGCAAATAAAATAATATCTTACTAAAACACAAACATCGAGATTCAGGGGCGGATGTAATCAAATCTATAAATTGATACGTTTTATTTGTTCGTCTGGGCAATTTTAATTTGATCATGAAACATAAGATATAGGGAAAATTCCATAAAAATACCTCCATTTTATTTCGATAAGCTTTTTAATATCTGAACTATTTTTGTATCCAGTAAAATACTCAAACTATTTTTTGCCCATTTTAAATCTCCAACTATGAACTGTATACTTAGATTACATCGTATACGAAACGAACGTTATCGGAAATGTGAACGGCGTTATAATTTCGTTATAAAACTAACTACAGTTACCCGTAACACAACAATGGTAAAATAACCCGGATCCAAAATTGGATAAAACCCGACACGAATTAACCCGACACTAAAACACTTGTGACGAAAAAAAAACAAAATCCCCAAATCAGAAACCAAACCCTAAAATCCTAAATTGATATCGAAAACCTTTGATGAACCCTAAATCGAAAAGTTTCGACTGAATTCAAGCAAAATCAAATAAGATGAGGTACGATTGTAGGCGATTTCTTCGTGTTTCTTAGTTTCGTGGTCCGATTTTGGTTGATTATTGCTTATGTTTGATGAATTTTTTTTCCCCGTGTAGTGACAAAGATGAGAAGTTGAAGCTGCACATTCACTACGGGGGTTTAATGTCGAAGGAAGGGAACACACAATGCTATATAGGTGGTTCGATTACACCATATATGTTGGTAGATCCCGATTTCCTTACATTTTCACTTTTCGAAGATTTCAGCAGAAACCGAGAACTCGTGAGCGATGTGGAAAAGGTATGGTATAGACTACCTAATGAGGATATATCAGTGGCTAGATCGATATGGCAGGATAAGGATAGTGAGATTATGAAGATTGCTGCAGAAGCAAAAGATTGTGGGGAGGTTTACATATACATTGAACATAGTGTCTTTCCACCAAATGTTGCTGTTGATGGTGCGAGCTTGGTGACTGATCTGGGTAATAATGAGGGAACTTATATTTTAAAAGAAAGGATGATGGGGAGAAGGTTGATGATGAAGACGGTAGTGAGGAAGAGCACAGAGAGGAAGAAGAAAGTGATCGTGAAAACAGAGAAGACAGTGATGAAGAAGAATGTCCTGAAGAAGACGATGAGGAAGAAGTTGGTCAAGAAGAAACTAGACATGAAGAAGGTGGAGTGCAATCCGAGGATGAGAATCACATCTTAGGTGAAGGAGCTGCTGACCCACGGTTTGCAAACTTGTTTGCACAAGTTGAACAAGAGACTCCTACAGCTCGTGGGAAGGCTACTCAGTCTAATGTAGATGATGATGAAGCTGTTGACAGTGAAGTTGAGACTGAGAGACAACTTCCTCCTGGTGAATATCCAGATTCTCCGGAAGACAGTGATGAAGAATGGCACAATTGGTAGAAGAAGGATGACCGTGGTAGGCGGTTCAAAGTGAAAAGCAAAGCTGATTATGACCAGCCTCCATACTTATGGCTGATGCAAACCTTTAACAATGGCGATGAATTCAAGGATCAGCTACTGAGGTATGTTTTGAAAACACAGTATGATGTGAAGTTGAATAAATGGCAACCTCAAAAGCATGCAGCCATATGCACACACGAGAAATGCAAATGGAGGATATATTGCTCGATGGAGAAACCTATAAGGAAGTGGATGGTCAAAGTATACGAGGACAAGCATAATCGTTTGCCCACAGGAAGAGCTAGGATGCTGAAACAAGGAACTATTGGAAGGCTGTTCAAAGAGGAAGCAAGACAAAGACCTGATATAAGGAGCTCTGATATCAAGGATGAGTTGATGCATAGGTACAACATCTCAGTTTCAATATTTAAATGCAGAAAAACAAGAAGAATTGCATTAGATTTGGTGTTAGATACTCAGAAACAACAGTTTGCTAAACTATGGGACTACGAGGCTGAGTTGGTGAGATCTAACAAAGATGTTACAACAGAGATTGTGACTATTGAAAAAGATGGAAGACAAGTCTTTGAAAGCTTCTGTATTTGCTTTGAACCTCTAAGGAGAACTTGGAAGCAGTATTGTAGGCCTTTGATAGGCCTTGATGGTGCGTTTTTAAAATGGGAGTTGAAAGGAGAGATATTAGCAGCAGTTGGAAGGGATGCAGAAAATAGAATTTATCCCATAGCTTGGGCTGTCGTAAGAGGTGAGAACAAGGACTCTTGGGAATGGTTCATCAAAAAGTTGGCAGCTGACTTAGGTTTGGGTGTAGGAGATGGAGTTAGTTTTATTTAAGACAAACAAATTGATAAACCAAAGTTATTATTGAATTGTATGTTTGAAGTAGTAATATCTGATTCTTGTCTTCTGCAGGGGTTAAAAGTTGCTCTTGCAACTGTTCTTCCAAATGCTGAGCATAGAAATTGTGCAAAGCATGTTTACGGTAATTGGAAAAAGAAATATGGAGATCTTGACTAAAAACCCTTCTTCTGGAATGTGGCTTACAGCAAAACAATGAGAGAGTATAACAACCACATTGATGAGCTAAAAGCATACGACATAGAGGCACATGATGATTTGTTAAAAGTTGAACCAAAAACTTGGTGTCTTGCTTTCTTCTCGAGAAACGCCAGATCTGCTAATGTTTGTAATAGTTTATCAGAGAGTTTCAACATGACTATCAAAGGAGCGAGAGAATTGCCTTTGATTAACATGCTGAAAACCATAAGGATGCAGGCTATGATGCGTATTGCTCGCAGGTTTAAGAGAGCAAAAGCTTGCATACTGCCATTCCCGAAGAAGGTTGCAGATATATTGGAAGCAAATAGAGAAGAGAGCAATGACTGTTTTGTACTTACAAGTTCAGACAACTTGTATGAAGTTATGTTGTATGGTTGTAGCTATGAGGTATGTCTTCGTATGCAACATTGTGTTTGTAAGGAGTGGGACCTTACTGGCATCCCTTGCTCACACGCAGTCCGTGTTATCAATGAGCAACACCGACAGCCAGAACAGTAAGTGTTAAGCTTTGCTTATGATTGTGTTAAGCTTTGGTTGCTGTTATTTGAATTAACTTGCTTTCCTTTAACTGCAGCCATGTAGATTATTATTACAAGATTTCTGTTTGGATCGAAACCTATAGGTTCAATATAAAACCAGTAAATGGAGAAATATTTTGGATAAAAACTGGTAAAGAACCAATTGGAGTTCCAAGTTTTAGGAAGATGCCAGGGAGACCTAAGAAGAAGAGGATAAAACCAGCACATGAGTCTCCTTCCAAACCAAATAGAGTGACTCGAGGTGGAAGGACAGTAACCTGTGGAAATTGTAAGAAGGAAGGACATAACCGTGGAACTTGCAAAATTGAAGCTGTTGTATTCCAAGGTCCACCACGCAAACGTGGAAGACCTCGTAAAATACCTGTAAGTGTAGATCTTTCTCTATTTCTTATGAAATGTTTCTCTTATTAGATGTATTCACATGTTAAACTCGTTAACATGACAGTCTGAAGGAGGCAGCAATCCAAATCCACCAAAAAAACGCAGGATTAGTCAATCACAGCCTTCAATTCCACCATCTACGCCTACTCAATCACATGCTTCCATTTCACAGCCTTCATGTACTGCACCTCAACACTCAACTAATGCACCTCTTGGACGTGGACGTGGCCGTCGTGGTCGTCCTCCTGGAAGAGGACAAGTCCGTAAGAAGGTGACAGTGCCAAGAGGTCACGGCGTGTATATGTGCCCTTTTTTTGATCGGGTGTTTGAATGCTTTGGTCCTACTTCAAGAGAGATAGGAGGAAGCTCTTCCAAAGGTTCAAATTCTCGCCACTAGTGTTGGCTTTTATTTGCAATGTTTGTTGTATTGGTTTGTAAACTCTCGAAATGATCATTTGGTTTTTCTCTGTAAACTCTGATTAGATGGCTTATGAAGGATTTTGTTTTGCATTTGGTTTATTAACACAAGTACACAACAATACTGAATAAAACAACAACACAACATTCATAAGAGAACACTAAACCCGACATTACTTAAGATAACACTAAAAAACACCACAATAACTCACTTAAGCGCATGGACAATTATGCCAGTAACAACTACAAATCCAACCCACGATATTATTACAACCTGTCTAACGAGCTTCTCCTTTTCAATGCTCGCTGCAATTTCTTGCTTCAACCTCTTGTTCTCATTTTGCATTTCAAGCCACGTCTCTGATTTCTCGAATTCTGATATCTCCTTACCTTCTTCACTTTCAGTAGAATCTTGCCCGACCAAAGCTCTAAGCTTCTTCAACTCCTCGAATTGATGACGAATCAAATCTCGGGCTTCAATCAGAGCGGCTTTTTGCCAACCGTGAGGCTTTTCCACATCAAACCACCTGAAGAAATTGCAGGATCTCCAATTCGCATATCCACACCCATAAAATCTCATGCTTGGATTATCATTCGTCCAAGCTTTCTTCAAAATCGACGGCTTCCCACACTGGCATTTAACTTCACCCATCGTTAAGCTCGTTCCATCACTGTTAGCGTTCGAACCACTCCCCGAACTCTGGCTTCGATTCATCTTTTTTTCGGATTGAATTTCGGGATTTAGGGTTCTTGCAGTTGGGGATTTACAGAAGGGGACGTTTAAACCATGGTTAGATGCTAACATATACTAACAGTAAAATAGTCGCCGTTTATGAGATTTTATCGAGACGTTAACCTCCGTTAACGTGGGGTTGTAAAATGAGCACGCGGCTCATAGTTGGAGATTTAAAATGGGCAAAAAAAATAGTTTGAGTATTTTACTTGGTACAAAAATAGTTCAGGTATTAAAAAACTTATCGGAATAAAGTTGGGGTATTTTTATGGAATTTTCCCTAAGATATACTAAGATTTTTTACTTATTTCCCAGATGCGAGACGTTTAGTTCGTGGATCGAATTATAAGGCGAAACAAGATGGAGACCCCACTTTCAATAACCCCAAATCATACTTCCTTGTCGCTTTCTCTACAGCTATTCCGGTGGCAATCAAGAACGGGAACCTGACACAACTGATCAATGGTTCCCCACGCGCCGTCGCTATTGATACCGGAGAGAACGCGGAGCCACTGGCGGCCATCCCGGGCGCTAAGCTTCGCCTTATGTGCAGCTTTGGCGGCCACATCATGCCTCGTCCACACGACAAGGTGCTGACGTACTCCGGCGGCGAGACGCGTGTCGTGGTTGTTGATCAACGCACGTCACTGGCCTCGCTCTGATCTCGCCTCTCCACTATGCTTCTCAACTGCCGCTCCTTCACACTCAAGTACCAGCTCCCTAGCGAAGATCTCGATTCACTCGTCACCATCACTACTGATGTTCCACTTGAAGCTCCAGAGACATTACTCATTATCACAATCCAATTTCGACCTACAAAAAACAAAATCCGACTGTGAAATCAAAAACTCTCGAAAATCAGAAAATCGGAATTAGTATGAAGAATAAAACCACGACTTACGCTCGATTGCCTACTTATAATCACTTTTGAATTGGGGATTTTAGAACCACGATTTAGGGTTCTTCGTTAGATTGAAGAATTTGGGTTTTTGAAAGAGAAGCTGGATTTCGGGTTTTAATTCCAGTCGGGTTTTCAATTGTGTTTACAACCGGTTTATGTGGTTTTGTTTTGGGGTTAAATTATAAACCGATAAAACCAACGTCTGTGGGGAAATAGATCTCGAATTTTCATACGGTGGGAAAATAAGTTTACAACTTTCAATCCGTGGGGATCTGGTATTAGGGTCAAACTTTGTGTGGATCTGGTGCTATATCATAGTTCTGAGGGAGAAATAGATCATTCTCCCTTTTTTTAATCCTCCAGGTTTAGAGCCAGATGTGCACTTTCTTCAAAATCAATGCTCTTTCTATATGGTATTCGATTTTTTTTCCTCAAAAAATAATTTCTAGGGATAATTAGAAATATAAAACAAAATTGGACTTAAATCTCACTGTTGTCCTATTAATTTAATTTAATGTTAAACCAATTTTATCCCTAATATTGAATTACTTAATATTAACATATGTTTTATTAAAAAAATTTACTTTGTTAACAAATTGTAAGACTTAAGTAAAGGTGAATATATATGTTAACAACGACCATAAAAAATTTTCTTCCCCTACACAAAAAATATATTATATTCCTCCCTTCCGATATCGTATCTCCGTCGCCTCCCCTCTCCGTCTCCGCCGCCGATTGATTCTTTCGGTAAGTCAAAATTAACCGTTATTCGTCTTCCTCATCCGCCTATCCGCCTCTTCTGCCTATTCAAACGCTATTTTCAGTCAATTTTGCCTGGTAGGGTTTTAAAATCCCAAATTGATTTTTTTTTTGGTGCAGCCGAAGATATTGTCGGAGATTCACCAAACCATTGTCAGGAACCGGTTATTCAAGTCCGGTGAGCGTATTGCTATAGGTGCCTCTGGTGGAAAAGGTAACTTCTTCTACTCCAATTGTTTCTGCTTCGAACCTTTGAATGTCTTCACTTTTAGTTTGATGTTTGCGTCATAATTTTTCTTCAATTGTGTATGTTTCTTTTGTTAGAACACCAAAATTAATGTACCATACTGTTTGTACCTTGGAGATAATTTTAAGTGGATGAAGCGCATTTCCTTGTTTTATCATTAACTTAGAAGCTGGTGCAGATTCGATGGTGCTGGCATATGTACTATCAGTGCTGAACAGACGTCATAATTACGGGCTGGACCTTTTTCTCTTGTTCATGAAAACGATGCCAACATAAATAGAAGAGTCTTAAGAAGATTATTTATATCGACTTGTCATTTTAATGAATTTTTTCCTTTTCTTCTTCCCTAGTATGGGTTGCCTCTTCAGATTGTTTCATACAAAGATCTGTATGGATGGACAATAGACAAGATTTTGAAGATGATTGGTCTGAAGAATAATTGCACCTTTTGTGGTGCATTCCGTCGACAGGTGAGAGGAGCAAGTTTCGTCTGACCAATCATCTTCTGTTTTATGATTTCATGTCTGATTAATTTCGTGAAGGAACTTGATTGAGGAGCTGCATTATTGAAAGTAGAAAAGCTACTCACTGGACATAACGCAGATTATATAGCGGAAACAATTCTCTTAAACATATTGCGAGGGGATAATGCTAGGTAAATATATTTGTTTCTGGTGATGCTTTCTCTTGGGTGCAATATGTCTCTTGTCTCTCGATTGATGGATTTGTAACTCGGCTATTGTAGATTGAGTCGGTGCACATCAATCACTACATGCGAAGATGGTCTGATTCCAAGATCTAAACCTTTCAAATATACATACGAGAAGGAGATTGTCATATATCATTTGCTATTAAATCCTTTGTTTTGCTTTCTTAAACAACTTTTAAATTGTCAACGAAATATATTGTGAGAGCTTAACATAGCTACACATATGCTTATATATTAGAACTAACGAGTCGTAAATGAGACATGCATTGGAGTTAAAAAATATAATGTGCTTGTGTTTTTCTTGAAGGAATATCTTATACAATGAGTCAATGATGCAGAAATGGTGCAAAGCTTGTGTTTTGTTGGAAGGATTGAACCGTGGTTTGCCTAAGATGGGCATTGGAAGATCATGAGGAGGCGTAAATGGTGATCATAAGAAAACAAAGGTTGGATCTACTGTGAAATCTATTGAGAGCAAACAATATGGATCTCTGGATTTCTAGATTATAAGACGAATATGCTGTAACAGTGCATAAACTAGTTATGTATAGAGAAAATGTTCAAAACCCATTGTTGTACTTGTACAACCTTATTCTCCAAGAGGATTTTGGTTTTGACATTATACTAATTACTTTGCTAATTGTATTTGAAGGCATAATTTCTTATTGTCAGTGTTGCGTTTGAAACGTGTATGTATTGGATATGCGTTTTGTGCGTTTGGTAGGTCAAATAAGAACCCAAATCTCTCATTCTCTCAGTTGACTTGTAACGTACTATTTAAAGAAGAAGAATAGAAAAACAAAGAAGAAGATATTAAACAACAAAAACCCAGCTTCCTTGTGACTGACGTCTTTGGTTTCATAAAGCATGTCATCGTCACCATCATCGCCATCATCCTGAACGTCACGAACATTGGTTTTTAAGGCATCATTACGCGGATCAGTAACTAATTCTTCTGACTTTTCAGGGAACTTATCATCGTCTTCTCTACTACTTGAATCAGATGGCTCCTTATTCAAATCAATGTTGACAGTAGTCTTTCGATTGTCAATTGTCGCTGTAAACGTCACAAACAGTCGTATAGACGCATTCTTCTTCGCATACCCAACAAATTTTTTCACTTGACGATCATTTGTCATAATAACTGGGGGAGACCCTAAGTTATCAATTAAATTGGTTGGCAGATAACTGAACTCAACACTCTGCTCGACAATTCCATAGTCTTCTAACACCATCGTTTTTAAGTCAGCAAGAGTAGTACTTGATTCCAAAGTTAGTAAGTCTATCTCGTTTTTCTTCATCAACGATAAAACCCCACTCCTTATTGTTAACCGATCTCCATACACCACATGTTACATAGATTTGTAACATATTTGAAGAAGCAGAATAGAAAATCAAAGAAGAAATCGTGAAAATAGAAGAAAAGGAGAAGATGATAGAAATCGTGAAACGTGAAAAAGAAAGAAAAAAAAAAACCGTGACAAAAAAATGAAAATAAAATATTTTCAAAGATTTAAGTATTTGTTGCATAACACTTGATCCTATATTTTCTCTGATTCTGTTAACCATTTGGTAGAATGCATATTCTACATTCCGTAGATCAAAGACAAACGCTAGAAGTTGTATTATGTAAAACGTAGAATATAGAGAGAATGGTAGAATATGTATTCTACAATCTGTAGAATATAGAAGGAATTGTAGAACACATTTTCTGCAGGATCTGTAGAAAGCAGAAGAATAGTAGAATATCAATTTTATATTTCGTAGATGATAGACCAAACACCAGAAAACAACTTTTATATAATTATAGAATTGTAGAACACGTTTTATGCATAATCGCAGAACATGTTAAAAAATATTTTTTAAATATTTTTTTTCCTAAAATAAATTTCAAAAATTTCTTTCTTTCCTTTTTTGATTTTTTTCAAAATTTTTCAATATTAAAACATATTAATTTCAGAATTTTTAGATAAAATAAAAGAGTAATTTAGTCCAAAAGTTTAAAAAATCCTAAGAGTACAATGGTGCTCCAAACCAGCATTATATTTCCAATTCTCCCTTATTTCTACACCATAAAATGAATAACAAAGACAATATAGAACCGAGAAGAAACGAACTACTACAAGTAAATGATTAAAGATAAAATTCTATTCAACAGTGAGTCTTTTTTTCATATTGAAACTCAACCTACTATCTTTTGCTACTGCTTCAACCAATAATTTTGGTTATCTTCGCTTTTATCATTTATTTTTGAGCTATCAGAAATAATAACCACAATATATATTTGTTATTGTTTATTGGTTAAGCGAAAAATAGCGATCAAAAGTTTATAAATTAAAAAAAAAAAAATTATTTTTATCTTTTCTAGTTGTTGGTTTAGTGATGATTAGCGATGAAATTTTTTTAATGCTATTTTTATAACCAAATCAACGGCATAAAGTAAAATTATCACTTTATAAAATGTTATGAATTGGTTTGGATGATAACGCACGCGTGGGTGAAATTGTTGTGGTAGAGAGCAAAGTGAATGTTAGAAACACAAGCACCAGAGCAAAGTGAAACACAAACAACGCAAGCAACTATAAAAGTACGAAAAAGGCGAAAAACTTCAACGGTTTGGAATGATTTTGAATCTGTAGGGGTTGAAGAAGATGGCAAAGAAAGGGCCAAGTGTATCCATTGTGATACAAAGTTTGTGATAAATAGTAAAACACATGAAACAAATCACTTGCTACGCCACTTAGATAAGTGTCCAAAGATGCCTAAGAAGGGAGATAGGCCTGCATATGATCATAAGGTAGATCGTGATATGACGAGTGAGATAATCATCTTTTATGATCTACCATTCCGGTATGTTGAGTATGAGAAAGTTAGAGCGAGAGACAAGTATCTAAATCCATATTGCCAACCAATATGTAGGCAAACTGATGCAGCTGATGTTTTCAGGAGATATGAGATAGAAAAGGAAAAGCTTAAAGAGGTTTTTGCAAAGCATAACGGTCGGGTATGTTTTACTTCGAACTTATGGGTAGACCGTTACACATTTACCGGGTATATTTGCCTAACTGCCCACTTCATTGATGATAGCTGGAGGTTACATAGTAAGATTCTAGCTTTCTGTTATATGAAGGCTCCACACACCGGGAAGAAATCGCTAATAAGATTCATGGGTGTATGAAGGAATGGGGTTTAGAGAAGAAAGTTTTCTCTATTACTTTGGATAATGCTACTAACAATAATAGAATGCAGAATCTCCTCAAGAGTCGACTTCAGTTAATGAGTAGTAGTAAGTTATTGTGTGATGGAAAATTTATGCATGTGAGATGTTCTGCTCATATTATCAATCTCATAGTGAAAGAAGGTTTGGAGTTGGCAAATGATCTTTTGCATAACATTCGGGAAAGTGTTAGATATGTGAAAGGATCTCAAACAAGGAAGGAGACATTTGCTGCATGTGTAGCGAGAGTAGGGATCAAAAGTGGAGCAGGTTTATCACTTGATGTTTCTACTAGATGGAACTCTACTTATGAGATGCTTGCCAGAGCGTTGAAGTTTAGGGAAGCATTTGTTAGTATGAGGTCTTATGACTCAAGCTATAGGTCATTACCTTCAGAAGATGAGTGGAATCGTGGAGAGAAAATCTATGATATCCTGAAGCCTTTCAGTGTCATCGCCACTCTCTTCTCAGGTTCGAAGTATCCTACTTCCAATGTGTATTTCACACAAGTATGGAGGATTCAATTACTTTTGAAGAAGTAGTCCACTTGTGATGATGAGGGTGTGAAGAAAATGGTTAGGAACATGCAAGTGAAGTTTGATAAATATTGGGAGGATTACAGTCTTATTTTGGCTATGAGTGATGTCTTAGATCCAAGACTCAAAATGCAGGTGCTTGAAAAAGCTTATGAAGCAGTAAATCCCATTACTTCTCAATCAAAAAGTGAAGAACTTAAAGCGAATTTGATTTTGCTTTATGAAGATTATCGTGCCAAATCTTGGACTAGTTCTTCAGGTCTTTCAACAACACCAACTCCACATGATTTAGTTACTGAGTCTCCACTTGAAGATGATTTTGATAATGTAAGTATTCTTTTTTTCTCAGCCATTTTTGCCTTTGTGTCTTGATGTGAATAACATAGTTTCTGGAATTGTGTGCCTTACGTGAAATTGCTCACATGCGTTTGCTAGCTATTCGATTTTTGGAATTGTTTAATGCAAAATTGGTTGTGTGCCTTACATGAAATTGTTTAATGCAAAACATGATCTCTTTGAGCTTGAAAGAAGCATCGGAGTTGGTATGAGTAGCACAAAGACACATTTGGATCTTTATTTGGATAAACCGAGGCTAGAAAGGAAATCTTTTCCAAATTTAGATGTTTGAGCTATTGGAAGGATAACCAATATCGATTTGGTGATTTAGCATCTATGGCACGTGATTTGCTCAACATCCTAATCATTACAGTAGCATCGGAATCAGCTTTCAGCATTGGATCTCGAGTGTTGACTCCATATAGAAACCGTATACTTCCAGATAACGTTCAAGCTTTGCTTTGTACTCGGAATTGGCTACGGAGTTTTGCAGAATATGAAGGTAAAATTTTCAGATTTTCAAATTTTTTTCACTTTTACATTTACTACTAAATCATATTTTAATTTGTAGGTACCACGGAAATTGCCAACAACATTGACAATAAATATGGTAGAACGGTGTCGAGTAGCTCAGGAGTGGAAAGTTCAAGAACATGAGATTAGAAGTTTAAAAAAAAAAAAAGTTTAAAAGTGAATAAAAAAATGCTATTAAAAATTGAATAAAAAAAATTGTATTTTCGTTTAAAAAAAAATTTGTTGCGACCAAAAAATAAATTTGGATAAACGGACCTAAACAAGTCTAAACAGGCTGTGTTAATTCTGGCGGATCTAAACAGACCTACACGAGCTCGGATTTAAACAGGCCGGATTTAAACGGGCCGGACCCGCCCGTTTTAACATCCCTACTTTTGGTTTAAGATATTTTGGCCTAACTTACACCAAGATGCCCCATCCTTTTTCAAACAGATATTTTTTGTCTGTGTGATAGTTTCATCCACACTTTTTTTCTTTTTTTTTTTGTGTGGCCAACTCTTTTGATATTTCCTTTTTGTTTCTTGACAGTCTGTACTCTGTAGGATATTTTTCTTTTAGGCTACTTGAGATATTTCCAAGTCGTATCATATGGCTATTGGCTTGTCCATTTATATAAAAAGTTAACTAGTAGGATATTAAATGTGCTTCAAATATCCACTTGAGACAATCTACAAATCTAACCAAGCAATTAACTGAACAAGACCAATGATTATATTCATATCTGGGTGAAGGGATAGCGATACTATGCTGGATATACAAAAATCTGCATATCAGTCTAGCTGAGTTACTAAATAAATGCGAAAAGAGATAATTATGTACGATTGATAAAGTTTTTTCGGTTTGTGAGTTTTCTTAGTTCCCTACGAACTCTACCCAAATTATCATATTATAGTGAACGAAGAGAACGTACTTTCGTTAATAACATTCTTTCCGTTTTTTGTTATAAGTAACACTATTTAGTTTTTTGTTTTATTTTGAGTACTATTTTACTGATTTTTCTGCAATTATTTTTCTTATAAATTATTCTTCCTCATTTTAAAATTTATATATTAGAACTAGATAATAGGTGGAATATAAATATGATTTTAGGTATTTTACGTGTTTTCTTAATAAATGTGTAAAAAAATATTAAAATTTCTTATCTAAAGAGAGAAGAAATATAAATATTATCTCATAGATACTTATCATTTTTTTATAAAATATCTTAGGCATTAAATGATAACTTATATCAATAATATTTTGATAAAGTTTTCATATTCTTAACGTTGAAACTCTATCTTAAACCAGACTCAAGCAAAAACTCACTATCAACGACCGTGCAAAACTGAACTTAATCTCACATCGCCTCACATAACCTTTGACATTGCTTGGTGCTTATGTCGTTGTTGCGACATCATTTATGGATTCTCTCTATCTTTAGATGGTATAAAAAATATATATAAAAGAAAACCGGCTTTCATTTTTTTTTGGTCTACAAACTTTTTATTATTACTTTGGAAGGATACATGAAAGCAGAACCGGCCCGAAATTTTGGAGGCTCAAGGCCAATATTAAGGTTTTTGTTTTTTGGAGGCCAAAAAATGAAGAAAAACAAAATTGGGGGCCAAAAAATAAAATAAAAATAAAAATTTGGGAGCCAAAAAAAAGAAAAAAAAATGGGGGCTAAAGGCGAATGTTTCACCTCGCATGGTCCAGGGGCACCATTTGTGAAATACAACTTCAGCGGATGAAGGTAATATCTCCGAATACAAAAATCGGTGAAAAACTGAAATTTTCCGGAAACAAAATCCTAAAAATGTAAACACTAGCCCAAAAGAGAGAAAACAAACAAGAGAAACATAGATAAACCGAACATGACTAAAAGAGACCAATGCTACGAAAGAAGAAAGAGCGAATGAAAAACCAAAGGAACCTTCAGCTTTACAACAAACACGCTAAGCTGAAAAGCTTCCCCAACCAACCCAAGTAACCGATAGATGCCAAAACAGAGCCAAAGAACAGACTCCAAGAAGAGAATCAGCAAACTGAAATAGCTCCGGAATACCGTTGAGCCTGAAGGAGACACTAACTCCATGCGCCCCCAACCACTGCTCTGGACAGGAAGAAAGCAGAAACGAGCCAAAACAACGGAAAGCAACTACACTATCAAAGCCACTCCAAATACTATAGTACTCAAGAAGATCTAGGTTCAAGGAACAAAGCCCTTAACATCCGAAAGGGGAAAACGCCAAAGAAGAACACCAATTCTTACACATGGACATTCGCAACACAATCTCAGCCACTTACAGAAAGAGATCGGTCGCACCTCGCCAGAGAAAAACGAAACCACTGCATATCCTTAAGCTTAAGACTGAAACACCGAAAAATCCTCAGAAACGAACTAGTAGGTGGACCGCAGCAACTTACCATCAGGATGACGAACCACAAAACGGAACCTAAAACATCTTGACTACACAGATAAGTCGAGAAGCAGAGACAACGCAGAAAAGCCAACGAACCAAGCCAAACAAAACGACCCTAACCTATTCGATACCAACGAATCCAATCTTCCCAAAATTAAGCCAACTACAGCCAAACACAAGCAAGACGAAGAAAAAGCCAGACCAGAAGATCTGCTTACCGAACCAGACGAAGGAGCTAAACAACGACAATAGATCCGAGAAGACAACCACCGTGCACATCTTAAAATAAGAGGAGATAATGTGTATATATGGAAAGAGAAGGGTTCGATTCATAAATATAATCCTCCCCATTTGCATATGTCAGCGTTTCTTATCCATTTTTCAGCTTATCCAAATATTTCCTTCAAAGCATTTTGCACTTCCACAGTCTTCACTCTTCACTTCACAAACTAAGAATCTGTGAATCTCTCTCAATTCCAATGGCCACGCTCTTAGGATTTTCTCAGACGAAGTTTCACCACTGCAGCGTCTCGATCTCTTCGCCGCTGTGTTCATCTTCTTCCACGGCGGTCTCAATGGTGGGCTCGAGCCGGACTGAATCGAACACGCTCCGGTCAGGTTTCCTCGGCCGTATCGCGTATGATGATCGGAGACAAGTAGGATCCGGTTCCTGTAAATTGGGCAGGAGAAGCTCTTTAGCAGTGAAAATGTCGTGGGACGGTCCTCTCGCTTCCGTCAAGTTAATCATCCAAGGAAAAAACCTCGAGGTTTGGATTTTGCTACACGCTTGGAATCGAATTCTGAACAAAAAAAAATGTTAAATTTGTGTGGATTTTGTTTTGGGTTTCGATTATTGAGAATTGGTTTATAGAAAAGTTTTGAACTTTTGGGAAATGTTTGGTGTTAGGTTATGACAGATGTAACAAGAAACAAACCTGTACATTCGAAGAGAAAACTCTGGAAATGTTTGGTGTTAGGTTATGACAGATGTAACAAGAAACAAACCTGTACATTCGAAGAGAAAACTCGAAATGGTGCAATCTTATGTATAGAACCTACCAAATACTCTCTCCATTTCAACATGACATTAAACTAAATAAAAAAATTAAACAACAAATGATTAGTTAAGGTAAACATTGTGAAATATCCAGAAAATCAAACTTTCTAAAAGGGAGTATGACACTATGTGATACTGATTCTGTTTACGCTCTCTTAGATTTGAGGTAGTCGCTCCTAACTCTTTGCCAATAGAATTTATTGTGAAATTTTATGTGTATGACATTTTGGTTTTTGACAGTTGAAGTTTGTTTTCTTCAATCATCTGGTTAACTATGACATTGTTGTGACAGCTATCAGAGCCAATCAAGCAGCATGTTGAGGAGAAAGTAGGGAAATCCGTTCAGAAACACAGTCATCTCGTCAGAGAAGTTGATGTAAGGCTCTCTGTTCGAGGAGGAGAGTTTGGTAAAGGACCTAGGATCCGTAGATGCGAGGTATACATGTTATTCTTATCGATTTGTTGAGTCTTGATCTCTATATAAAAACCCTTTCTTTCACGTCCAAATCCTGCTAGGTATTTGATAATGAAGCAACTATGTAGTATATGTTTGTCCAAATCCATAAACTGTTACTTCAGGAGCTAACATATAGTTGCTATGGTACTTTAGGTAACATTGTTTACAAAGAAGCATGGTGTTGTGCGCGCTGAGGAAGATGCTGAGACTGTATACGCTTGTATCGACTTGGTATCAACAATAATCCAGCGGAAGCTGAGGAAGATCAAGGAGAAGGACTCTGACCATGGACGGCACATGAAAGGTTTCAACAGACTGAAGGTTAGAGAACCTGTGATTGAGCCGGTTGTGGAGGATGTTGAAGACGTTACTGTCTCGAGCCCGGGAGAAGAAGAAGAAGAGGATGATTTGATCAAGGAGGTTGGTCCAGACTTGCCTTATCATTGGTATTTACTGATCTCCAACAACTGATTCTTTGTGAATGTTTTTCTCATGGTTTTTCACAGATTGTCCGTACCAAATACTTTGAGATGCCACCATTGACTGTGTCTGAGGCAGTCGAGCAGCTGGAATTAGTCGCTCACGATTTCTATGGCTTCCAAAATGAAGAAACCGGTATGCATTTGACATAATTTTCTTTTCTTCCATATATGCTCGATTGCTTCAAATGCAGAGGACAAATGAGCAGAAGAAGATCCAAAGGGAAGACTTACATTTCGATATCGTTTATGGTTGGCAGGTGAGATTAACATAGTGTACAAGAGAAGAGAAGGAGGGTACGGTCTGATAATCCCTAAGAAAGATGGGAAAGCCGAGAAAGTTGAGCCGCTTCCAACCGAGCAATTGAATGAACACTCTTTCGCTGAGTAGACCGAGTCTGCTCGAACCAAAACTGATCTTCTCTCCTTACAGTTGCCTGTACAGGAGTTAGGGTTCTTGAGAAAACAATAAAAGAAATCGAATCTGTTAGGGTTCAGGAAACAGTGTACATAGAAAAGGCCAAACAACTCTTTGTTAGATGATTCTGTTTACTTTTGAAGTAAAAGAATTGAACCTGAAGAACGAACTTGAATCTATAAATCAGATGAAAGCAATACGTTTTCATAAACAAGAATGCAGAACTTGAATCTTTAAATCAGATGAAAGCAATAGATTTTCACAAACAAGAATGTAACATAATAATCATACAACAGTATTATCATATACATGAACGCGAAACTTGGTTAGGTTTAGTGGCTCCATCAGGCCAACGACCTATGGCCACGAGCCTCTGGTTCGCTGTTCTTCTTGCTTGTGTGTACGCCGTAAGAGCCTTCTTTTCTTGGTTTAAAGGGCAATCTGGATAAGAGAAGGAAGAGACAATTAATATAAAATAGGAGCCATCGATTAAAGAAGTAACTTTTTTCGTAACGTGTTCTTTTTGTGATAATAGACACGCAGCTAACTGAACTTGCCTATTCAAGGGGATTCGGTTGGCATTGCTGCTTTCTGGATTCTGCAATGAACAAATAGATTTTTTTTTTTTTTGAATTGAATGAACAAATAGATTTTAGTATTGAGGCGTGACATAATATTTAGTAACTCAGTTTGATTCGATTTGACGGATCTGTGAAGACAAACATCTGTAATAATAACTTTGCATCTGACAAGTAACTAATATCAGGTTCAGCTACTTGGCTTTTAAGGTCGATGAACACTTGAAAATACTCAGGAACTAGTTTTTAAAGCAATTTCAAAACCTACAATACTTCATAAGAGACTTTTAAACTTAGAACACAGACCTAATCCAATTCGAATCCAGTTCTACTGCTCTTAAGGTCGATCAAGCTCAATGTTGCGACTAAATCAAAGCATCGTACTAATTAAACTCAATTACGGTGAAGGTATCGAATTTGCAATATTCATGATCAAATTTAAGGAGATTGGGCAAAAAGGGTTACTCACATTGTCTGGAACTGATCCTGAAATCTTCATCTTCTTGCATTTCCCAGAGATTTCACCATCGTCGACGTCGCATTTCCTCTTCTTCTTCTTCTTCTTCTTCTTCTTCTTCAGCTTCTTCTTCATTGTCTTCTTCTTCGAAGAGACAACCAGCGATTTACCCTTCTTGTCCCTCACTTTCCACACATTTCTCCTACGGAAAACCAGTTTCTCAGATTTCCAGATCTTGAAGCTAGTGTCGATCACCGTCACTTCGCTCCTCGAAAACCCAACCAGATCCTTCTCTCCTTTCTCTTCCTCATCCACGCCGTCGGCTTCCATTACGCTTCTTCTCCTCTCCCTCTTCTCCGGCACCGGTTTCTTACTGTACGAACTGCGCGACGACGTGGCGAATTCACGAGCGCCGGGGAGACAATTCGAATCGCGTTTCTGATTTAGCGACGGGACGTCGGCAGGAGTCTCAACGGAGCAATGCCTAGGGTTCGATTGCTTCCTCGGGAGCTTCTTCCCGGGAATCGTGGAAGAGCGAGAGGAGCCGCCGAAATTGAATAGCTCGGAGAGAACATCGCTCATCACGCCGTACCATTCGCCGGGATTTGACTCCAACGGACTCTCCGGTAACTCCAGGGCCGAAGGAATCGGAGGAGAATCGGAGGCGGGATCTCCGGTGATGTCGTTATGGTGGTTGCGGCGGAGGAAGTCGTCGAGGCTAAGAGGATTACCAGAAGCATCGTCATCGTCGGTGGTGGAGAGTCCTCTGCTTAAGCGGAGACGGTCAAGCCAAGTGGAGGCGACGGGCTTGTCGTCGATAACGGAGCTGAGCATCGGAGATACAAAATTGTTGGCTCTTTTTTGCTCTTCGCTGTAAACTTAAAACAGTGCGCCGTTCGGATTATATCAAACTGACTTTGAAATGTGGAAGTCCATGAGTTCACAGTAGTTATTTGGCCAAAAGGTTATCTTATTCTTATAAATTAAATTTGGTGTTTTTTTTTTTTTTTTTTAACCATAAAATGACTATTTTGTTGCTCCATCGGTTTCAAATAGGAAAAAATACCAAAAAAAACCATGAACTCAACACATTCAGCCAAAAAAAACCCGTACTACTCGTTGAACAATTTAAATTTTCGACTTTCGTTGATTTTATATTTTAATCTCATATTTGTATTGATCACGCCAATTTAGGCTCGTCGTTAACTAGATTAACAGAGCCTTTAGACGGGGTTAAATCCCAGTTTAAATCGTCGTTAAACAAAACGACACCTTTTTGTTTTTAAAAAAAAACCCCAAACCCATCGCGATATAACCCAGTTCTTCCCCAAATTCCAACACATAAACTCTAAATCGATTTTCCCAAACCAAATCGATTAAACCCTAAATCGATTCTCCAAATCGATTAAACCCTAAATCTTACTTGAATGGGAAGCTCTCAGGCCTTGTATGAAAGGCATGAATGATTGGCTCTTTGTCCAAACCGATGAAATCCCTTCCGCCATCAAACCCTACCGGAGTTTCCAAAAGGAACGCAAGCTCGAGACAATGACTTCGCCGGCGCCGTCTTCGAAGGTAAGTTCTACGCTCCCGACAATTTCAAGGTTCTTGAGACTATGCCTACTCGCGCAGAGATCTACGCTAAGATGCTCGGAGCTCTGCAAAGCCCTGCCATTAATCTCGTCTCTACTTTACAAGCACCATCAATTGAGGTTATCATGGTGTTCAAGGCTTATGTCAAGAAGTTGGAAGACGAGAGTATGTAACAGAGATTCCCCTTATCCAATTTACTTATCGTATGGTTTATGTTTTAAGGATTAACCCTTTGGTTTGACATTTGGTTTAGTAATTTGCCGTTTTTGAGAAATACAATATTTGTAAGGCCTATGGCTAGTTTTCTAAAAATATATCGAAAGTAAAGTTATTTCTCTCTCTCTCATTTCTGTTCCGCCATTGTCATCTTCCATCTAAAATTAAGTTCTTCAAGGTGATTGTTCTTCATCTAAGATCACCTTCTAGTCTTGTTTTCTCCTCTCTTCGAATCCAAAAGGGGTTTCTAGAGTTGGGTTTTTAACATTCTTATAAAATCTGTCTCACTGGTATCAGAGCCTTTCTTTCTCAGGTACTGAAAACCATGGTTGAAACACGACAACAGCCGATGGCTGAACAGGTCAAAGCTATGCGACTCCACCAGGAGAAGTAGGCAGAAGATCAGCAGAAGCGGACCGATTCCCTTGAAAACGCAATGAACGGCAGATTTGCGAAGCTCGAGACGATGATTTCTTCATACTTTGCGCAAGGACCGGCACCCTCTCATCATCCGGATCCGACTTCGAGCTCTTCTCCCGCATCCAAGCTGACCTCACCTGGTTCTATACAACACCGGATCCACCAGATCGGAGCGGATCTGCTCAGAACCAGGCCAAAATCGCTAATCCAGAGAGGTATAAGGGTTCGTTAATGCCAAATGGGTTATCCTCTCGTTTATTGAAAGTTGGGTTTCCTATGTTTGATGGGTCAAAACTGCGTGACTAGATCTACTGCTGCGATCAGTTTTTCAGCCTCGATGGAACACCGGCGGAGTTGAAGGTTAGGCTGGTTTCCATCCATCTCGAGGGTAAGGCACTTCAGTGGCACCATAACTACATGTCTGACAGGTTTGGTATCTTCCCTTCCTGGAATGACTATGTGAGAGCTATTTCTGATCGGTTTAATTAGCTTTATGATGATCTTATGGCTGAGTTGGTGAACTTGAAGCAAGGTGAAGATCTTGTAGATGTCTATTTGGAAAAATTTGAGAATGCTCTTACCAGGTTATCTCTACCGGATGGCCATGCTCTGAGCATCTTTCTGATCGGCTTGAATCCTCACCTGTCACTTCATATCCGGCAATTTGAGGTTACTAAGGTCTCTGCTGTAGCTAGGATAGCAAGACTCCATGAATCATCTCTACTCCACACCCCTACTAAACCCACGAGAGCCCCCTTCAGTCCCTACCCGAAATCAAACAATCAACTCCATTACAAAAACCCAAACACTTCACCCTTAATCTCTTACCCTGAAACACCAAAGCACCTCTCACCTAAACCAAATTTCATACCCAGATCCCCGACAGATAAACAACCCCGTAAATACACTTATCCGGAGATGCAAGAAAGAAAATCTAAGGGATTGTGTATGTTTTGTGATGAGCCTTTCACACCTGGCCACCACCTAAAGCATAGACGTTCCCAAGTGTTTGTTATGGAGTGTGAGGACGACGATGAGGAAAACTCTTCTGATGATGATGGTTTAGAGGAGATTACAAACCGTGTGACTGCTGACAATGTGGGAAATAAGATGCCAGCAATTTCAATCAATGCCCTTAACGGTTCAACCACATACAATTGTATGAGAGTTGTGGGCCAGTACGGGAAGAAGAAGTTACACATCCTCATTGATCCGGGCAGTATTCATAACTTTATTGATCTAAACACTGCTAAGATCTTAGGTTGTGAGTTAGAGGAGATGAGACCTATGGCTGTTGATGCTGCCCATGGAAGCACACTGTTGACCAACTACAAATGCAGTAATTTTACCTTGCAGGTGCAAGGATACACCTTCACCTCTGAAGTCCGCACCTTACCTTTGGACTCTTGCGATTTTGTGTTGGGTGTTCATTGGTTAGCTCCCTTGGGTCCAATTCTCTAGGATTTCTTCAACCTAAGGATGAAGTTTACCTTTCAAGGATTGAAGCATGTCCTGCGTGGAGTGACCAAGTCCAATTTTAAGATGGTTAAGGGCAGTAAACTTGACAAGATCTTATTGCAGCAACCGCAAATAGCCTTACTGCTGATAAGAGAAGTTTCATATTCAACTCCAGAGCATGACGACATGGACTCAGCGATACTATTCTCACATGTTTCTGCAAGCAATGGAACCATGTCAACGGATCCCTCTCTGCAGATATTACTGGAAACACATTCAGATGTCTTTGAAGAACCATCTCAGTTACCGCCTTTTAGAGAAGGTTTTGACCACCAAATCCCTTTGGTAGCTGGTGCTAATCCGGTCAACCTTCGCCCTTACCGGTACTCATCTCTGCAAAAGGACACAATTAACAAAATGGTTAAAGACATGTTGAAGCAAGGAATCATACAACATAGCTCCAGCCCATATGCATCTCCTATTGTGCTGGTGAAGAAGAAAGATGGGTCATGGCGACTATGTGTGGATTATCGTGGCCTCAACAAGCAAACTGTTAAAGATAAGTACCCAATTCCTCTCTTGGAAGATCTGTTGGATGAGCAGGATTCCATTAGCTGCGTGTTTCACCAGAAGATGTTTATAAAACAGCCTTCAAAACTCATGCAGGACATTATGAGTACCTTGTTATGCCTTTTGGCCTGACAAATGCACTTTGCACCTTTCAGAATTTGGTGAACCATGTTTTCCAGGATATTGCACGGAAATACCTGTTAGTATTTTTCGATGATATCCTTGTGTATAGCAGAAGTTGGGAGGATCATCTAGAGCACTTGACAGAAGTATTTTCGATCTTAAGGACAACAACTTTACCTCAAGCCTTCGAAATGCACTTTTGGGGCAACGGTCATTGAGTATTTAGGACACTTCATCTCTGAAGAAGGTGTTAGTACAGATCCTAGTAAGGTGGAGGTGATCAAACACTGGCCTGATCCTACAACTCAGAAGCAGTTGCGCAGTTTTCTAGGGTTGGCCAATTACTATAGAAGATTTATCAAAGGGTACAATATTACAGCTCGCCCACTGACAAATCTCCTAAAGAAAGATGGGTTTGCTTGGTCTGAGGATGCTACAGCTGCCTTTACTGCTCTGAAGACAGCCTTATCTTTCACTCCTATTCTCGCTCTCCCCAATTTTGATAAGTTGTTTGTAGTCGAGACAGATGCTTCCAATACGGGAATAGGAGCAGTGTTAATGCAGGACGACCATCCTATCTGCTACATCAGTAGAGCATTGGGACTAGGCCTGTCAATTTGGGTAATTACTCGCGGGTTCGCGGGTTTTGACCCGCCGTGGGGCGGGTGCGGGTCGACAAAATTAATTTTTCAACTTAGCGGGGCGGGTGCGGGTCGGTCTTGTAAATGGCAGTGCGGGTGCGGGTCGTAATATTTGGAACCGCGGTTTCGCGGGTACCCGCAAATATTGGGCTTTCAAAGTGAGGCCCAAAATTAATGTGTTGGCTTGTGTGATTTTTCTGTTTTGGCTTCGTGAGAGATGATTAGTGAGCCCATATGAGGCCCAATAGATTTCTGTTTCTAACCCTAATGCATTCAACCTAAAATTTTCTTTGTCTTATACTCTTATCTATTTCACTTCTTCAAAGGCGAGTGGCGACCTTCATCTTCATTCTTCATTTTTTTTTTTCTCTGTTTTGATAAATCGACCTTCTTCAATCGACCAATGGATTCATATTCTTCTTCATCTTCCTCATCTCTCTCTCTCTCTCTCTCTCTCTCTCTCTCTCTCTGCATATCTTCGGAATCTGAAGCAAGAGGAGAGTTCTAGATCCTATTGAGGTTAGTTTGATCGATCTGTTTCTGATTCTTTTCTTCTTCTTTTTGAATGGGTTTTGAGATCTTCTTTCTATCATCGTCTTTGTGAATTGTGGTTCAATTGGGTATACAAATGGAATCCAAGAAGCAAAATCAGCTTACTAATCGATCTCCTTTTTTTTTTAACAGATTCTGGAAATGGAATCCAAGAAGCAAAATCCAGCTGATGGTGGGAATCCGACTGCTGCTAGCGAGGGGTCATGTTTACCTTCGGAGTCTCTGGCAAATAAGAACAAGAGGAAAAAAAACTCACCTGCGTGGGATAATTTCACTGTCATCACTAAGGTCAATAGTGAAGGTGTCTCTGAACTCAGAGCTAAGTGCAATCACTGCACGAAAGACTATGCTTATGAATCACACAATCAAGGTACATCTAACTATAACCGACATTCGCTAGTGTGCAACAGAAAGCCTAGAAATGGTGATGTAGGTTCTATGCTGGTTAGTGCAGAAGGGAAATTACAATCTAGAAAGATTGATCAAGCTGTTTTGCGTGAAATGGTAGCAAAGTGCATAATTGAGCATGATCTCCCCTTCTCCTATGTTGAATATGATAGAGTTCGGTTGATCTGGAAGTATTTGAATGCTGATGTGAAGTTTATAAGTAGAAATACAGCTGCAGCAGATGTTTATAAGTTTTACGAGATGGAAAAGTCAAAGTTGATGATAGAATTATCTGAAATTTCTGGTAGGATCTCCTTCACATCTGATGTTTGGTCTGCTATTACTGTGGAAGGTTATATTTGCTTGACTGCCCATTACGTAGATAAAAATTGGAAGTTAAGGAATAAGATTTTGTCCTTTTGTGCTATGCCTCCTCCACATACGGGAATAGATTTAGCTATGAAGATCTTAGAGATGTGGAAAGAGTGGGGGGTAGAAAAAAAAATATTCTCTCTGACCCTAGATAATGCTAGTAATAATGATAGCATGCAAAACATTTTAAAGAAGCAGCTAGTAGTACAAAATGATTTGTTGTGTGGTGGAGAATTCTTCCATATAAGATGCTCTGCCCACATTCTAAATCTGAATGTTCAAGAGGGGTTAAAGGTGATGGGTAATTCTATAGGAAAAATCAGAGATAGTATCAAATTTGTTCAAGCTTCAGAGGCTCGTGGTAAGTTGTTTGCAACCTGTGTGGATTCTGTTGGGATTGATGTTAAGGCTGGTTTGGCATTGGATGTGCCAACTCGCTGGAATTCTACGTTTAAAATGCTTGATAGATCTATCAACTACCGTTTTGCATTTGATAGTTATGAAGGCATTGATCCAAGCTACAAGTTTCTTCCCACAGCAACAGAGTGGGAACTAGGGGTACAAATCTGTGAGCTGCTGCAACCTTTTGATGAGATAACCAACCTGATTTCAGGTTCAACTTATCCGACCTCCAACTTGTATTTTATGCAAGTGTACAAGATTGAGTATTGGCTGAAAGCACATGAGAATAGTGAAGAAGCTGTTATTGTCGAGATGGTTGAGGCTATGACAGATAAATTTGATAAGTATTGGCATGACAAGAGTGAGATTCTTGCAATGGCGGCTGTTTGTGATCCTAGGTTTAAGTTATCACTATTAGAGTATTGTTACACAAATCTGGATGAGAGTACCTGTCAACAAAAGATGGAGCATGTGCTGGAAAAACTGAATCTGCTTTTTAAAGCTTATTCCAAGCCAGCAGCCCAAAGTTCTCCATCATCAGTGGCTGGAGCTGTTAATATTCAGTCGCATGGGAAAGGTGTCAGCAATTATGATGTAAGTGTTTCTATAAATATTTATTTTTTGCCAAAAAGATCTTATAGCTGGCCTGTTTGCATTGATGTAGGATTTCCACAACTTTCGCAAAAAGAATGTTAGTGCTAGTGGAAAATCTGCATTGGATAGGTACTTGGAAGAACCACTAGTAGACATGGAGATGTTTGCAAGTTTAGATGTCTTGGATTATTGGAAAGTCAATTCTCATCGCTTTGGGGAGTTATCTAGGATGGCTTGTGATCTTCTCAGTATTCCTATCACAACGGTAGCTTCTGAGTCTTCCTTTAGCATTGGATCACGGGTCTTAAATAAGTATAGAAGTTGTCTTCTCCCACGAAATGTCCAAGCTTTGATATGTGCTCGTAATTGGCTTCGAGGTTTCGAAGCATATGACAATGGTAACACATAATTTATGATATTTCAGTTATAAATTAATAGTTTTAGTGATACTAAATTTAATGCTTTGTTGGACATAATTAGAAATTGGTGAATCCCAGGGTGAAGATGCTAACTTGCCTTCATTAGAGTCGTTGGCTTCAACTACGTAAGAAATACTTAATGTTTTTGTTAGGAATAGTTAGTGCTTATGTTATTACTTGTTTGTGTTTCTGTTTTTTGTTATTACTTGTTTGTGTTTCTGTTTTTTCTTATACTTAGTGATTTTGGTTAATAATTACTTAATACATTTGCAGGTGAAGTGAAAAACTCCACCAAACGACAACAAAAAGAAGATGAGAGGCAAAAATAGACTATAAGAAGAGAAGAACTTATGTTTTGTAATTTAATACTTTATGTTTTATTGCTACTTAAAACTTATGTTTCAAACTTTCAGTCATAATTTTATGCTTTTAGAATTTTTTTTTTTTTTTGCATAATCTGCGGGTTACCCGCCAGACCCGCGGGTTAATGCGGGGCGGGTGCGGGTTTATGAAATTCAATTCGCGGGTCAGGTGGGTAAAAAAAATATTAAAAAATCACAAACCCACGGCGGGTCGGGTCAGGCGTGGCGGATCCGACCCGCTTGACAGGCCTAATTGGGACCACGACACCAGACTTTATTTGTCTATGAGAAGGAGATTATGGCAGTTGTTCATGCCGTACAAACATGGAATGCATATCTTGCACATAAGCCTTTCATAATCAAGACTGATAAGAAAAGTCTTAAATTCTTGATAGAGCAGAAGATCACTACACCTTTCCAGCACATGTGGCTCTCCAAACTGATGGGATATACCTTTGAGATACACTATAAGCAAGGAAAAGAAAACGCAACTGCAGATGCTCTGTCTCGGGTCACCAGTTCACAGCTGCTGCACATAACTCTTTCTCAAGCTCATCAAGGGTTTTATGACTCTCAAACTATTGTGGCAATCGGACCCTCATCTACGGAAGGTAATATCTGAGTTACAAACTAATGGTTCTTCTCACCCTTCTTTCAGTTTTGTGAATGATGAGTTGCGCAGAAAAGGGAAACTTGTTGTGGGTAATGATCCTGATGTCAAGCTACATATTCTGAAGTGGTTGCATGACTCTGCGGTTGGTGGGCATTCAGGTCGTGACGCTACTCTTCATCGGATCAAGTCCTTGTTCTACTGGCCGCGAATGAATGTTGAGGTACAAAATTATATTTGTAATTGCTATATTTGCCAGAGGAATAAGTACGACTTGGCTGCGAAACCGGGTCTCCTGCAGCCTTTACCAATCCCAGATGGAGTTTGGGAATTCTTGATTTCATTGAAGGTCTGCCTCCTTCTTCTGGTAAGCACTGCATCCTGGTGGTGATCGATAGACTAAGTAAGAATGCCCATTTCTTAGCTTTATCGCATCCATATATTGCTGCTGATGTTGCCCAGGTATTTCTTGACAATGTTTTCAAACTTCATGGCATGCCAAGGGATATAGTAAGTGATAGGGATCCAACTTTTTTTAATGAGGTGTGGAAAGAATTATTCAGAGTGCATAGTGTTGATTTAAAATACTCTACAGCCTACCATCCTCAAACTGATGGTCAGACTGAAGTTACAAACAAAACAGTGGAGACTTACATGCGTTGCATGACAGCTGATGCACCTCACACTTGGAGCAAATGGTTGCCTCTTGCTGAATGGTGGAATAATACAACATTCCACTCTGCCATTCAAAGGACTCCATTTGAGGTTATATATGGCCAGCCACCTCCGCTCCATCTGCCATATCTTCCTGGTGAGAGCTCGTCTACAGCAGTTGACAGGGATATGCAAAAGAGAGAAGAGATCATCAACATGCTAAAATTCCATCTTCTGCGTGCGCAAAACAGAATGAAGTAAGTTGTTGATTCTCACAGGTCTCAGAGGGAGTTCAAAACAGGAGATTATGTTTACTTAAAGCTTCAGCTCTATCGTCAGCAATCTCTCAAAAATAGAAAGACACCTCACAAACTTTCACCAAGGTTTTATGGTCTTTTTTGTGTGCTTGAGAAGGTCGGTGTTGTAGCTTATAAACTCTCTCTGCCCCCTACTGCTGCCATTCACAATGTGTTCCACGTGAGTCAGCTAAAGCTCTACCCAAATCCACCGTCCATTACTCCTACTCTTCCTCAATATTGGTCTGACATGGGCAATTCAAAGGAACCTGGAGCTATTTTTGACAAAAAGATGATCAGGCATCGTAATTCTGCGGTCACAAAGGTACTGGTTCAGTGGAAAGGTTTTCCACCAGATCAAGCAACATGGGAGTTCTATCAGGATTTTGCAGCAAAATACCCAACATTCTATCCTTGAGACAAGGATCAACGATCTTCTCGAACAGGGAGTATTGTAACAGAGATTCCCCTTATCCAATTCACTTATCGTATGGTTTATGTTTTAAGGATTAACCCTTTGGTTTGACATTTGGTTTAACCCTTTGGTTTAGTAATTTGCCGTTTTTGAGAAACACAGTATTTGTGAGGCTTATGGCCAGTTTTCTAAAAATATATCGAAAGTACAGTTATTTCTCTCTCTCTCATTTCTGTTCCGCCATTGTCATCTTCCATCTGAAATCAAGTTCTTCAAGGTGATTGTTCTTCATCTAAGATCACCTTCTAGTCTTGTTTTTTAAATCTGTCTCAGAGTAATGCATTCTTCCGTGAAGAAACTTGACAAAATCGAAGCTAGGCTTATCAAAAGCACGTAACTTTCGAATTTTATAGATTTGTTCTGTTTTTTTTTTTGTGGTCAGATGGATTTGTTCTTAATTTACGGATTTTGCAAATTGTAAATGATAATAAAGAGATTCGTAGTTGAAAGTTTGAAACTTTTTGTTCTCCCCACATGCAGAAGAAGAAACAGAGAGAGAGATGATTATTACTGCACAAAGTAGAAAGACAATAACAAATCCACACGAACATGGAAACATTACAAACTCGATCTCCTGTCTTTTAGTTTCTCAGTCCGTTTTAGCAGCTTGTCTAGCTCCAACAGAGAAGAACTCAGTGATGACTTCAAGAGGCATGCCTTTAGTTTCAGGGACTTGAAGGTACACAAAGACCCATGAGATGCAACACCGGCATCCAATTGATTTGAGCAGCACAGGGAGACTGTAAGTGACGATAATGTCATATCACAAAGAAACAGAAGTAGAGAACTACGCTTACTGTTGATAAGACCGCGTGGAGAATGCTGTTCATGTGAACTAGATTCGAGATTACTAAGACTATTAGAGATGCTATCAATATTGGAATCGTAGTAAGCAGCAACGTCCTGCAAAAACGTAACATTGTTTCATAAGAAATTTTAGCTTCTTTTGTTTAGTGTGTATTGTGAATATGAATCAAGAACAGAGGAAGTTTAGAGTTCTTAATCACCTTCGACCTAAGAGATCCATGAGCCTCATTGCAACAGCTATTGCAGGTAACACAACTTTTTTCCATGTAACAACTACGGATTTTACATTTATGGATGCAAGTTTTAAGAACCATATTCCAGATTTCTTTGGGAAATCAACCATAAGCAAATCAATGTAAGAACATTGTTATATCGTTTTAAAAATAGTAAAATATTCAAAACTTACCCAATCATTATGACCAAAATCATACCGTAGAAGAAAAAGATGAAAAGGCGTTTAGAACGGCAACAGATTCCGTATAGACCGATCTGAGGGAGTAAGAAGCTACAATTGAGTTTTCTTTTCTTAAATCGATTCTCAGCTCTCTCTTTAACCGCCTTTGTCACTGCACCAAATGCGTTTGAAAACCATCAAGCTCCGCTTGATACATAAGGGTTCGCCATTAAAGCCGATCCTACGCTGATTGCTCTCTCCTCTGCAGCTGCTAAAGCGGATTTTGTTATCTCCCTCACTTGATATCGCTCATCCCATCTCTCTCAATTTCTCGTTCACAACACTCGTTCCCATGCTTAATTTTGGGAAAATCGATTTGGAGAATCGATTTGGGAAAATCGTTGCAGATGGAAGGGATAGAAAATGGGGTTTTTTGTGTTCTGTTAATCTAGTTAAGGACGAGTCTAAATCGGCGTGGTCATCGATTAAAATATGAAGTCAACGAAAGTTGGAGATTTAAATTGTCGAACGACTAGTTCGAGATTTTTTTGGTTGAATGTGTTGAATTCAGGTGTTTTTTGGCATTTTTTCCCTTTCAAATATGTATTTTTTTTTGGTTTTATGAATAAAGTTTTAGATGAAAAAAAAGAAGATAGAACGGTCTATCGTCGATTTTTATAGTAAATTAATAGTTCAATCGTTCGTGGAAACGGCTTGTCATGTTTTCAATTGCAACAAAAGTTTACTGCTTTTGAAATTTTAATCACAATCTACAAACCTAGTTAGAGAAGAGAGTCAATGATCAAAGTGTGCCAAATGAAAATACTGAAGAAACATAAGGCAGAACTCATGGGAGGGGGAAAATTTGCTTTTCTCTGACTAAAACTGATATTCAAAGCTCATATAATTTTGAGGAGAAGAAAACTTCTCAGAAGCAGACAATATAAATATTTCTCTTACAGCCATAGAAAATAAAAAAAATCAATAGAAAGAAGAAGGCCTTTTAGTCAAACAATCCGAATACCATGTCATCTTCACTCTCTTCCTTCACCTCCTCCTGAGATTATAATACAATTCCATTCGTTAGTTTTGATTATATTATATAGTTAGATTTCTATTCAATAATTGTAACCGTGTGCTGCGAAAGACAATAANGAGGGTGCTTTTCTCTGACTAAAACTGATATTCAAAGCTCATATAATTTTGAGGAGAAGAAAACTTCTCAGAAGCAGACAATATAAATATTTCTCTTACAGCCATAGAAAATAAAAAAATCAATAGAAAGAAGAAGGCCTTTTAGTCAAACAATCCGAATACCATGTCATCTTCACTCTCTTCCTTCACCTCCTCCTGAGATTATAATACAATTCCATTCGTTAGTTTTGATTATATTATATAGTTAGATTTGTATTCAATAATTGTAACCGTGTGCTGCGAAAGACAATAAATATGTATACCTTCTTCTTCTTATTTGTCTCCTCAGCTGCTGGGGCTGCCTGAGCAGCTGCAGGAACGTTGGTTGCAACTGGAGCAGCCGCACCACCACTGGCTCCAACATTCATGATGAGATCGTCAATATTCTTCTTCTCACATAGCTTAGCAAAGAGGCTGCTTGCACCAGCTTTGATATCTTCTCAGCCTGATAATGAAATCCGCAATAACATAAATTGATTGAAGATGAAACTATATATATAGATGCAAATTCGCAATTACATAGTACATGTATAGATTATATATGGATGAAGAGCAAAGAAAAGAGAGACGATCCTATAGAGACTATATGAAACAGAGGTTACAAATCGAGAAAGAGAGAAGAAAACTAACGGTTATGTCAATTCCATCATCGTGGAGGATTAGAGCGGCATAAGTGCAGGCGAGCTCACTGGTAGTGGTGGCCATTCTCTACCTCTCTTTTTTTTCTTTTCTCTTTGCACTATTGTTATCGCTTGCCTTTTTAAGTTTTAAGGACGTTGCTATGTAATATTTATACTTAGAGGTTAGGGTTCTGTGAATTCAAGAATCGGACACATGACAAAGAAAAAAAGAAATTTTCCATAAGCTATTTTTTCTATTTTTACTCATTTTTATTAAATGGAAATATGAGTATTAATGTTTTCCAAAATCAATTCGCAAAAAAAAATTATTATAATAAATTAAGAAAAATTAATAAATAGTAATGAAATCCCGTAGACAAAAGATTAAAAGGTAAATTTTGCTTTCGTATTTACTAATATTAAAATTAAAAAATGGTAAACAGAGAAGATTTTTTTTTTTGCATAAACCTATCGTTGGATCTCTCAACGTGAGACCTCTCAACGTGAGACTGACACGTAGGATAATTTTCAGTCACGGTTAATTTAGATCTTGACATGTGTCAATTTAATTAAAAAGGTAAAATGAATTAAAGTAAATATTAAAAAAAGTTAAACTAAAAAAAAGCAAATATTAAAAAAAAAATTAAACTAAAAAAAATAAGAATAAGTGACAAAAATAAACTTAAAAGTTTATAATCTACCACCACGACCAAACTTTAAAAAAAAAAATTATTAATATA